>JAHTLZ010000379.1:55312629-55341472 GCA_023846285.1 Phrynocephalus versicolor | reverse complement strand
TTTCTTTCTTTCTTTCTTTCTTTCTTTCTTTCTTTCTTTCTTTCTTTGGTTTTTTTGACCCTGCGTAGATCTGGAGTATGAAACAAGATAGTTGTGTCCACGATCTACAAGCACACAACAAAGAAATTTACACTATCAAATGGAGTCCGACAGGGCCGGGAACAAACAACCCAAATGCCAATCTTATGTTAGCAAGGTAACCTTGTGCTTGGTTTTCGTCCTGTGTGAATGAGAAGCAGGCAAGCCAGAGGCTGCGCTAGTGTGCCTCTTAAGCATATTCCCGAAGCTCTCCTTTCGAGAAAGAAGCTCCACGGGTTGCTATGAACAGAGGGATGGTGTAGGAATAATGTCACACCATTCCCCAGGATATTGCGGGTGTTTACTTTCTTTTATACTATAGTGCTCCCAGAGCACACAGATGCCAGAGATCTGAAGGAACATCAGATATATTGAGCCAATCTAAGGTAACCATGAGAGCAACTGGGAGTTGGGAGAGCCTATGGCCCCAAGAAACCAATTGAGTGACTTTGTATGTCACCCTCCTTCCCTCTAAACTGTCTCACAAGAAGATCCATCAGGAGCTCATTGGAAGAAAAAACAGGATATAGATTTTATAGAATTTTTCAAATACACCTATGTGTCTGTGTGGGTGGATGGGTGGGTGTGCATGCTATACAAATATAGAAAATAACTACCTTTGACTCCACTCTCTGTCTTCCTGGCAGTGCGTCCTTTGACTCTACGGTTAGGTTATGGGATGTAGACAGAGGGATCTGCATCCACACTCTGACAAAGCATCAAGAACCTGTGTACAGCGTAGCTTTCAGTCCTGATGGCAGATACCTGGCCAGTGGCTCTTTTGACAAATGTGTACACATCTGGAATACACAGGTACGACCCCTTAGGCACTGGGCCTTTTCCTGGTTCACTTCTTTTCCTTCTGTCCTATTTCTTACAATTGGCTACCATTCAGTCAGATTATCAAGGCAGCTTGAACGAGAGGGGCTGAGCAACAAGATTCCAACCAAGGTTGTGTCAGAAAGGGGTGAAAGGGTTAAGCCTTCTGTTGCTGTTGTTTACTTTTGTCAGTGTCCATTCTCTGGTGTTCTCTCAGCTAGAGTGTTAAAATGGATGTTGTCCCTTGACAGCATTTTCAAAGCTAATTCCTAATGGAGAAAGCCATGGTTTCTCATGCTATCAATTCAGAGCTCAGTTTTAGCTCAGTTTTGCCCTGTTTCCAATTTAGTTCCAGTCCTAACTAGACTGAGCTTAGCATATCTTAGAGAACATGTCAGTTGCTGTTTACTGGGATGAGATTAAATTGGCCGTACCAGCAGGGTCTTCTCTGTGGTGTCTGCTATTCTGTGACATTTGAAGCACAGACTTAATCTTTCGGCTCTTTGTTCACCAGGAGAGGAAGGCATGTGGGATCTTCCAGGGACTACACAAGCCACCAGAAATGCCAAAAAATACCCCCCAAAACCCCAATGGTGCCATAGTTCATAGGCCTAGATAGGAATTCAAAGTGCCTATCTTAAGTTGTAAACCTGAGAGGGGATCTACATAGAGTTTTAAGTGCTGTGGTGTTTTAAGAAAGATGCTCTGCACTACTTTTATAGTTGAAAACAAAGGTAACATCTTCCTTAAAATAAGCAAGCATTCATTTGCTTCCCTTCCGTGACATAAAGGACATTTGAAGTCTGGATCGAATCAGGGGAAGAACCTTAACCCATTATTTTTTTAGCTTGCATCTTGCTCTGAATGTAAAATTACAGGAAATTGCCTGGAACATCTACGTCTTAAGTAAATAGCAATAAATCTAATTCTAATTGATGTCTATCTTTCCCTAACCCTATGTTTCTTGTTTTTGTTCATTTGTTAAGACGGGTGCCCTAGTGCATAGTTACCGGGGAACAGGAGGTATTTTTGAAGTTTGCTGGAATGCAGCAGGAGACAAAGTTGGAGCAAGTGCTTCAGATGGTTCAGTAAGTAGATGAGAATCTGGTCTTGCCGGCTTGTTCCTCTTGCAAGATTCTACTCAGGGTCCTGAGCTGTATCAAGTGTGTTTACAGACTGGGAACAGACTTTATGATTCCCCCCCCCCAAAGAAACCTATTAATGCCAGACAAACAAGGTAAACAACAACTTACACAGCAAAAAGAAATAGCAGGCGAATCAACAAGCAAATCTAGCAGGAGTTAGAAAAAAAAGGATAATATTTCTTGTTAGCTAGGGGCTTCTGAGCCTACGTCATTCATTGGCATTTGTTAGCTAGGAGCTCCACCTAGAAATTATTGCATGTGACTTATTAATTTATATAACTTTACACGGCCTGGGGAAAAATGAATTTAAAATGGGGTAACATTTCATTAAATGAAAATAGTATAATGGATATGAAAAACCTGTAATGCATTGCACTCCGTGAACTATATGGGAGGAGTGATTCTATGCTTAAGTTCTTGAGATCCAGGATCCTGCAATGTAACAGTGGTAGTGAACCACCCAGGAAACCTGATAACAATTTTAGTTAATAATACTGAGTTTGTCTGGAAAGGCTTCACAAACAAACCCTGGAAATAAACTTGAGGATTTATAAAATCCCTTGAACATAAAAGACTTCAGCTGGAATCCCGTTGGAAAAGAAATCGTGGGTGTAATTCCATTGGTGTAAATTTCAGCTGCAAATTGTCCTACACTAAAGCAAAGTGTTCTACTTATATACCGCCCCATAGCACTTCAAGCACTTTCTGTGCGGTTTGCAATTTAATTATGCAGGCTACACATTGCCCCCACCCCCAGCAGGCTGGGTACTCATTTTACCGACCTCGGAAGGCTGAGTCAACCATGAACTGGCTACCTGGGATTGAACCCCAGGTTTTGAGCACAGTTTATTTATTTATTTATTTTAGAGTATTTTTACCCCACCTTTTTCTTTGGAAAAGGACCCAAGGCGGCTTACAGTAATGAGGGATAATATACAATCCAGTACAATTAAGACATGTTCAAGTATTTGAGAACAAAGAATTGAGGGACATCTTACAGCATTAATAGACAACATTACATTAAAGCAACACAGTTCGTAGTCATAAACATAAAGTGTATGTAAACCCATAGATTCATGTAAAATACACACGGTAGTCCATAATTCATGAAAAGCTTGCCTGAAGAGAAAGCTGCGGCACAGGCATTTAACCACTGCGCCACAATGCTCATTTTAGGAAGGTGGGCATTTGATGTTGTGTGGTGTACCACACAGCTGGTATGAAACAGCAGCTGCCTACACAAACGGTTTAAATCACAGCAAATCACAGCTGAGATTTACACTGATGGAGTTAAGCCATTGGGTATATAAACTGGCAGGATTCTGGCCACGGAGTTATCTCTGGCTTTTCTGTTGTTACAGACTGGTTACATGGTCCATCTGGCATCCAAAACAAGGAAATGACTTGTAAAATCATGCAGTTAAGTTTTGTACCAGGTGGCAGGAATTCTGTGTATGTCTGGGGCCTGCTTGTTTGTTCTGCTCCCAAAGATACTTTTGGCCCTCCTAGTGTTCGTGCAGTGTTCAAGGTAGAAAAATGCAACTGGAAGCCATACAATATGATTGCAAAATTCTGTACAAACATGAAATTGTGAGAGATTTGTACAGGTGGGAACATTCAATTCTGTTGCCTCCATCTCTGCCTTGCAAGAGAGTTGAATGCCATATACAGTACTGTTCTTCTATGCATTAATCTAGGAATAAGCAACCAGAAAATTCTGATTTTAGTTGCCCATATGTTGTTGTTGTTTATGGAGAGGGATAGGAAAAAATGCAGAAACTTCAACTCACTGCATTTGTTTCACAAAACTACTACGAGACAGAGAAATGGACCCATTCCCTGTACCCAGGGTGCAGAGAAAATCAGAGTCCAAAACTAGAAGCTTGCGGTTCTCAAATCAAATTATAGGTGACTTTCTAGATACTCTTTTCTCATCAAGAAAGTGAGAAGCCCCCATGATTCGTACCCTCCCTGTTTAAGCATTTGGCTTCCTATATGTACAATCCCACCCACAGGACTACCCTAATCTTAACTGAGCTCTTGAAAGGTGCTATAATTATATCCTAGTGCTGCCAAGAATAAGTGTGGCCCAGGAAAAGGGCATTTTCATTTTTAAGCAAAGAAAACCCTGATAATATATTTGTTTTTACACATGGCAGAAAATGTGTAACCATAGATGAGCTACAGGGATTTCTCAGATTTCGTGTCGAGGTTTCCATATTAAAAACCAGCATGCAAGTTCAATATCAAGGTCCTCAGTTCAGCATTCTGCATAACAAGACAAGCATATTAGAAAGCCTGCAGTGTAAAAATGGTTCATGTTTCGAGTGCCAGCCGGTTATACCTTCCAGTCAAAACAGCCTTGTGCATCTCAACATAGAGGTTACTCTGGATGCTAAAATGATAATTGATAGGCCTATCTTCTTTTGTATTTATCTAATTTGCCAGAATCCTATTTGTTTTGCTATCCAGCATAACACCAGTAGCACAATTTGCTCCTGTGAATTGCCACACATGAAGAAGTCTGTGTAGGCATTTACTGTTGAACACGCAGCGTCCAAGAAAATCACTGCAATTCTTGGTTGCATCAGCAGAAGCATAGGGTCTCGATAGTGATAGTACGTCTCTATTCTGCTCTGGTCAGACCCCACCTGGAGTCCTGTGTCCAGTTCTGTGGACCTCAGTTTAAAAAGGATGTTGACAACCTCGACCGGGTACAGAGGAGGGTGACCAGAATGGTTGAAGGTCTTGAAGAAATGTCTTAACGAGGAACAGCTTAGGGAACTGGGAATATTTAGCCTTACAAAAAGAAGGTTGAGAGGGGATATGATAGCCACATTTAAATATTTGAAAGGATGTCATATTGAAGAAGAAACAGGTTTGTTTCCCATGGCTTCAGAGACTAGGACTCGGGGCAATGGTTTCAAACTACAGGAAAAGAGATTCCATTTGAACATTAGGAAGAACTTCATGACAGTTAGAGCTGTTAGGTAGTGGAATATGCTGCCACAGAGCGTGGTTGAGTCTCCTTCTTTGGAGGTTTTTAAGCAGAGGCTGGATGGCCATCTGTCAGAACTATTGTGATGTGGGTTCCTGCATGGCAGGGGGTTGGACTGGATGGCCCTTGACATCTCTTCCAACTCTATGATTCTATGACTTGGAGCAGTGGTTTCAAACTACAGGCGAAGATACTCCATTTGAACATTAGGAAAAACTTCCTGGCAATTAGAGCTGTCCGGCAGTGGTATATGCTGCCACAGAGGGTGGTGGAGCCTTTTTCCTCTGGAGGTTTTTAAGCAAAGGCTGGGTGGCCATCTGTCGGAAGTGCTTTGATGGGCATTCCAGTATGCCAGGGGGTTGACTGGATGGCCCTTGAGGTCTCTTCCAACTCAATGATTCTATGAGGCATGTGACTTGAGTGTGCAACTGGAGATCCCACAGATGATCTCTTAACCTGTGATAATTCAGAACTCAAGTTTACACCAATGGAGTTACATTGGGTTTGAAGCCCATTGTTTTCAGAATCATGTATGCGTTTATTCATTCATTTCTTATATTTCCGAACATACCAACTCTTCTCCTCCCCTCCTTTTTTTTCCAGGTTTGTGTATTAGACCTACGGAAATAGCGCTACTAGGTGGAAGCCATGGACCGACTATGAATGTGTACATAGCCAAAATGACTGTCCCCTTAACCCATGTACTGCTATAGTCCCAATTGAACCATGGCCAGTCCACTACAGCCAAACCTGAAAGAATTATTATACATATACTGAATATTAAAAGAGGAAAAAATGCAAAGCAAACGATTTCACCCCGAAGATGATGGCAGAGTTTTGTTACAGTTCACGAAGCCTGTTCACCAAATGCTGGAATCTGCTGTGCCCCGCTCAGACAAATAATATGTAAGCATTTTGGAAATGGGGAAAACCAGGACAAGTGAAAAATACCTAACTGTATATGAGCAGCCCGTTGAGTGCACCAAATTTGGGGGAAGCGACATATGGCTGCTCCCCAATGCACATCTTCTCCTCCTACTCCCCCCTACCTTCACCCTTCCTAAAGCTTTGAAAGATTGATTTTTCTTCTTCTTTTTGGCTTTCTTTCTTAATAGGTTTTTATGTACAGGGAAAATGGATTTGCATACTTCTTCAGCAGTAATGTGTTCATTGTCGTTTCCACACCCACGCAGCCCAGTTAACTTTTTACTGCTGCAGAAAGCAAGGCATGAACCTGTTTCGTGATAGTGGTGGTGGTGGTGGGTCTTTCGATTGTAAATGGAGAGGGAGGTCTCTCTCTCTCTGTCTCTCCTACAGTCCTTCTGAATGCGTTCTTTCCAACAGTGTACACCTCTGGGCTGTGCTCTTGGTATCGGGTCACCGTTTCATCCGGGAGGGAAAACTAAGCAGAACCTGTAGAAATCGGAAGTTCAAACATTCCTTTTCATTCTAGGATCTAGTGGTCATAAGTTTATGTGGTGGGAGCAGCTTCTTTGTTTGATTGTGACCATTTGAGAAAGAAGTTCTTCGCTTGATACATTTCTGCCAAACGTTTAAAGGGTACAAAAATGAAGAGAAAATAAGAGCATGCAGGAGGTAGACCAGTGTTCGGAACATAGCCAGCTGGGAACCTGCCTGGTGCCCCTTGGCCCCTTGGATGCTTACTGGTTAGATATTATCTTTGCATAGGGCTGTGTGTATGCAGAGTCCTGTGTGGCTCAATCCAGGCACTCACAGGAAATTGTTGATATAGATGTTTAAGGAGGACGTGTACTACCCCGTCCTCTCTCTTCACCCGTCTGCCGACCGATCAAGAGCAGAGAATGCCCTTGGCAAGTGAAGCCTCCATATGTAGCAGAGGTGCTCCTCTTGAGACCGCCTGTCTCTGCTTGAAGAGATCGACTAAGGCAGAGGTAGGGCGAGCACACTCCCCCTCCTCGTAGAGTGATTTGATCTCTTTCTGTGGATTGACAAGTAGAGCTTCTCTCTGCATGTCAATCTAGACTCCTTGACCCAAGGATTAAGTTCTGATTGGGAAGTCCCCATTCCAGATGCGTGTGCACATTCCAAATGCTGGCACTGGATTGGGGGGGGGGGAAGTCAAGAACACATGGTTACGGTCCAATTGCATTCTGCTACGAGGAGCAACGAAATGGTGAAGAAGTGGAATTGGGACATCTTTCAAACCACCTGGGCCAGTGTTTTTCTGCTACAACTTCTGTGATAGTTTTGCCCCTTCTTTCTCAGATGTTGAGTGTAACCAAATTCCAAATTAAAAATATATTTTTTAATTTTTGGGTGGTTTATTTTATTTTATTTTATTTTTCCTTCATACACTCATCATCATCATCCTGATCCTTTTATCTCTCTTTTACAATGCTTCTGGGATGAGGCAAAGCAGTTGACTCCATTCAGGTACTGATCCGCTGGAAACTTTCTCCGTACAAAATTTGTGTGCTGGTGAAGTTCCCAAGGAATGGTGCCTCTTAGTTTTGAAGTGAAAATACGGTGTCTTTCAACTGAGGCTTCACGTTTATTTTAATACCAAGTGGCCCGAGTTTCTGTAAAAGAAAATACATCTTGCACTAATTTCAATCTGCTGCTCTGGCTTCAAAATTTTTGTATGGGCTTGTGACATTTCTTCTCTCCCAAGCGGGCACAAATTCGAAGTTAACTGCAAGCTGCTATTTGTTTTTATGGGAGGGGGGAGGGATGTGATTGCTACTTTAGAGTATCTCTTTGTTTCAAGTATCAAAGTACTGCTTCACGGTGAGAGGTGGATCTTACAAGAGTTCGCCTGCCCACGTTTGATTGGAAGCCATACCATCAGTGGTGTCCTCTTTGTAAAAATACAGCATGAGGGAAGACGCCAGCCAATTCTGGTGATGTGTTATGTTTCGAGCAGCTCTCAACTTTTTTCTTTGGGAAAAAAAAATTCTGGAGGTTTTTAACATTCCCCCCCCCAAAAAAAAATTTAATTTGAAACTAGTGATTTAGACCCTTTTCCAAAGACCTCTGTGACCATAGCAACATGACAGAGAAAAACTCAAAATCTGCCAGTTTCCCTCCTTTTCTGTGGGCAGAATGACATGTAGCGTGGGGGCTGCCTTGGAAAACCCATACAGATCAAGAAAAAGAAGAAAGGCCTTTGAAATTGAATTCCCGTTCCTATGTTCTGTTACATCTCCTACAACTTAACATGGGGCCAGACATTTCCCTGCTGGGCTCGGAGTAGATACCATGGCCTCAATCTCATTGTTAGTCCAAGCTAGGAGTACACCATTTGATTCACTGGAGAATAGATAACCGCTGACTTAACTGAGTTTCGGCCTTTCTACCTGTTCATCAGGGCATCCCTAGTCTGGACTGACCATTGGAGGGAATTTGGCTTGAAGACAGCTGGGGAACAGAACCCACTACTGTCAATTGCAGCAGCAGATCTGTTTTCTATGGAACACATACTGTAGCTCCATCCTTGATATTTCACTGTAGATTGAGCTAGCCCAGGACTATGTTTTTAAAAATCAAATAACTCCCCTTTTTAAAGCCTTTGTTTCTGCTGCTTTTCCATATAGACACAGGAAACCACATCCTGGAGGAACTTGACTCCAAACATTTGAAGGCACAGCATCCAGTTTCGCCTGCATCCACACACACACACACACACATTATTAATGGAATATTATACTCATATACACAGAGTTGTGAGAAAAGAAAATTTATACCCATAGAGGCAATCAGTCGTTTGATACAGCTGTATACTAGCTGTTAGTAGAGTTTTGGAAATAGGCTCAAGGAGGTCAGGACAATTTCCCTGTGAATTACAGTATGTAAGAAATTTAACCTGTTGAGTATCTGGCGCTTGAAAAATTTTTTTTTGCTTTTTATTGTTAGGAGGTCCAGGACTGTGGCTGACCTCTGTCATTATTAAAATAATAATTAAAAAAGTTTAAAAATGTAAAAATAAATAAATAATCTGTGCAATAATTTTAAACTGTGCTCCCAGGAATAGACACACACAAATAATGTGTTATTGAGGGGGATTTTTATTTTGAGTATATTTAAAACATTTTCTTTTCCTTTAGCAACGCAAATGTCAATTGCACTGAACTTAAATCTTTAAAAAATAAGTCAGAGGTGATTCTTGATAGTACTTTTGTATTTTGATATGGACGGTCTGTTCATTTTTCATAAAAGCTATTGAACGGATGTTTCAGCGGACTTTAAAATGTAAAAAAAACCCGAAAAACAAAACAAAAAGAAGAGATGGTGTTGAACTCTCTTTGACACAGCTGCAAGATTCCACAGCAACGTTCACCTTTCTGGTTTTGCAAATGTTTAGCTGTGTTTTTTCTTTGTTTGTCCGTTTGTTTTGGGTTGTTCTTTTAAAAATTTTGATTCTAGCCATTTAAGTATGATAGCATGTAGATGTTATTGAGCTTCATCATCATCAAATCCTGGGCTGTTTTTCCTCACTTCTCCTTTTTTTGACTTTCGTATGACTCAAAACCGTGATTTTACTGGGTCAGAGGCCCGGTGGATCTTCCTCCTGAGAAACATGCGCTGGATACTGGAATGCCCGAGCCATTCCATTCAAGAAGGGAACTTGTTTTGCTTGAGCCAAACATCTAGGCCCAATTGTCTCATGTCCAATCGCTAATTCCAGCTAGGGTAAACCCCTTGAATCTGGGATTTACACGTGACTCGATAATGTTTGGCTGTTGATTCGGTTGAGTTTAAGGCCATATAATGCCCTCTTGAAAGAACATGTCATAGGATGCACACTGGAGCCTAAGCCATGTAGAATGACTTGCATCAGAGATGTTTGCCCTGAAGAGGCAAATACCTTTCCTGCACAGTACCACAGTCTCCCTCTCTTGCTTCCCCCTATCATGTGAGCCACCTTCAAAAAGAAAAACAATAATAATCAGGGCCTTAGCTCAGCTCTAGCAACAAGGCAACTGGGGCGAGGGATAGGCCTGGATCATGTGGCAGATTCATAGAGCTTCAGGCTTGAATGGCAAGCCACAAACTATCAGAACTTTTTCTTTTGCTGCTGTCCTTCGTTGGTGTGCCACAGTGCTGCTGCACCTCTCAGTGTGACTTCCTTCTTAGATATGTGCAAAATGCAGGAATTATTTCCCAAAAGCTAGCCTAATTGGAGGAAATTTCTTAAGTGTTGGAGAGAGGCTCTCTTCCACCATCTTTGGTGTCTGTTCCTCTCTGGATCATACTACATGTTAATGATCCTCAGCTATGTGCTTTGTATATAATGCACCCGTGGGTGTAATGAGAATGTGCAGGGGACACATGTAGGGCAGAAAGGGGATGCATAATCCTCCCACTTTCCACTGTTAACTGTCCTGCAAATTCCACACTTAATCATTTCTCCCAAATCAGGAGTAAACTGAGAAGAACAGCAACATTTGCAGGGATGAGTCAGCTAACATGGCGGATGTGAAAGCAACCACTTCCTTGTTCTAATTCTAGTTTTTAATGTCTCTCTCTCATTTCCATCTTATGTGATAGGAGGAAATCTTATGGGGAATGAATAATACAGTTGCTGTGATCACATACAGGTCTGCCCTAACATGGACCTAGGTCCTTTTATCATTACCTGGAGAAAGAACAGGTGGCGAGGAGGGAAGGGGTATCAGGACAATTCATTTCAGGATGAAGGATTATCAAATGCTGGTTTTTTTAACATTTTCTATCATAATTTTCCTAATGGGTTTGAGAACTCTTACTATAAAAATGTGAAATATATGGTTTTTGCTGTAGCTCATATGGAAAATGAGGAAGGTGCATCACCAGTTGGATGATGCCAATGGGGCGGTATGGGTGAAGCTTATAAAAAGAAGGGGGGCTATTCTATGGTCCCATTTTTGAAGGTAAGCGCTGATGGGATTAATGAACAGAAAGAGAGGTAATGAAGCAGGGGACGGCATCGAGTGCCTAGATGACCCCACCATCTTCTCTTGGGAGATGTTGAGTCCATATCACTAGCTTTTCACATCTTTGAGCAGCCGTGAAAATGTGACTTCTAAGAACCCGCCATTTCCTCTAGAACTGCCTGGATCCTGAGAAAGCAATCTTCAGGATGTCCAACTGTTCCAATAAGAAATTATAAATGTTAGTTAATTACTGTTGTGTGTTTTTTCAAGTTCACACATAGTACTTGAAAGTTATTTCCATTTCTGGGAATTTTCTGTTTTAGTGGGGAATCCCTTTGCTTCTTTTTGCAAGACGGTTGCCTTTCTTTAGATGATGATGTGAGTGGGAAGGGGTGGGTGGGATTAGAGTGAGAAATAAAACAATTCTTGTCGAAATATGTGACAGGACAAGACCAAAGATTTTTTTTGTTTGTTTTTAGTTATCTAAAGGAGATTAAAAAAGAGATAAAGCCTCGTGCATTTGTTTCGGCTGTTGCAGCCGATCTAGGTGTATGATTTCTTTTAAATTTTTTTTTTTTTTTGGAATTCCACTCACCCACCCACCCCAAGTGCAGTGTTGCAAAATGAAACTGGATCTTTTGCTCTTGTAGGAACAGAGTAGCTGATTCACCCTGGCTGTAATCCAGCAGTGAAGTTTACGCTGATCCTTCAGATTTTGAAAATATTTGTTATTGAAAACTGAAAATGTCTAACCCTTCCCCTCCGAAGGCCCCAGTGGAATCCCCATCATGGTGTGTGTGTGTGGGAGGGGAGGTATCCATTGCGGGGGCTTTGGGGTGAGCAGAAATCTTTTAATTTCTGGAAACTGCCACCAGGAGTTTAGAAAACCACAAAGAAATTCAGAAAATGGCAGCCAGTAGTCAACTCATCCCAAAACCATTATGGTGGTAGTTTTTGGAAATTAAAGAATTCTTCCCACCCCAGGACCCCCCCCCCAATAAGCTTCCTTGTGACAAATGGGATTTGGTGGGAAATTTGGGGGAGGGGGATGGATCAGAAATGTTTAAAAAGAAAAAAATCCCTGCCATAGCTGATGATCAGACTTGTGTGGCATAATTTGTACTGTGCTGAGAGATCTTTTTTTTTATTTATTTACACAGAAAACATAATACTGGATATTTCAATCACCACCACCAAATAATTACAAGTATTTGCCCTATTTAAAAATGCTGCAAAAAGAGCCCATTATGGAGCAGAAAACATGAAACTGATGTTGGCTGCTCAAGGAAACCTGGAAAAAAAATCGGAGGGCGTGGTGGTTGCCGCTGATTTTGACGTTGCTTCCAGACTTGATTTAAAAAGGAGTTCATTTTGTGCTTTTGCAGAAGAGGGCAGCATTGTGGCACACAGACACGGGGTCATAAGGGAAGTTTGCACAACTGATTTCAAGGAGAACATGGGTGCCCATCAGGTGAATTGGCCTTGGAGGCGCTTGGTTGCATTTCACGCTCGCTTTTGCCTTCTTTTCTAAAGCTATACTGCTGAAGATGGCAGATTTTCCCTTGCCACATAAGTGGCAGGAGCTGCATTATAAACTGTAATAAACAAAACAAATTTGAGTGGCCAGGTGGGTGGGCTAGAAATATAATAAATACTAAATGCAGTACTTTAAAAAGCTAGGAAGAGGGCACCTGCTTGATTAGTTCCCAACTGATGAGAAGGTTTGTTTCCACCTAAAGTCAACTTGAGCTGTAAGTTTTGTTCATTTTTCTTCGTCTTGAACACACGATGAACTGAGAGATCAGAAAGATGTTCAGATCGGCCTCTAGCTTTGGGCAGCAGCAAAAGTTTCAGTAACAAAGATACTGCAATGAGGAACAAGGTGTGAAGATCCGTGCTTTTCTTATATACAGTATGTATATATATATATATATATATATATAGGTGAGCTAGCAGTGTTAACCAGCAATCCCACACTGGCGCAAGTTCTTGTCCAAAATTCAGATATCAGTAAAGGGCAATTAAAATGGCAACAAAACCTGGATTCTTGGAGTTCCCCATGTCTTGGTTAGAAAATAAACACATTTTCCTCTTCTTTTTTAAAACATCTGTGGGCAAGTTCAGGAAATCTGTTCTGTTGTTGCTTCTCCTGTGCGCTTTTGCAATCTTGTTTCTGGACAGGCTGCAGTAAGTCCCCTGGTTACCAATAATACAAAAATAATCTCTCTTTCTTTCTCTTTCTTTTATCTCCTCTTTTCTCCTGATGTTGAAATTGTTGGTTTAAAAAAAGGTTCCGACTGAGAGGTGCAAATCTTTTGGGTCTACTTCTGTGAGCCTACATTTCGCACTGGATAAAAATGTCTACATCATTTCTTCAGTTATATATCCAGTTGAATTACAAATGTACAAGTGTAAAACCAGCCCATGTGACAGGGTTTTTTTCCCCTTTCCTTTTTTTTTTACTTGTTCAAAAATACTTTTTATTGTTCAGTTTTCATGATTTATTGTCTGAAGAAAGACTGCTATAGATGTTCTATACTGTCCTGGACCCATGTTAATTACACCTTTTATGATGTACTTTGGTTCCACATCACAATGATTTTGTCCTTCCTTAAAAAAAAAAAAGCCTTTTCTTAATCCCCTGCTAGTCACATTTTTTTTTCTGTTGCGGTTTCCCTTTTGCATTGTATTGCTCTGACAAGTGTAATTTGAATCAGATCTGAAAGAGGTCCAGAATAAAATATATTTTGATACGATGCTGGCTGCCTGGTCTTTTAAACTTCAGCTCCAGTTTTCTTCCTGTTTTGTTCACAGCACTTTGACACAAACACCCATCAGGCAGCTGACAAGAACAGGAAATGGTAAAATACGGTGTGAATTAAATGGCATTAGAAACGGCAAAAAGAGATACGGAGTCTAAAACTACAACCGTGGCTTTGTGTCTCTGTTTTTGTATGTGTGTTTCATGGGATGGTCTTTTGAATTGACCTGGAAATTGCAGTCAGGACAAGACGAAGTTGACAGGGTCATCTGCTGGGAAGAATGAATTGGATGATCCTGCCTGGGCTGCCTGTTTTACTTTTTGGTCTCAAGTGAAATTCTGAGGCTGAGGCACATTTCCCCCAAATAATTTGGGATCCAAGTTGTTGAAGCGACAGCCCTCCCTGCATTATGATGGTTTCAACTTCTATACCACCCCATAATGTTAGAGCGCGCTAGGTGGATTGCAAACCGCTCCTCCATGCACCCCTTTGAGCTGGTTACTCATTTTGCCAACCCATGATGAGCGGAAGTGTGAGTCTACCATGAGACAGCTTACCTCAACCTTTTGGGATCGAACTTCGGTTGTGAGCAGAGGCTTGAGTGCAACACTTCAGTTGAATATAACACTGCCAAAAAGAAAAGGGGGAGGGAAAGAAACTAGTTTTCTGGCAATTGATTGCTTAAAAAGTACTTTTAAAATGTCCAAATTCTGGTTTATATGGTGGTGGTGAGTAACCAGTGTCTGGATCTGAACTGCCTTAGGTTTCTTCATTGGGGGCAGGTGGCCTAAAAGCAAAACAAGCCGATACGTGTGAACATGTCTATGTGAGCTCATTCCCCCCACCCCCATCAACTCAGCACCTTCAAATTAAATCTCCAATGAGAACTTGAGCGCTGAGCCTGCTCCAAACAATTTAATTTACAGCCCAGTTTGGCAAAAGAAGGATTTTTTGTTCAAAAGTAATTATTTCATGTTCGGAGGAGGTTTTCATCCATCATTAGCATTTTATTTTTAAAGTTCATAATCTACCCATCAATTAATGAGCATTTGGCAGGTTGCTGCAATGGCAACAGTTTCTATAACAACATGTCCATCTGTAGAAGCTGGGACCCCAGAAAACTATTTCCCCCAAAGGCTCAAATTCTGCAGTTTTTATTGATTGGCCATATTTCTAGTATTTTTCCATGTATAAGACTGTTTTTGTCTTAAATCATTAGACCAGGCCTGCCCAACAGGTAGACCGTGGGCTACTGGTAGCCCGCGAAGGGTTCAAAAGTAGCCCGCCAACCATCAATAAAAAAAGTGAGGGGATATGTTCTCCACCCCTCCCTCCCCCATCCCAAGGACCACCACTGCCCCAGCAAAGTTCTGGGTCTGCCAGTTCCCTGTCTCAGCTGAGAGGGGCAGTTCAAGGGCCATGGTGCATTGAAATCTTTTCCCTCCAGAACTAAGTAATTGGTTTTCAAGGCATTTCTATGCGAAACTGCTACTCTACTTACAAAGGTTTTTACTCATGAGCATGTGCTTGGAACAGATAAAATTCATAAGTAGAGGTTTTAGTATAGTAGCCCTCAGGCACTTTGGGCCAGAAAAAGTAGACCTTGGCCTGTTCAAAGTTGAACAGCCCTGCATTAGACTAAAAATTGAGGGCTGTCTTATACAAAGAAGTAAGCTGGGGTGAGAACCACATAGTTGCAAAACTAATTTTGGGGTTGGAAAAGGGGGTAGTATTTTATAGCTGGGAAAATACGGTATATCCCGTATTTTCCCCAGTGCCCCCCTCCAGACAATATACATGGCTCCCACTCGATTCACACAACACTCAAAGTAGGTCAGGCAAAGAGGGTGACTTCTCCAAGATGGCCCAGTATGTTTCCTGGGTGTCTAGGGATTTCAACCCAAATGCCCTGCATTCTAGTCCAACACTAGATGACTACTCAGTGGACTTCTCAGTGATGCCAGAGGAATGCACGCTGTCTGGATGTACATGATCTTTAGACAAGTGTGTCAAAACAAACAGAATTGGTGGCAGTTGTGTGTTTCCAAGCTGACCCAAGGATGGAGCAAAAGGCCCAGGGTGATGACTGATGCCCTCTGTCCATTTCTTCTCCCTTCCCTTCATCTCTCACCATTCATGGTCTTCCCAATAAGAGAGGGGGCTTCTGAGGACTCTGGGAATACCTCACACATCTACCCCACCTCCCTCCTCAACACTAGCCACTTGGAGGAGGGGAAAAGGGGGCTTGAAAAAGCAGAGCTCACCAGGGACCTTCAGATCAAGAGGGACCCTCTCCCTCTCTCTTACTATCTGAGGTCTGTTCCTGGCTGAGGGGTGTGGCTGCTCTTGAAGAGACTTCCCAGCCTGCTCTGGCTCAGTTTTTCAGAAGAGTTTCAGAAGATGCTATCTCTTGTACAGCAGCTAATTTGAGCTTGAAGGCTTGCCTTATTATGTGCCTTGTGCCAGGGTGGGGTGGGGGGAGAGTTGGGAAGGGAAGTAGAGGAGCCAATATTCAGAAGGTGATGGGCCAAGGAAGAAATGACGGTAGAAGTCAGGCATGCCATTACAGGAGGAGGAGGGTCCATCAAAGACCAGATTGTCTCTCATCCTGGTCTGGCCCTTAATGTCTGGATGCCTGGTGATCTTGGCAACCGTGATTCTCTGGATCTGAGGTTGCTGCTGCTGAACGCCAGGTCAGTCCAAAATAAATCTCAGATCATCCAGAAAGCCGACCTGGCATGTATTACGAAAACCTGGTAGGATGAGGCAGGAAGGGGGTCTCTCCCAGCTCTGTCCTCCAGGTTTCCAGGTTTTGCAACAGTCTCGATCACAGAGGTGGGGAGGGGGAGTCACACTGGTCTTCTGTGAGTCCATCTCCCTTTCCAGGCACTCAGTTCAGCAGTTCACCAGGTTCGAGTACCTACATGTGGTGTTGAGTGGACTAGACAGGATAAGGATTCTGTTGATTTACTGTTTTCCCTGCAACCCAACAGTCTCCCTACGTGAGCTGACCTCAGTGATCTTCGCGGTAGCATTGGAATCCCCCTGCCTCCTAGTACGGGGAGACTTCAATGTTCATGCTGAGACCCCTGAGACTGGTTCGGCTCAGGATTTCATGGCCACCATGACAACCATGGGCCTGTCCCAGAATATCTTGGCCCCAGCCCACACAGCAGGACATGTATTGGAGCTGGTGTTTACAACTGAACAAGAGGGCAGTGATCTGGATGTGGTGGGGATTAACATCGCCCCATTGTCATGGACAGATCACTTCCTAGTAGGGTTTAGGCTGTTTGCGGCCTCATCCCTCTGCCAAGGTGGGGGACCGTATTCTATGGTCCGCCCCCGGAGGCTAATGGATTCGGATGGTTTCCTGAGGGTTTGGGGGGATTTTCCAGCTGCCAAGACAGCCAACTCATCCACGGACCTGGTCAATCTCTGGAATGGAGAAATGGCCAGGGCAGTGGATGAGATTGTGCCTGAGCAACCCCTGCCTTGTCGCAGATTCAGAGCAGCTCCTTGGTTTACTGAGGAGCTGCAATGGATGAAGCTGCAGGGTAGGCGTCTAGAGCAGCGGTTCCCAACCTTGGGGAACCCAGATCTTCTTGGACTACAACTCCCAGAAGCCTTTGCCACTGGCGGCCCTGGCCCAGATTTCTGGGAGTTGTAGTCCTGGAGCGCCTGGGTCACCCAAGGTTGGGAATGACTGGTCTAGAGTGTTGGTGGCAGAAAACTCGTGATGAATCCAACCAAGCATGGTATAGAGCTCATTACAGGGCCTACTCCATGGCAGTGGCAGCAGCAAAATATCTTTCTTCTCTGCTGCCATTGGGTCTCCTCAGAACCGCCTGGCAGGATTGTTTCGTGTGGTGTGGGGCCTACTCCATCCGCCCCCCCCAGTGGATCAAGTAGCACACACAGTCTCCCACTGTGGTGAGTTCGCCAAACATTTTGCAGATAAAATTGATTGGATTCGTCATGACTTGGATGACACATTGGCATCTATATCTGTTGATGTTCCCCTGGCAACTGTCTGTCCAGTTTTGTGGGATTCTTTTCAGCTTGTACAGCTTGATGATGTGGACAGGGTTCTTTGGAGTGTGAGGCCGTCCCCCTGATGGCTCGACCCTTGCCTAACCTGGCTTATTAGAGCTTCCCAGGAGGGACTGGCTGAGTGAACAGGTGGCTGGTTAATTCTTCCTCTACGGAGGAGGTATTCCCAACTGCTTTGAAGCAGGCAGTGATTCAACACCTCCTGAAAAAGCCCTCCCTGGATCCCACTGTATTAGATAATTACCAGCCAATATCTAATATCCCGTTTTTGGGCAAGGTGATTGAGCGGATGGTGGCGTGTCAACTCCAGGTTTTGGATGAAGTGGATTAGATCCCTTTCATTTGGAATTCAGACTGAGCTATGGGACGGAAACTGCATTGGTCGCCTTGGTGGATTATCTATGCCGGGGATTACAGGGGGAGTGCTTCCCTGTTGGTCCTGCTGGACCTCTCAGTGGCTTTCGACACTATTGATCATGGTGTCCTTCTGGGCTGACTGGCTGAGTTGAGAGTTGGAAGCACTGTTTTACTTGGAGGATCGGTCCCCCAGATGGTAGTGTTGGGAGATGCCAGTTCTTCTTCGTGGTCTTCTGTGATTGCACACAATGGGTTTCATGTGTGCTCTCAGAGCAGACCTCGGAGTCTTCCAAAAGCTTAGTTAATGAGAGAACCTCCCTCCCTATAAAGGCAGGCCCTGCCTCTCCTCACCTCAGTTCCTTCTTTTCCGCGCTCCAGCAGCACCTCGTTGTTCTTCTCTCCGTGAGTTAATTCTAAAAAAAAAAAAAAAGAACTTTTATTTCTCTCTTATTATTTGTTTTAGAAGGAACCTCTTCCCTCCCCCTTCCAGTTACCCCCCTCCCTTTTCCCCCCTCGGGGGGAAAAGAAAACTTTCCCTTTTTCCCTAGTGTATGGCGTTTCAGGCGCCCTTTAAACATTGTTCCTCCTGCGGAAACAAGATACCTGTCTCAGACGGCCACCCGCTTTGTTTATTCTGTTTGGGGGAAAACCATTTGCCGGCAACTTGTGGCCATTGCCGAAACTTTACAAGGGCAACACTCCGCTCCCGGCTAAAGAGACTTAAATACCACCTCTGGGAACGCTCTTTGGCTCCAGACATGGCGTCCACAACGGGTCCTGCCGAAACCCAGCAGATGTGTCAGCCGGCTAATCTACCCTCTACCTCCAGAGAGGAACAATCTGCTGCCTCCAAAAACAAAAGCCGCACCAAGAAAAAATCTTCAAGGTCGGATAAACGCGACCGGAGTTCAACCGCGCGAGCCAGCCCACCACCCCAAAGGCTTCCTGCGCCGCAATTATCTTTGGAGTTCTCCGAAGCCGAAGGTGGCTTACCGGAGCGAGCGGCAGATAATCGAACCTCCCCGAGAAGCTCCATTCCTCGGGAGAGAACCTCTATGGAGCGGGCAAATATCCCCCTCGCCACCCGAGGAGATCGCGAAGCGGCGCAGGGAGGATCGACGCCGACCGAAACCCAGCTGAGAAGATCAGCCTCACCAGCTGCTCGGCGGCGCCGCAGGCACTCTCAGATTTCCAGCCCTGATTCAATCTCGGGCTCTTCAAACCGCGCCAGGCAGAAGAGACAGCGGTCCCCCTCCTCTTCGGCAACCTCGGCTTCGCGATCTCGGCGTTCTCGCCGACATCGCTACCCAACATCACGAAATCAAGGGCGATCTCGATCGCCAGCGAGGCGGCGTCGACGTTCCTCCTCTGTCTCCTCAAGAGGAAGGCACCGCCGTAGAACACCATCGACGCCGAGATCAAGCCCCAATAGAGGACACAGATCTGCTACACGCAGATCCCAAACACGTCGCTCTCGTCGCTCCCGCCACAGATCAACTTCCTCGTCGGCTACTTCTAACACTCGAGGCTTGCATAAGCGCCGACGTCACTATGAGGGATCCACAGCCTCCTTTGCTTCTTTCTCTGAGGCTTCTCTATCTAGGGGATATCAGTATGGACAGCCACCTATGTTCTACTGGCACCCAAGCTACATGGATGTCCCTCCTCCACTCTTCCACAGTCATCACCGCAGGTCAAGATCAATCTACTCTAGATCTACGTCTGGCACCCGAGGGTCGCCCCCCAGACGTCGCAGAAGGCTACATAATGATAATGTTCCCTCTACACATAGAGGTGAGGATACAAATCTTGCGGCCACTTCAAGGATGCCTCCTGTATCAGACACAATCCAACAGCCTGCTGACCCCCCTCACCACACTTCTGTAGCAGCTACATCTCAGACGTGTGATCCTACAATCACCTCTCCAAATCAATCGTCAGACCCCTCATACTTACCATCCGAGTCTGACCTGGAAACAGATTCAAGGGAGTCACATCTTACTCCCTCGGAGGTCTCCCTGGAACATCCTTCTACTCCAGATGCTGACACATCTGAAGAGCAGGTTCCTTCTCCTACTGAGGACTACAGGTCCTATTCTCAATTGATAGCCAAGATGGCTAAAGCACTTAATTTGGCAGTCATCCAACCCCCCGTAGACGAGGGTGACCAAGTTTTTGATGATCTCTCTGAAGAACGGGCCCCACTTTGCAGACTTGCTTTTGTCATGCCGATGCTCCGCTTGATAAAGCAATCATGGGAAAAACCATCCTCTGCCTACCAAGTTCCACGCAGAATAGATAATCTATACAAGATCCATGGCGAAAATGCTTCCTTTCTTCAAAAACACCCACTTCCAAACTCTTTTATCGTAAATTCCACCCAGAATAGATCTCGTTCTCGATCTACCACTACTCCTTCTAACAGAGAAGGCAAGAAATTGGACATGCTGGGCCGTAGGCTTTATTCACTCTCTTCGTTTATCATCAGAGTAGCTAATTATTCGGCAGCTATGGGAGCCTATCTCCGTAACGTTGGGAACAAGATTCAACCTCTGTTAGATCTCCTCCCGGAAGATCAACGATCTACAGGCTTATCCTCATACCAGGATATAATGGCTTTAGCTAAACACCAAAGATTTGCAGTCCGACATTCCATTGACGCTGCGGCTAGACAGTTGGCCACAATCATTGTACTTCGTAGACATGCCTGGCTAAGATCCACCTCCATTCCAGAAGACTCTAGGAACCGTATTGAAGACCTCCCGTTCGACGGTAAAGGCCTGTTTGATCCGCAGACGGATGACATTTTGGATAAACTCAACAAGCTCAGCAGGACTTCTTGTTCCTATTCCTATCAAAACAATTACAGATCCTATAGTAGGCCCTGGAGACGTACCTCGTTCTCTAGATACTTACCTGATAGACAAAGGTTTCAATCCAACGTGGGATCTTATGCTCGAAATCCCTCTCGTCGTCAACGAGCTCGTACATCTCAACGTAGACCTGACAGAGGAAATAAACAGAGTTTTTGACGCAACCCAAATTTTAATCCCCTACCCCCAACCTCAAATTTGGTCAACGCGCCTAGCCCCCCATCTCGCTATGTGGACAGTCATTACCACCGACCGTTGGGTATTAAACACCGTAGCCTTCGGCTACTTCATAGAATTCCACCACTTACCTCCGCTGGGCCGAGTCTGCTCTACAGCACCTTCCCTGACTCTTCGAGAAGAAGTTCAATCCCTTCTGCAAAAGGACGCCATAGAGTCAGTAGACAACAGAGACCTACACAACGGTTTTTATTCCCGTTATTTCACGATCCCAAAGCGAGATGGGGGCCTTCGCCCGATCCTAGACCTCAGAGAACTAAACGTCTTCTTGATCAAGAAGCGCTTTCGTATGGCATCCCTGGACTCCATCATCCCCCTTCTAAAAGTAGGCGATTGGTTTGTGGTCATAGACCTCAAGGATGCATACTTTCACGTCACCATTGCCCCTACACATCGTCCTTACCTCCGTTTTCTATTCAACAATGTTATTTACCAGTACAAGGCCCTTCCTTTTGGCCTAGCCTCAGCACCCAGGGTTTTTACCAAGGTTATGGCCCCGGTTGTTGCATTTCTCAGACTTCAAGGCATAACGGTTTTTCCTTACCTGGACGATTGGCTCCTGGTTTCCCCTTCACACCGCCAGTCGTTGCGAGACACTGCTTACACACTCTCCCTTTTAGACGACCTTGGACTACGGGTAAACTTCAAGAAGTCCTCTCTTACTCCGTCCCAATGCAAACAATATATAGGAGCTCTCCTAGACTCCACGGCAGGCAAAGCACTCCTTTCGGGAAACAGAAAAGAAAACATCATTGCAGCAGTTCGTCACGCTATACGCTATCCCGACGTTTCCGCAAGGTTTGTTCAAAAGCTCCTAGGTCTCATGGCTTCCACTACGTCAACAGTTCATTTTGCCCGCCTTCGCATGAGACCCCTACAATTTTGGTTCCTGTCAGTCTTCGATCCTACATCAGACGACTCCAGGAAGCCTCTACGCATCCCCAGGCACCTTTTTCACCACCTGGAATGGTGGACATCCCCAGCAAATCTTTCATCAGGAATTTCATTCGTTCCCCCTCGCCTACAATACCAAGTTACGACAGACGCCAGTCCTGTCGGATGGGGGGCCCATTGCGACAATTTACAAGTCCATGGCCACTGGTCCAACACACAAGCGGCTCTCCATATCAATCAACTAGAGCTCATGGCAGTCATATACGCATTGAGAGCCTTCCTGCCAATCATTCGAGGGACAGGAGTCCAACTAGTGACAGACAACACCACTGTAATGTTTTATATAAACAAACAAGGCGGAACACACTCGAAACCAATGTTGGACTTCACTCTTCACCTCTGGAACTGGTGCATTCTCCACAACATTACTCTAGTTGCCATTCACGTCTCCACTCGAGAAAACCAACTAGCGGACTCGCTCAGCCGCCAGACGTCCAGTTCCCACGAGTGGTCTCTTCATCCAGAAGTCTTTCACCGGCTCACAGACCGCTGGGGAAACCCCCAAATAGACATGTTCGCGTCCACAGCGAACGCCAAATGTCCCCAGTTTTGTTCCAGGGCGGGTCTGGATCCACAATCTCTCGGGGACGCCTTCATGATTCCCTGGACAGAACATTTCCTCTACCTATTCCCTCCGATTCCTCTCCTGCTCAAAACCATAGTCAAGCTCAAACAGGAGAAGGTGAACGCTATCCTGATAGCTCCCTGGTGGCCGCGTCAGATATGGTTCCCAACCTTAAGAACCATCACAACGGAATACTATCGACTACCTCTTCAACAGGACCTACTCTCACAGAACGACTTCAAGATCCTACATCCACGCCCAGACACATTGCATCTGACGGCGTGGAGGATTTTCCCTCAATAGACGACATAATTCAAGCATCAAAGAAACCATCAACTCGAACCCAATATGGCTATAAGTTCAGAGTTTTTGTTTCTTTCGCGGCTACACAGAACTCAAACCCTATTCCTACTTCGGTGGACCTACTTTTGTCTTTCCTTCGACACCTCGCGTCTATTGGACGTTCGATTTCAACCTTGAGGGTTTATGTTGCCGCCATTGTGGCACATCAACCCCCTGATACAGACTCTGCATGCCTCTTCCGACACCCAAGAGTAAAGAACTTCCTCAAGGGCCTCTATAATATCATACCGCATAGTCGTCCACCTACTCCTCAGTGGTCGCTTACCTTGGTCCTACGTCAATTAATGAAGTCTCCATTTGAGCCCCTGGCAAAGGCTTCAGATCAGTTACTGACATTAAAAACCATCTTTCTTGTTGCCATCACTTCAGCCAAGCGTGCGGGAGAACTAGCAGCCCTCCGCGTGGATCCTCCATTTCTACAATTTTTCCCTGACAAGGTCACGCTATTCCCGGACATTTCCTTCTTGCCCAAGATAGTATCTCAATTTCATGTCTCCCAGCCGCTCCACTTACCAGTATTTTTTCCAAATCCTTCCACCGATTTAGAACGCACCTTGCACTCTTTAGACGTTAAGCGTGCTCTAGCATATTACTGGGACCGGACGAAATCCTACAGATCTTCTCCTCGGCTCTTTCTCTGCTATTTTGGACAAAAACGTGGCCAACCAATGTCACCCCAATCTATTTCTAAATCTATAGTCCACCTCATCAAGTTGGCCTACCAATTGTCGAACACCCCTTTGCCTGGCGAACTCCGAGCACATTCAACAAGAGCTGTGTCTACCTCGACAGCCTTTCTTAAGGGTGTGTCCATCCCTGACATTTGCAAGGCGGCTACGTGGTCAACGGCCTCAACTTTTACATCTCATTACAGGCTAGACACAAGAGCACGAGCGGAAACATCATTTGGACGCTCAGTGCTATCAGCAGTCTTGCCGTGACTACCCTCCTCCGGTACGTACAGCTTGTTATTCACCCATTGTGTGCAATCACAGAAGACCACGAAGAAGAAACAGAAGTTGCTTACCTGTAACTCTGGTTCTTCAAGTGGTCATTCTGTGATTCCACACAAACCCGCCCTCCTTCCCCACTCAGTCACGTCACACTGTCTTTAGCCGATAATTCAGGCGCTGGCAGCGGCGTAAAAGAGTGTGGAACTGAGGTGAGGAGAGGCGGGGCCTGCCTTTATAGGGAGGGAGGTTCTCTCATTAACTAAGCTTTTGGAAGACTCCGAGGTCTGCTCTGAGAGCACACATGAAACCCATTGTGTGGAATCACAGAATGACCACTCGAAGAACCAGAGTTACAGGTAAGCAACTTCTGTTTCAGCAACCTGGCCCTTGGAGTGTGGGGTGCCACAGGGTTCTATTCTGTCCCCCATGCTTTTCAACATTTACATGAAACCGCTGGGAGAGGTCATCTGGGGATTTCGAGTGGGGTGCCATCAATATGCTTATGATACCTAGTTATATCTCCTTTCCTCCAGATTCCAGGGGTGGGGTGGGGGTGGTTGAAGTCCTGGAGTGCTGTCTGGAGTCGGTGGGGATCTGGATGAGGGCTAACAAGCTGAAATTAAATCTGGACAAAACAGAGGTCCTCTTGGTCCAGAAAGCTTCAATGCAGGCACTGGCACATCGTCTTGCTCTGAATGGGTTTGCACTCCCTCTGAAGGAGCAGGTGCACAGCTTGGGGGTCCACCTGGATTCAGAGCTGCTCCTGGACTCCCAGGTAGCAGCTGTGGCCGGGGGGGTCTTTGCCCAGCTTCAGCTGGTGCGCCAGCTGTGGCTGTACCTGGATCATGCAGACCTGGACACGGTGATCCATGCCACGGTGACATCAAGGTTAGACTATTGCAGGAATGGTGAATCTATGGCATGCGTGCCAAAGGTGGCACGCGGAGAGCTTTCGCCTGGCACGCGACATGCTCCCTGCCCCCCCACTTCCCCCTCCACTGGACCAGCCATGAGGAATTTGCAGAAGGGGAGGGGGCAGGGAGCATGTCGCGTGCCAGGCTGCCCCTGCCGCCACCGCCCCCATTGCCATTGCCGCCATCACCCTGCCCTCTGCCGCTGCCGCCCCCACCTCCTCCACCCCCACCTCCACCACCATCACTGCCACCATCCATGAGCCCGCTTCTGAGGACCTTGCCCCCGCCACAACTGTCCCTGTCGTCCTTGCTGCCTTTGTCCCCACCCCTGCCCCCGCTGCTGCCAATCCTGACCCCCCACTGCTGCCGCCGTCCCCATCGCCATTGCCCTTGCCGCCCCTGCCACTGTTGAACCCGACCCACCTCCACCACCATCACCGCCACCATCCCTGCCCCCCACCGCCACCGCAGCTGATGACCCTCACCCCCTGCTGCCGCTGATCCAACCCCCACCACCGCCATCCCCATCGCCATCGCCCTTGCCGCCCCTGTCACCGCCTACGTCGCCCCTGCCTCCGCTGCCATCACCGCCACCATCCCTGCCCCCCACCACTGCTGCCAATGACCCTGACCCTGCCGCCCCTGTCGGCCTGCTTCCTTCACCCCCGCTGCCACCAATCCTGACCCCCCTACTGCCGCCACCAATCCCGACCCCCCCGCCACCGCCACCGCTGTCCCCATCACCACGTTTGGGCACTCGGTGTCAAAAAGGTTTGCTATTCCTGGACTATTGCAACACACTCTATGTGGGGCTGCCCTTGAAGACTGTTTGGAAACCGCAACAAGTTCAGAATGCAGCAGGCCATGTAGTTAATGCAGCTAGGCTGTTTGATTCTGTTGGGCCACTTCTCTGGTGACTGCATTAACTGCCCATTCATTTCTGGGCCCAATTCAAGGTGCTGGTTATGATATATAAAGCCCTTGGGTCTGCTAAGGATATCTGACAAACTGCTTGCTTCCATATAATTTGATTTGTCCCCTTATGTCATCAGAGAAGGCCCTTTTACGAGTGCCACTGTCCAGGGATGTGCATGGGGCGGTGCAAGAAATAGGGCCTTCTCAGTAGCGGCACTGATGCTATGGAACTTCCTCCCCTTTGAGCTAAGAACTGCCTCCTCCTTGGAAACATTTAAGCAAGGCCTTAAGACTTTTTTATTTAAGCAAGCCTTCTGAGCCTTCAGCCTTTTACAATTTTTTTTTTATCTTCATAGAATCAAAGAATGAGTTGGAAGAGACCTCAAGGGCCATCCAGTCCAACGCCCTGCTATGCAGGAACCCCCATCACAGTATTTCTGACAGATGGCCATCCAGCCTCTGCTTAAAAACCTCTAAAGAAGGAGACTCCACCACCCTCCATGGCAGCACATTCCACTGCCAAACAGCTCTAACTAGAGATGGGCACGACTAGGGAAAATGACGTTTTCGAGTTGTCGTGTGTCAGAGGCAGCCCGTTTCGGCTCGTTTCCGTTTTTCGTGAAAAATCGCAAAAATTAGTCGGTTCGTTTTTTCGTTTTTTCGTTGTCGTTAGTACTGGTTTTTTGGGGGGGTAGTGGGCTCCTAGATGCACCTCTGTGGGGTGGGTGCCTCCTCTGGCCCGCTATAAAGGGAAAGCGGGCTCCTGGAGGCACCCGTGGGTGCCTCCTATCCTCACCCACTAGGAAGGGGCAGCAGGCTCCAAGAGACCCCTCAACATGGGGGTCTCCCCTCCTCACCTGCTGCTGCAAAATGGCATGCATAGCCATATGGATATGCATACCACTATTGCAGACAGTGAGACCAGTCCACTGGTACGACCCTCCGTCCAGGACGACTGGGTCGCACCTGCCATGTCCCACAAAGAAGGGAATCGTACTTGCGTGTAGTGCAATGCAAGTAGATCTGGCTTAGGTTTAAGGTGGGTAAGGGTTAGTGCAAGGGCTAGGGTTAGGCTAGTGATGGGTAAGGTTACGGTGGGCTATTGGGTTGCACCTCTGGGTGCCTCTCTGACCCACTAAGAAGACAGTCTGTGACGTATGGGTAAGGAGTCAAGGATTAGGTTAGGGTTAGGGGGCTAGGGCAGGGTTTAGTGGGCTTTTTGGCACATCCCAGAAGTCTCAGTGGCCAAGTGGCCATGCGATTGGTGGGATGGCTCCAAAAATTTGCATGGTTGTCCACTCCCACATGGCTGGCCAGGCCACTGGGCCAGCCCATCATTGCGCACTGCGCAGGTGTAAATAAAATAAAATAAAATAAAATCAATGGAGGACAGAGGAGGAGAGGAGAGACATTTTGTTGCAAGAAAAAACCCACTGCTACTGTGAAAAATCTGGCAGTTTATAAATTTTCGCGTGTTTCTGTTGTGCTTGTGTGTTTTTGGACCACGATTTCAAAAACAATATTGCATTCGCCGCCCCATTTTGGATCCGCCGCCCGCACCGCATGGCATGGAGTCCGGCTGCCCAGGACGGGGGGGAGGCGGGACCCCCCTCCAGAAACCACCCCTCCGGTAGGTGCCCTGCGCCCTTAGTCAAGCAGGCATTTTCCGCCTGCTTTTTGGCCCGGGAATGGGTGGGGGGAGAGTTTAAAAGTTTTTTCCTGTGCCGTCCGTGCCGCTTGAGCCGGCGGCGAGACTCGTGCCGTGCGGCTTGTTGCTGCTGCGAGCCTGCGGCGAGTCCCACGCCACGCCAGAGCAGCCCAGGACGGAGGAGGGGGGGAGGCCGGGGACCTTCAGAAACCACCCCTCTGGTAGGTGCCCTGAGGCACGGCAGGCATTTTCCGCCTGCTTTTTGGCCGGGAACCGGGTTTTTTAACTTTTTAAAAACTTTTTTTCTGTGCCGCGTGGCATCGCGTGATCGCGCGATGCAAGTAACGAGCACGACAAATCAGACCAAAATTGTTCGTTCGTCGGTTCGAGCTCGAAGTCTGGCGGAGTAATTCCCGTTACCGTTTCCGTAGAGTAACGGAACCGAGTAACGGAAACGGAAACGGGAATACCGCTAAGTCGTGCCCATCTCTAGCTCTAACCATCATGAAGTCCTTCCTAATGTTCAAATGGAATCTCTGTTCCTGCCATTTAAAACCATTGCCACAAGTCCTAGTCTCTGAAAAAAAGCAAAAAGCAAAGTGGTCTGCTTATATACCGCCCCATACCACTTCAAGTAGTCTCTGGGCGGTTTACAGTATTAATTACAGTATGCAGGCTACACATTGCCCCCCATTCCCAGCAAGCTGGGTACTCATTTTACCGACCTTGGAAGGATGGAAGGCTGAGTTAACCATAAGCCTGCTACCTGGGATTGAACCCCAGATCGTGAGCACAGTTTTACCTGCAGTACAGGCATTTAACCACTGCACCACGAGGCTTATAGCCATGGAAAACTAAACTGTTCCCTCTTCAATATGACATCCTTTCAAATATTTAAACATAGCTATCATATCCCCCCTCAGCCTTCTTCCATTTCCAGTTCCCTAAGCCGTTCCTCGTAAGACATTTCTTCCAGACCTTCAGCCATCCTGGTCACCCTCCTCTGTACCTGCTTAAGGTTGTCAACATCCTTTTTAAATTGAGGTGCACAGAACTGGACACAGTACTCCAGGTGGGATCTGACCAGAGCAAAATAGAGTGGTACTATCTATAACATTATTATTCAGTTTTAGTATTGTTTTTATATCATTTTTAATGTTGTTTTTAAATGTTTTCACTATTCATATTGTATTTCATATTGTATTGAATTGTACTGTTGTAAGCCGTCTTGCGTCCCTTCAGAGAGAAAGGTGGCATAGAAATAAAGTTTATTATTATTATTATTATTATTATTATTATTATTATTATTATTATT
>JAHTLZ010000379.1:55289040-55312619 GCA_023846285.1 Phrynocephalus versicolor | reverse complement strand
ATTATTATTATTATTATTATTATTATTATTATTATTATTATTATTATCCATCCATTGAAAAAACTATATTCACCCAGTTCCATTAGCCAATTCTACAAAATAAAAATAGTAGATGGGAGAGTAAGTCCATCCACCTTAAGACCTCATGGGTCAGTTTGATACCCTCTTTCCATTACGAATTTAATTTAATTTCTTACACTTACATGCCAACCAATTTAGCCAGGCAATAAAAAGGGCCAGACAGATGCTAATCGACAGCTCTGATAATTACACAATCTTCAAATTAATTAACAAGCCAACGGCAGCCAAACATTAGCATTTAGAAAGAGCTTTGCTGCATTAACGGCTAATGAGTTCATTTAAATCTAATGCACAACCCATTTTGGAATGCATGGGCCATATTTAATCATATTCAATCAGATTTAATAATGAAATCCTCAACATCAGGCATTGTTGAGTGTGAAATTGGCATGGAATTTTAATTAATATATGCAAAGGTCACCGTTTTTTAAATGGTCATGGCTTAATTGAGTAGCAAATTTGTATGAAAATCGGATCATACATGTAGGTGTCCTGATGCTACCTATGATGATTGAAAGGGTGTAAGGATACTGTCCAATCCAATTTATTTTGAAATATTTTCTGTGCCAATTTGTACCAACTCAGCCTCAACTGGTTCGGAGGTGGCCTGAATGGATTTGTTCTCAAGCTTTTACTGACATTTCTCTACATTTGTATATTTCCGGATTGGAGGTGAAGGTAACGATGAATGGAGAAATCCAACGATTGTGTCCAAGATTGGGAAGATGCTAGTCAACACCATAAATTTTAGGAAAGAGGTGGGCTTCAAATGTGTAGACAAATCTCCTACCTGCTTGTTTGGTTGCTTGTTTCCCTCCCTCCCTTCTTCTTTCACCCACTCAGAGAAGATGTCTCTTGTACGTCGGGATGCCATCCCCTTAGTCTCCTTGGTCAATACTCTGACATGCTCAGCCACTGCCTAACCCCATCAGAGTGCTGCATGGTTATGTCTGCAAGACAGACACTGCCAGCATGAAGGGAGGAAAAAGTTCTGCAATTAAAAGCCAGCAGCAGGTATTTTAAAAACACTGTGTTTCCCCAAAAATAAGACACTGTCTTATATTTATTTTTTCTCAAGAAGACACACTAGGGCTTATTTTCAGGGGATGTCTTACTTTTATTAAGTATAATATGCTTGAATGTCAGCCCTGCACACAACCATAGCTACGCCCACCACTAGGTTTTATTATCAGGGTAGGGCTTATATTTAACAAACACATAGAAATCCTGCTAGGGCTTATTTTGGGGGGGAGGTCTTATTTTCAGGGAAACAGGGTAGTTAAAAGAAAGTAGAAAATGGCAGGTGGGAGGAAATGCCCTAGCATCTGGACCTATCCAGTGAAAGACCTCACAAGCTAATTCACTAGCTTGCTTGCTTTTTAAAGTTCTGCAATGGACTGCTTGCTGACGACACCTTATTTTCCTGCCTCAAGTCTCCCTCTGACTGTACCAAATGACAGGGCCGGCTCCATGGACTCTGCAGGCAGCAGCCTCTCGTTTGCCAGCATTATGAAACAGGGGCTGGGTGAGATCCCATTGTTGCATCCGATGTCGCAAACCCTGCATTCAGCAATGGACTGGATTCGATGCCCATTCAATACTACTCAGTAGAGATGTTGTTTGTCGTTTAGGTGGTCCGTTTCGGTTCGTTTCAGTTTTTCGTGAATTTTTGCAAAAAAATTGTTTTTGTTTTTGTTACGAAACAAAATGAAAAACGAAAACAAAAACGAAAAATTGTTCATTTCGTGCCCATCTCTACCATTCAATGTTTTTTGCTGTAACAAAAATGAAACGGACGACAAAATTTCTGGTGTTTCTGTTCGTTTCGTTTCATTTTGGAGGCAAAATTCATTTTCATTTTCATTACGAAATGAAACGAAAAAACGAAAACGAAAAATTGTTCATTTTGTGCCCATCTCTACTACTCAGTTCTTCTTTGGAACACCCCCTGGACGCTGGCGAGTTGTGACTGGGAGGAAGATGACATTCATTCTGTTCAGATCATGAGCCACTCCTGCTTTCAAGGCTTTAATCTTTTTTCATTTCTCCTGGCCCACAAACTCCCTGTTTTTAATCAGTGTTAAAATTACGGGTGCTGCTGATACAGGAGTCAAAGCATAATCTTAACCAGCATCTCTTGCAGCCCACCCACGTCCCTTCCAGGAAATATTCATCCATTCAAACGCCAGATCTGGGTTATTATTATTATTATTTGCTGCTTAGGCTCTGGTGTAAATTAAGTGAGAGCTCCTATATCGTTTGTGCGCATCTATGTCATAAATATCTCCATTAAGTAGCAATTAAGATGCTGGGATTTAGGCTCTGTGCTGTTCTAGGAGGTAATTATAAAAGAATTGGATTAATTAGCCCCTGAATTATTTATGTAGGCATAAATATTGCACACACAATTAGTGTTAAATAGGATATTGCTAACCCCCCCCCCCAAAAAAAAAGGCAAGGTAAAGATAAATTGATTTTCTTGTGGTTGCTTTAATTCCCTCTCAACAAAATAAAAAAAGAAACAACTAGTTATCAAAGCTCCTGTCTACCTTGAATTATCTTTTGGGTGACAACATTCTTCCCAAGAGAATGTCTTCCCCTTCTAACCCAATACTAAAATTATGAGTCTTCTCTTTCTAGTTGAACTTGGCAATTGATGACTACTGTCACAGGAACCACTTTTTAAAATATAACAGTATTTTTTATGTGCTGTCAAGCTGATTCTAACTCATGGTCACCCTTTCCCGAGTTTTCTGAGTATTGAGGGTTCTGAAATCTTTTACTGTTCCCTTCTTCTGGGGTGGGGTGGGGTGGATTAGGACTGAGCAGATTGCCCAAGGAATCACAAGGCCGGCTTTGCTCACAGGCAACACATACTTTATTTAAGATGGTGTAATCTTGCACAACCACTTCATGAAAGTAAACAACAGTGCATACGAAGCTGTATCTACTCAGAAGTAAGTCCTGTTTAATTCAATTGGGTGCATGTGGTGTTTTAGGGTTCACATACAGGACTGGGGGAATAATGTAATGTGCTTCAGAGAATGTCCAAGATCTTCTGATGCAAATTAATGATTCGTCTAGCGCTGCTCCTTAAATTAAAAAACCAGAATGTCATTCTCAACAGAATGCCAATAATTTATAAACTCCATAATTATAGTGTAATCCAGGATGGTAGTTATAGAATACAGCATTCAGAATTTTCAATACATTGAAGTATTTCACTCAGGGTTGCCAGTAGAGATGGGCACGACCAGGGAAAATGACGTTTTCGAGTTGTCGTGTGTCGGAGCCGGCCCATTTCGGCTCGTTTCCATTTTTCGCGAAATATCTCAAAAATTTGTCGTTTCATTTGTCGTTTTTCGTCTGTCATTAGTACTGGTTTAGGGGGGGTAGCGGGCTCCTGGAGGCACCTCTCTGGGGTGGGTGCCTCCTCTGGCCCACTATGAAGGGAAAGCGGGCTCCTGGAGGCACCTCTCTGGGGTGGGTGCCTCCTCTGGCCCGCTACAAAAGGGCATGCATAGCCAATTGGATATGCATACCAAGTTTCAGGGGCAGAGACACCTCTCTTTTGGGTGCCTCTTGACTCACAGGCTCACTGCTGGTATAGTGCAGTGTCACAGTGCACAGGGGAAGGCTCCCTCTGCGTGCTCTGTGGCTCACTAAGAAGGGAAGTGTACTTGCGTGTGTGGTGCAATGCGAGTACACAGATCTGGCTTAGGGTTAGGGTTAGCGCAAGGGCTAGGCTTAGGGTTACGGGTAAGGTTACGGTGAGTTAGTGGGGTGCACCTCTGGGTGCCTCTCTGACCCACTAAGAAGGACAGTGTACTGGCGTATGGGTTAGGGTTAAGCTTAGGGTTAGGGCTAGGGCTAGGGTTAGTGGGCTTTTTATGCCCGACTGGCACATCCCAGAAGTCTCAGTCAAAACCTGGCCAAGTGGCCATGCGATTGGTGGAATGGCTCCAAAAATTTGCATGGTCCCTCCCATGGCCAGCCCATCATTGCGCAGGTGTAAAATAAAATAAAATAAAATAAAATCAATGGAAAGGAGACATTTTGTTGCAAGAAAAACCCACTGCTGCTAGTGCTACTGTAAAAATTCTGGCAGTTTTAAAATAGCAATTTTCGCATGTTTCTGTGGTGCTTTGGTGTGTTTTTGGACCACGACGATTTCAATAAATATTGCGGTCGCCCCATTTTGGATCCCCCGCCCGCACCGCATGGCATGGCGAGTTGGCGAGACAACGAGGATGCCCCCCAGCCCCCACCAGAGCAGCCCAGGACAGGAGAGGGGGGGAGGCCGGGGACCCCCCCCGAAACCACCCCTCAGGTAGGTGCACTCTCAGGCAGGCATATTTCCGCCTGCTTTTTTGGCCGGGGGTGGGTTTTTATATTTTAAAAACTTTTTTCCTGTGCCGCTTGAATGGCGGCCGGCGAGTTGCAATGCGAGTTGACTTGTGAATGTGAAGTTGCTGCAAGACGACGAGGATGCCCCCCAGCCCCCACCAGAGCAGCCCAGGACAGGAGAGGGGGGAGGCCGGGGACCCCCCCCCCCGAAACCACCCCTCTGGTAGGTGCGGTGCACTCTCAGGCAGGCATATTTTCACTTGCTTTTTTGGCCGGGATTGGGAATCGTGGTGGGTTTTATATTTTAAAACTTTTTTTTTCTGTGCCGCTTGGCATCGCACGATCGCTGCAATGCCAGGAACGACAACACGACAAATCAGACCCAATTTTTCTTTAGTCGGTTCGAGTTCAAGTTCTGGTGGAGTAATTGTCGTTCTTCGTTCCGTTACGTAACAGAAACGAGGAACGGAAACGGAAATGGGAATTTCGCCAAGTCGTGCCCATGTCTAGTTGCCAGTTTACAGCACCTTGTTCCTTGAGAGTTCAGCATGCTGTCCTTCTGGTTGGTATTTGAGATTTTTGATTGGTATTCATTAAGTCCAGAAACCCTGATACATACAAAGTGCTGAATATTAAGCTTTGTAGTTAACTATTATATATGCAAGCTTGCATCAATTGCCCCCCCAAGCCAGGGGCTGTCTAAACAAACAAATAAAGAAAACAGAACTGATAAATCTGTGGGGAAATTTGTAGTTCATCAACCTTGATGAACCACAAATCAAGACAAACCACCATTTTGGTGGATAGCCCCTATCTCAAGTTGTTACCTGTCAGAATATATGTGTATGAAAATGATGATGTGTAGATAAATGTTTGTGTAGAATTAAAGTAAACAAAACCTTGCTTCTGCCTTTAACTGGTAAAATGTACAGCGACTATGGCTACTATATGTGTAAGTTTGTAGTAATTACTAGTACTGAAGTTGATACCCAAATGATGTAGGTTAAATAACAAGATTCAGACACCTTCATGCAAAAATTTATTCTCTATATTTTGCAACAATAACAGTAAACTCAAACTTCAGTAAAAATGAAATAATGCTTGGTAAATAGCATTTACATATCACAGGCATATGTTAACTTCACAAACTTACAATAGCAATATAACTTAGTTCTTGTAATATTTGATAGATAACAAAACACTTAACAGTTACAACTAAGCTTTTACCTTGTTTCATTTACACTTGCTTATATTCCTAGCAAGACAAATAAACCCTTCTGTTAACTTTGTGAAACAAACAGAAGATTAAAGTTGAATCCCAGTCAACGTATAAAATTTACCACTTATAAAGCAGAGCCTAGAACTTTACCCAAAGAGCAAACATATTATTAATACAACAGAGCGACACTCAGCATAACCAAGCTCTAAGAGACCTGGCAGGTCAGTGTGGCTGATTCAAGAAGATCAGCTTCTGATTCCAATTAGAAGTTTTTTATCCGAGGAGCACCCCCTTTGAAGCTTCATAACTCAGCTCCGACCCCTAAATCTTTCCAAATTTCAGGGGCTTTCAGGGAAGAGCTTGAGATAGTTCCCTGGCCATTTCCTCTAGAACAGGCATGTCCAAACTTCGTCCCTCCAGATGTTTTAGACCACAACTCGCACAGTCCTTTGTCACTGGCAATACAGGCTTGGAATTCTGGGAGTTCTGGTCCAAAACATCAGGAGGGCCGAAGTTTGGACATGCCTGCTCTAGAATGAATCATTTTGTTCTAGAGGAGGAAACTATGTTTCATTTCATTTGTAAAAAAAAAAAATGCTGATTCCCTGTTTCATTTCGTTTCATTTTGTTAGTTGAGGAAACGACAAAACAATGTGTCATTTTTGTATGGTGCCCTAATCCAGAAATGTAGCGTGGCCAGGCTGTCAGCATCCCAATTCCTAAGGCTGAAGGTCAAAAGCCTGAGATGTTGCAACCTTCCATAGCTTGTTGTGTTATAATTTATGGGTGAGCAAAATGATTTGATTCTTAACCTAACCTTATACAACAGGTAGATATTGTAAAACAAATCAAACAGACCATTAAAATAAGAATATTAAGACAGTACAGCAAAAGGCAAGGCAAAAGGAAATCAAAGGAATACTAAAATAATAGCATTTTAAAATGCAGAGAGGATTAAAACATATCATGCTACAGATTTTAGGGCATACATTTTTTTTGCTAGCTGTACAGAGAAAGGAAAAAGTCGCAATCAGCTGCTGACATGAAACTGGCTAAACTCAGTCTGGCTCTATTTTCTTGCCACTTCAACCCCACAGATGAATTACCCTGGATCTGCCCTGCTACTGGTCCCATCTCCACTTCCTAAATCATATTCCTAGCATCACTGAGAAAGATTTTATTTTGGGTCATTTTCAACAACTGAGCCGATTACTGGAAAGAACTCTGTTACTGTTATTCTGCTGGAGTTTACAACCTTGCATGTTGCCATCTAGCTAGTTTGACTGGGAAGGAGTGTCAATCTGACAGCTTCAACCAATAGTTTTCTCTTGTGTCAGGATTTAAAAGAGTGTCCTCCGTCTCTGCTGAGAGTTCTTTTTTATCCAGAGGGACTTGTTAATGTACACTGTTCGTGATAAATGAAAATGTCTATTCAAGTAAACTGAAGCAGAGTTGTTAAAAGCAGTCATGTTATTTATTTGTTTGTCATTAATCTATTCCTGTTTGTAAGTAAATGGAACATTTTTATTCCTTATACTGTTAATGTCTCAGAGTGAGTCATTGCGACTGTAAATGCCAGTGCATGAGAGAAATGAGTGGACTACCTAAGTACTAGTAGAGATTTTATTCAGTGAAACATTTCTGCTGAGGAAAGTTTAACCATGTTAACAATGTCAAAACTCTCCAGCAGTTTCATCCTCTGCCCCTGAGACAGCCTGAAAGTCTGGCTGCACATGAGCTAGAAGGCAAGCCTTAGTTCTGGATAGAAAAGAGTAGAGATTCATATGTAGGCTTTGAAGCCATCTCACTCACCAAAATCGTTTCTCCCACCCTCTCCATCATATCTCAACATGAGATTAATCTTCCTACCTGGAAAGCTAAAGCTGAAGAGCAATTCTTTGACATTTCAGACACGGTCTGGGACTTTGAAATCATCATATTTCCATCAAGTTAGTTTCAGGGGGAAAGATATATGAGACAGTCCCTGACAGTGGTGGGAAGCTGATCAGAAGTCAAAAGGGTTTCATCTGAAATGAGGGAGAGAATCTGCATCAGTTCAAGGTCAACCCACAGCTAATGAATGGATTTGGGTGGAAGCATTCACCGGCCATTAGTAACAATTCAGCAGGATATTATGTGTAAGCCTGTAAAATAGTCAATTATGTTCTTATTAGAGGTCCAAAGGCCAGAGACCATTTGAGAATCTCTGGTCAAAAGCACTTGTTTCATCTTCTGTGTCTAAAGAATAAAGGTAGGTTCCCCCTTCCTGGTCTGTGTGAACTGGCAATTAAAAGCAGGCAGCTTATTACACAGTAAGTACTTTATAAATCAAGAAGCAAATGGGAGTACATGAGAGCCATTAGCAACGGTGTGCTAATAATTCCCCTTCTGCAGTTGTTATTATGAACAGAATTTTTTATACCACATTATTATTCCTGAAAGTGGCTGTCAACAATACTTCATCTGGGCTGAAGAAGTGGAGGATTTAACCCTTTACGGGCATTGGGGAACTGGCAGCAAAAACAGACCTTATCCTGGTCTTATCAGCAGGACCGGCGACTCTATGTTGGAAGCACAGTTTTCAAACAAGACAGATTCTGGAAGCAACTACCTTTTCCTCCTTTAATTCTAGTGATGTTGCTGTAGCAAACAGGTCAATAAAGTGTGGGCCAGATTCTGTCTCCCCTTACAGCAGATATATATACTCAGTTATATCTGGAAATTGAATCATGGCAACTGGACTTCTTTTTCTTGTAAGATCGAAACATTTCACTACTCATCCTAGTAGCTTCGTCAGTCTGAGGGAAGTTAGTGTGAGGCTCCCTATTTATAGTTCACCTGGTTTTCACACCACTCTGGTGTGAATAGGTTTGTTAGGAGGACGGTAGCCAGAGTAAGCTCGTTAGGTATGGGTTGTTAGATGTGGCCTTCCTGGTGGGAATGGGAAGTGCTTCTGATTTGTTTAGGGATCGATGATAAGTGGCAGACAGATTGTGCTGAAGTCCCTGTGAGAGTCAGATTGGTAGTGAGCTGTCTGAGAAAACAACTATGGAGCTGAAGACTGTGGAAGAGACAAAGGAGGGTGAATTGGCGGTGGGTTTTGAAAGAGTTAATCTAAAAGAGGAGACAATAGTAGACGGTTCTGATAAAGAAGTATTGTGGGTGGCTGAAGATGCGCGCAATACGGGAGGGAGGCACGAGGAAGTGATTGACAGTTGGGGAGAGAGAGAGAGAGTGGAGGCACAAGAGGTGGCAGTTGGGAGAGACCAGTAACTGACAGGAGTAGGCAGACCGACAGCAGCTTCTTCTCAGAGGAGGAGAAGGAATGGAGAAGAAGAGAACCTGAGGAAATCAGGTGGTCTGTACAAGTCAAACCTTTAAGGTAGCCCGAGACGATTGAAAGGTTTCAATCCGAATGGCAGAAGGTCAATCAAGAAAACCTGGTAGCTCAGTGGGCAAGACACCCGTGCTGCGGCACTCAATGTCTGGGTCGGGGGACAGTCGGTCATCAACGTTAAAGGGGCTTACTCAGGAATTTAGACAGATACCGTTAGATTTAGAGGAACCTTTATTTGAACCAGTTAATGTTTCTAAGTTATTACAAGATGCTCAAGTGCCTTACAATGTTATGCCTTCCAGTTGTTATAAAATGTCTGTCAATAAAAACCCTTTTGAAGTTTCACCACAAAATGACTCTGAACTCATATATGGATCAGAACCGACCTTAGAGAGATTTGAACCCTTACAGTTCCCCGCCCCTGTTGAGAGAGGGATTTTCAATATACACATGAATGGCTTCCCTGATTCCTCTCTTCAACCACCTGTCTTCTCTGTCGAATATGTGTACACATAACCTCACCTAGGTGACTAAGAACCTTTGTAGACATCTTCAATTATATCTATAATTGAGCAAATCAGTCTGCTGATCAATATATAATATTGAGGAGTAATGTTTTTGGGGAAGGGTTGCAACTCCAAAAATCATAATTCAGAGTAGATTCTTGATTACTTCCCTTAAACAACTCACTTTCAAATCATTATACAATCTTTAGATCTGCTGCACCCTTTTGGAACATTGGTGTCAAACTAGTTTCAAGGTAACCAGCTCTGGAACAGTTTATCAATGTTTGAAATCCGTCCAGCAAGACATGGGTTTAAGTTCCTTTTAAAAGTGCATGAAACTCACAAATTGATCTTGGGCCAATTCTCCCTAACGTAGCTCACAGTGAGGAAGAAAATTACAGAGACCTACTTCAAACTTCCTACCTAGAGTAAGAATACAACCTTACTTAATAACATAATAAAAATACAAATACTAAATATATCTATAGCTAGCATTTTATTGTCCAAATAAGGAGGAGAATGGAAATAGCATAAGAGTCTTCCCCATAATTCATTTTTGCATTGGTTCTGAAACTGGTTAAGCAACTGGTCACACAATACAAAACCTTCTGTTTATTTTCTTTTTTAGTGTACACCGCCCCGAGTTCCGTCTCGGAAGATGGGGTGGTATATTAATACAGTGGTACCTTGTATAAAGGAATTAATTCATTCCAAATGAAATTATGTTAAGCAAATTTTCCTTTATACAAATTCCCATAGGAATGTATTGAAAATGGAGCAATTCCATTTTTATGTTGTATGGATTTTCCCCATAGGTGATTATGTTAAGCAAATTTCCCCTATCTCCGGAATTTTTTATGTTGTACAGATTTTATGTTATACAAGCTGTTGGTTATACAAGGGTCCACTGTATAATAATAAATAAAGAACATAATTCCCCTTCCAGTCCACAGTTAGGCAAAAGGCTATTAGTCTATATATCTATATTGTCAATAGTTCAGCTGAGCCCTTCTCAGTGGGTTAAAATTAGACATGGGTTTGGCCCAGTGCCCACAAAGGTGTTCCTCTGATGCTACTCACTTCCTTCTCCTACCTCCTCTGCACACTTGCCCACTCACTGGTAGAAGTGTGTTTCCCTCCTCCACCTACACAGGTGATCACCCAGTCAATGGAACATTTTAGGCTTCCCTGCCCTACCTCCTTGGGTAATCACCCACTCAGAGAAGGAGGTGAGGCAGGGAAGCCTGTGCTGCTGCTGGTGGCTGAGTGATCACCAAGGAGGTAGAGGAGGGAAGTGAGCTCTTGCAGGTGAGTGGGCGATTGCCTGAGGAAGTGGAGAGAGATGTGCAGGCGCCAAGCTGAACTGGGCCAAAGCATAGTTTGCACCCATTTTTAGTTAAAATAAATGCACATGGAAAGAAAATGTTCCAGTGTAACCTCTAGCCCCACAGGACCAACAAGTGTTCCACTTGTTCCACAGCCTCTCTTATTCTGAGGATGGCTGAGGGTTTCATGGAAAAGTACAGTAACCACCTGGCTATCGCGGGGGTTAGGGACCCAACCCAACCCGCAATAATGGAAAGTCCACGATATGCGGATGCTAGGTCGAGTCGGGTTGGGACTGGGGGGGGGCTAGCTGGGGTCTCCTACACTTACCTGAGGTCTGGCGCTGCCCCAAGCGGGCCTCTGACGGGCTTCCTGGGCTGGTTGGCGGCCCCATAAGTGGTTTCTGGTTGTCCGGAAGTGCCTTCTGGTTCACTGGAAAGCACTTCTGGGGCCTCCGACAGACCAGGGAAGCCTGTTGGAGGCCCATTCGGGGCAGCTTCAGTCCTGGGGAAAGTACAGGAGGCCTCAAACAGGCCCAATCAGCTTATCCCTGGGGGTCTTGCCTTTCATATACTGCGGTTCTGTGATATACAGTAATACCTCGTAAGATGATTGCCCCTTAGGATGAAAACTTAATAAGATGAATGCAATTTCCTTCCCATTTACATTCATCTTATGAGATACCACTGATCCTCACCCATCCTGTTGTATTTGCAAGGGAACAGACCAGGCTGGGTGAGGATCTTGCTGTGGCGGTCACATGATTTTCAAAGGGCTGGAGCCGATGGCCACTTGGCTTGAGCTCTTTGAAAACCGCCCATTGCGCGTCACTTCCCCATTTGCCAAGCAGGCTGAAAACACAGAGGGCAGCACGTTCCCCTGTCTCCCCTCCACCTGCGACACAGTGCACCTTCCTGCCAGGCCAGAGGCCGCGGCAAGCTGAAAAGGGGGAGGCTAAGCTGGGGATGAATTGGGGTGAGCTGGTGAGGCAGTGACAAAGGGAATGGCCATGGTGCAATCCCTCCTTTCCTCCCCACCCACTGCCCAGCTGATCATTGCCAGAGGCCGTGGCAGGCTGCAAGAGGGACGAGGCTGGGTAAGAGCTAGGGCAAGCTGAAAGGGGAAGACGGCAAGGTGAAAGGGGTGGGACAAGGCTGGGCAAAATCTGGGGGACAGGCTGGTGAGGCAGCAGCAAAGGGGAGGGCTGCAGCATGATCCCCCATTTCTCCTCCACCTGCTGCACAGCTGATTGGCACTGCATGCCTACCCAGCCCTCCTGAGTGCCCAGACCTGGCTGCTATGCTCCACACCCATGGAGGTTGGGAACAGCCTTCTGCTGCCCCTTGATTGAGGGGAGTTTAGACAGGCTCCCCATAGGAATGCTAGCCGCTCCAGTATTCCTGCCAAGAAAACTCCATGGACATGGGGTCATGAAGAGTCGGTCATGACTGTAATGACACAAGAAGAAGAAGAAGAAGAAGAAGAAGAAGAAGAAGAAGAAGAAGAAGAAGAAGAAGAAGAAGAAGAAGAAGAAGAAGAAGAAGAAGAAGAAGAAGAAGACAACGACAACGACAATGACAACGACAATGACAACGACCTGGCTTTGCCGTGTCTGTGAATAGATCCCTGACTACTGTCCTTGCAACACTCAAAAACAGTGGCGTCTGGTGTCCACTGTGGCTGTGGACTGGACAATAGAACAAGCAGAAGTGGGTAGTATCAGGTGCAAAGGCAAAATTCAGGCACCTTCCCCAACATACCTCCCTCACCCCTGTTCTCCACAATAATATGCACCTATTCATGCAAGGAAGGAGGCAGGCAGGAGTGGTTTGGTTGTGGATAATCTGAGCATGAATTACAGGGTGATTTTTTTTTCCTGGTTTCAGTGAACACTTCGGCTGCTCAAGGAGCCTTGTGGCAGAGTGGTTAAACTGCTGTACTGCAGCCAAAATGGTGTTCCTGACCCAGGGTTCAGTCCTAGGTAGCTGGCTCCAAATTGACTCTGCCTTCCATCCTTCCAAGGTTGGTAAAATGAGTACCCAGCTCGCTGGCGAGCAGGGGAGGGGGGCAAGCTAGTTGGGTGAGTAGGGAAATGGTTTAATCCTGCAAACAATAACAACAAAAAGACGTCTGGTTGTCATGACTCATATATTGCCTGCATAATTACTTGTAAACTGCCACAAGAGTGTTTTAAGTGTTACGGGGTGCCATATAAGCAGCACACTTTTCTTTTTTCTTTTTAACACTGACAATATTTGCTCAGCTGAGCTTCATTAGGTTAATAATAATCACCTTCTCCATTCCGTGTCAAGGTCACTTGACTTCCTAATCCCATACAAACATTTTGTAGTTGCTCTCATCACTCTTAACAACTGTAAGCCTTTGGTTGTGCTCTGGTGCTGTTTTTCCACTCAGCCACTAGGTGGCACTCATGTTCTACAAACATTCCCGTAAATTTTCTCGTTGGAGGGACCTACTGATGAAAAACGACTGTTTAATTCCATTTTTAAAATACGTATTTATTCTATAATATGAGGGCTTCTATAATATACCTAATTATCTCTGCTAAATGGGCAGGGCCTCTGAAATACTTAATCAGTGCAATTTGAAATAAAGATATAATATGCTTCTGCAATTTTTTTCCTGCTGCAACTGACACTGGGCTTATTTAATTTATTTATTACATTTTATTTTTGTGCAAGCCTTTGAATGCACTATTTTGAGAAGAGGGTTACAGCTTATATTTATATGTGTGATGAGGAAGCCATAACTGCATAAAATGGCTTTATGGAAGTGCCATGTGCCAATAAATTACACAGCTGGGGAATGTAGCCACTGCACAAAGTTTCCAATTTAATTTTCTGTGAGAAATGGTGGGAAGGAGGTAACTTGGGGTGGGGGTGGGGGTGGCTTGTTCTTTCTTTCTTTCTTTCTTTCTTTCTTTCTTTCTTTCTTTCTTTCTTTCTTTCTTTCTTTCTTTCTTTCTTTTTTCCTTCCTTCCTTCCTTCCTTCCTTCCTTTCTTCCTTCCTTTCAAGGGAGGGAGAACTGAATTAGAACAAAACAAGTTGTAAGGAATTTGCAGGGTTCTGCTTCCCACATTCTAATGTAAGTGGGGTTTTTTTTAAAGTAAAATACTAGTGTAGCTTGGATTTATGTGATTTAGATGTGTAAATAATCTACGATGAAGCGTCTGGGCCACATTTATCATCTTCCCCCTCCAGCCTTGGTGCCCAAGATGCGTGATGAATGTGATTTTCTTTGTCTCCTCTCATTGTAGATGAGTGAGATTTCACCTCCATGCTAGGGCTCCTCATCCATATAGGTGCATGTGAGTTGAAGGCTGTCGTGTTCATACCCCTTTGCTTGGCCTCCTGTGAAAGACTAACAAAGCACATTTTCCTCTCCTTGTTGGAGTGACAGTAGAATCAACAGGCCTTGCACCTGCTTTGGAGAAATTTGCATAAACCGTCCAATTTTGTGTGATGTGCACAAATCACTCAACCTGTTAGAAATTATGGCAAGCTGCGTTCTTGCTGCATGGACTTTTCAAAAGGAGATGTGATGAACTGGATGGTTTCTGATTCGGGGCAACATCGGACTGACCTTCTGTGCTTTGCAAACCAACTAGAGTGGCCCAGTTACTAGATGGCATGGTATAGAAATCCAATCGATAATAATATTTTTGTTGTGTGCACATGTGACTTGCTTCACAAAGGGAAGGGCATTTCCTGGACTGGAAGTGCCATTTCGTCCTGTGGCTGGAGGTGAGAAATCTTGTGGGGGTTAATGAACTCTTGATTTAGAGGTAGACATGAATCAGAAAACCCATGGTTTGGGTTCATCTGGTTTGGTTTACTTCCGACCACATGGCCGCACTATAGCTGTAGCGCAGGCCGGTCGGCTTTTCCCTGCAGCCAGGAAGACTGAAGACCAGCACCAGGTAGGAGACCTTGCTGCCATTAATGAACCGAACCAAACCAAACCAATTTTTTTTCGGTTCAGTTCGTTTTGTTCTAAATTCACTCTGGATTTCGTTATTCGTTTTGTTAGGTAACAAAATGAATAACGAATAACAAAACTAACTAAAAGTTCATTTCAAGCCCATCTCTAACTGACATTCTATGCTGAGATAGCCTGCCTCAGTAAGGGGAAATAGTCAAACGAGATTTGTCATCTCCCTGCTTGTGGATATGGAGTAGGTATGGAAACATGTAAAAGGCAGGATTCTCTGAAAAAAGATAATAATACTGGGAAAGATGGATGGCTGCAGGAAAAGAGGAAGACTCAATAGGAGATGGACCCGCTCCCTGAAAGAGTCCACCGGCTCCAGTCTAGAAGAGCTGAGGACATTTTGCAGAGCACCTATTCGTAAAACAGAGGCACAGAACAAGGAAAATATATATCTATATATCACACACTATATGCTCTAAAACCCAGCTGTATTATTAGGTATTGTGGGATGGTTGCTGCAGGCAGCAGGACACCAGGTCCCTGCAACCGCTGCAATGTCCTACCTCCAATCTGGCAACCCACCTCTCTCAATCACACACAGACATGTGGCAATGGCCCCGGTGGTGATTTATAACCAGCTGTTGTCCTTATGAACCAGTCAACGGCCGCCTAGGGCGGTGAATCTGTGCCAATGTCCAAGCCCTTGGAAAGAGTGTGTTATGAAGCAGAGACATTAGCCCTGCTGAAATACAAGGCAGCCCCTTGGAGCAGGCAGTGCCTGTGAAAGCAAAGATGAAAACCACCACGCCAGCTCACAGGCATCCTCCCTCTCTGCATATGTTTCAGTCATTCCTTTCCTGGCTGTTTTCCTCTGCTCGTGTGCTTGTTAGGTACTGCGTAACCTACTCGCTCAGCCGAGCTTCAGTAGGTTAATAATCATCACCTTCTCCATTCTGTGTCAAGGTCACTTGATTTCCTAATCTCATACATTTTGCAGTTGCTCTCCTATTCTTTCTTTTGGATCTCAGGCTATATTTAATATAGCTATCCCCTTTGGTGAAATGGTACATTACAGTTCTCCATGGCTTATTTCCATGGAGAGTGGAAGTAAGTGTTAGTGAGCTGCATGTGAACCCCTGCATTTCCGAGGATTGGAGACATGTGCAGTCATAAATTTTGATAGAAGCTTGTCATGATTACACACGCACACACACAGAGAGAGAGGGGGGGAGAGGGAGAGGGAGAGGGGGAGGGAGGGAGAGAGGGGAGGAGGGAGTAGTAGTGCACAATTTATTAGGATCAGCAAGCTCGCTATGATATCTATGGTTACCTGCTGTGAGGAATCTGCAGTGACTTTAGCATCACTTATTCTAACTGCATCCATCCAACATTGAACAAAAGATCTTTCTACAGCAGACATGCCACATGTAACCACATGTAATTATAAATGCAGATAATATTGCAAATGAACAAACAAACAAGCAAACAGCCCACTGAAACTGGCAACATGAAATAAGAATTCCAGAAACATAGATTAAAATATCCATCCTTCGCTTAACTTGGCCCCGTATTTCTGATTTTTTGTATGCAATTCAAAAGTGGGGGAGAGAGAGAGGCAGGGGGCAGGCAGACAGGCAAACAGACAGAGTAAAATTTGAAAGCTTGATACAGTAATCCCATGCCTATCCGACCCATGATAATATGCAGTTGCTGAGTTAGGTCAGGACTGGGGGGCCTCTCTGGGGCCTCCTACACTTACCCCAGGCCTGGCGCAGCCCTGAACGGGCCTCTGACCCAGGCCTGTTGGAGGCCCCAGAAATGGTTTTGGGTGATCCAGAAGTCACTTCCGGTTCACCGGAAACCACTTCTGGGACTTCCACTTCTGGGGCAGTGCCAGGCCTGGGGTAAGTGCAGGAGGCCTCAAACGGGCCCATGAAGCTTGTCCCAGGAGCCCTTTGTTTCATATACTGCGGTCCCGTGATATACCGGGACTGCAGTATATGAAACTTGAAATGGCGGGGGGACGGCTGTATACCACTTTGCATTTGGTAACAGTAAATATTTCTAGAAGCGTGCGAATGGTGTGATGTAGAAATGGGCACGACCAGGAAAAAAATTTTTTCGAGTTGTTTTTCAGGACGGGTCCGTTTCGGCTCGTTTCCGTTTTTCGCGAAATTTTTCAAAAATTTGTCATTTCGTTTTTTGCTTTTTCGTCTGTCGTTAGTACTGGTTTGGGGTGGTAGCGGGCTCCTGGAGGCACCTCTGTGGGGTGAGTGCCTCCTCTTGCCCGCTATGAAGGGAAAGTGGGCTCCTGGAGGCACCTCTGTGGGGTGGGTGCCTCCTCTCCTCGCCCGCTACAAAAGGGCATGCATAGCCATATGGATATGCATACCAAGTTGCAGACTTGCTTAGTGGACAGTGACACTGGACTGGCAGAGGCACCCCTCTTTGGGGTGTCTCCTCTGCATCAGTCAGTCAGAGAGAATGCGGGCCCTCACTGTGTCTCACTAAGAAGGGAAGCATACTTGTGTGTATTTATTTATTTATTTATTTATTTATTTATTTATTTATATAGCTTGTATTCCGCCCACTACCCAAAGGTAAGTACACACTCACAGATCTGGCTTAGGGGTAGGGTTAGCGCAAGGGCTAGGGTTAGGCTAGTTATGGGTGAGGTTAGGGTGAGTACTGGGTGCACCTCTGGGTGCCTCTCTGACCCACTAAGAAGGACAGTGTACTGTGGCATATGGGTAAGGGTTAGGGTTAGGGTTAGGGCTAGGGCAGGGTTAGTGGGCTTTTTGGCACATCCCAGAAGTCTCAGTGGCCAAGTGGCCATGCGATTGGTGGAATGGCTCCAAAAATTTGCATGGTCCACTCCCATGGCCAGCCCATCATTGCACAGGTGTAAAAAAATATAAATAAAATAAAATAAAATAAAATCAGTGGAGAGGAGGACATTTTGTTGCAAGAAAAACCCACTGCTGCTACTGTAAAAATTCTGGCAGTTTTAAAATAGTAGCAATTTTTGCAAGTTTCTGGGTGCTTTGGTGTGTTTTTGGACCACGATTTCAAAATAAATTGCGGTCGCCCCATTTTGGATTCCGCATGGCATGGCGAGTTGGCGAGACGACGAGGATGCCCCCCACCAGAGCAGCCCAGGACAGGAGAGGGGGGGAGGCCAGGGATCCCCCCCCCAGAAACCACCCCTCTAGGTGCACTCTCAGAGGCAGGCATATTTTTGCCTGCTTTTTTGGCCGGGAATCGGGGTTTTTTTACTTTTAAAACTCTTTTTCTGTGCCGATTGGCATCGCGCAATCGCCACGATGCCAGGAACGACAATGACAAATCAGACCCAATTATTCGTTCGTCGGTTCGAGTTCGAGTTCTGGCGGAGCAATTGTCGTTTCCTTTTCCATTACGTAACGGAAACGAGGAACGGAAACGGAAAGGGGAATTCCGCTAAGTCGTGCCCATGTCTAGTGTGACGTGTTGCAGAATTTTGAATGTTTGGTACCATTCCTTGTGCTATGCAGTAGAAATACAGAAACTCACAGAGCAGCAGAGCTACACCTTTTGCAGAACCCACTACTGTCTAATTAACTGGCACGTAAGTCTCAATAACTCACTCTGAGACAACTGTAGGAGGAAGAACACACGTTTCATTACTTATGGTTGCAAACAGATCACCAGTAGATAAACAACTGCTGCCTCCAGCATAAAATAACAAAGTGAGGAAACCCAGAGCAGAAAGGAAGGGCTCTCTTTCAATTCATACAAACTATTGGTTAGAGCTGGATAGATTGACAGTCCTCTCTGCCACACCTACTACAGGCAGCATGTGAGGTTGTAGAAACTCCAACATCAAGGAGGCAATTCTCTGGGCTGCCTCGGGTTACCATGATGTTACTCTTAATTACAGTCTGTGTTTTCAGAAAGCTATTTTGAAGGCTTCAACACACAACAGGCGGTGCAAACCCATGTTCTGAACAGCTTCCTCCCCTTGCCCTAGGATGTTTTTCTACCTTTGCTCTCAAAATCCACCCCTTGGGAATGAACATGTTAAAAGGTGAAATCAAAACACACAAATATTTACTGGAGGAAACCAATTTCATTTTTTTAAATGAAATTGGTTTTTTGGGGAAGGAAGATGGGAAAGCCACACTTTCGCAGGAACTGTGAGTTCAGAAAAGCACCCTCAGCTGCTCAGTGGATGGAATTGTATGGCAGCACCCTGCTAAAAATGCAAAAGGTATCCAAAAGTATAAACCTCATTTGCCATGCAAACCTAGTGCTTCTTCCTCACTGATTAATATACTGTCCAAAGATGTTGGTGCTGGATTGGAGTCATGTTTGGGTCCCTGCCAATGTTGCTGTCATTGTGGCAGAAAGGAAGACGCTGCTGAAATCCCCTTTTAAATTCTAGACTTAAGAACATAAGAACATAAGAAGAGCCCTGCTGGATCAGGCCAAAAGCCCATCTAGTCCAGCTTTCTGTATCTCACAGTGGCCCCACCAGATGCGTCTGGGAGCGCACGAGACTAGATATCTGTTTCCTGATACCAGTCCCCTGCATCTGGCTCTTGAAGTACCCCAGTTTTAAGCCTGGAGATTACACATCTCCATCATGGTTTGTAACCCGTGATGGACTTTTCCTCCAGGAATCTGTCCAATCCCCTTTTGAAGGCATCTAGGGCAGATGCCATCACCACATCCTGTGGCAGGGAGTTCCACAGACTAACAACGCACTGGGTGAAACAATATTTTCTTTTGTCTGTTCTCACTCTCCCAATCCCCAGCTCTTGGAGAGATAAAGAGATGGTGATGTACTAACTAGGGATAGGATGCCTATCCCTTGGTGGATGGCAACATCCCAGCAGCTCCTGGGGAAACCCAGGATTCTCTTGCACACAAAGGCTTGTTTGCATGTCAGCTGATTCAATAGAAAATAATTTAACCCAAACACAGGTGGCAGGAATGAGGACTAGAGTAATAGGACTCACACTGGAGTTCAGTCACACTGGGTGCAGAGGAGGGCGACTAGGATGGTTGAAGGCCTGGAAGAGATGTCTTATGAAGAACGGCTTAGGGAACTGGGAATGTTTAGACTATCAAAAAGAAGACTGAGAGGGGATATGATAGCTATGTTTAAGTATCTGAAAGGATGTCATATTGAAGAGGGAACAGGTTTGTTCTCCATGGCTTCAGAGACTAGGACTCGGGGCAATGGTTTCAAACTAGAGGAAAAGAGATTCCATTTGAACATTCGGAAGAACTTCATGACAATTAGAGCTGTTCGGCAGTGGAATATGCTGCCACGGAGGGTGGTAGAGTCTCCTTCTTTGACGGTATTTAAGCAGAGGCTGGATGGCCATCTGTCGGAAATATTGTGAAGGCTTTCCTGCTTGGCAGGGGGTTGGACTCGATGGCCCATGAGGTCTCTTCCAACTCTATAATTCTATGATTCTATGATTCTATGGTGATTTAACTTGGACTTCTTGGGTTTTTCTTTGTGTATCCACACATACATCTTTTTTGGGGGAGAAAAGCTTGTTTTTAACAGGGACTTGGCCTTGGGGCTTGTGACCAAAGACCTGGACTTGGTCTTGGGTCGCGGACCCCAGGACCAAAACCCCACCTGGACTACTGTGTCCAGTTCTGTGCGCCTCAATTTAAAAAGGCTGTTGACAACCTCAAGCGGGTGCAGAGGAGGGCGACCAGGATGCTTGAAGGTCTGGAGGAAATGTCTTATGAGGAACGGCTTAGGGAACTGGGAATGTTTAGCCTTTCAAAAAGAAGATGGAGAGGGGATATGATAGCTATGTTTAAATATTTGAAAGGATGCCATATTGAAGAGGGAACAAGTTTGTTTTCCATGGCTTCAGAGACTAGGACTCAGGGCAATGGTTTCAAATGAAAAGAAAAGAGATTCCATTTGAACATTAGGAAGAACTTCATTGACAGTTAGAGCTGTTCGGCAGTGGAATATGCTGCCATAAAGGGTAGTGGAGTCTCCTTCTTTGGAGGTGTTTAAGCAGAGGCTGGGTGGCCATCTGTCAGTAGTAGAGATGGGCACGACTAGGAATTTTTTTTTTGAGTTGTCGTTTTTCAGGGCAGGTCTGTTTTGGCTCGTTTCCATTTTTCGTGAAAATTCACAAAAATTTGTCGTTTCATTTTTCGTTTTTTCATTTGTCGTTTCTTTCGTGATTTCGCGCAATTTGACGTCCCTGTTCCGAGTTCCGACCGAGACTCCCAGTTGCGGCGCTCGGTGTTTTTGCGGGGGCTGGGAGGTGCGGGCGTAGGGCGGGCGGCAGTGGCAGGGGTCCATGGGTGGGCGGCGGCAGTGGCAGGGGAGGGGCGCAAGGGCGGCGCGCGGGCGCGGGTCCCGCAAATGACGCAGAGCAGGTGAAAAAGAGTTTAAAAACTGGCCTGGGTGATGGACTTGCTGCACAACAAGACTAGTGCATCCTATATAAGCAAACAAAGTGGGGCAGAAAGAATGCATTTCTTTTTTTTTCTCTTGGTCTGCTAATGCTGAACCGGCCAGCCACCCTACTTGGTCTGGCTGACGTGCCTGTTTGTTATACTTTTTTGTTGTTTGGTTTTGAATCCATCCCATCTCCCCTCCACCTCTCTCAGAGGCAGCAGGAGAAACAGACATTCCGTTCCTCCCCAAATCTGGGGTCTTATACTCACACAACACAACAACAAAGCTAGTAGAAGGGGTGTGCCAATACTTTCACACAGCACAGGGCAAGTAACTAAGTGAACTGTAAGTGCTTCTAAGATGTAATTGTAAAATATTCTATAGAGGTGGGTGCCCTTCAACAAATATGTTTGTTTGAGTGCCTGACTGCAAATAAATGAATGAGGTGTTGACCCACTAAGCTAGTACAGTATTGTGCCAAGCTGGCACAGAGTACACCAGTAAAGGACAAGTGAAAGAGTAAGTAAGTAAAATGTAATTGTAAAATATTCTATAGAGGTGGGTGCGCTTGGCTTGTTGCCAACAAATGTGTTTGAGAACTTTGAGTGCACTGGTTGGCGATGGGGAACTCTGTCTACTCAGTCTGTATATTTTTAAAATAATTTAATCCACAGCCTCCAACCTCCCCTTTTAAGCACTAGTATCAAGAAATCCTCAGAAACAGGAGGAGAATAAAAAGGATTAAGGAATAATTAACTGTTATTTCCCCAGTGGCAGGGTATGAAAGGACCTTGGCTGTTGCTTGCCACTTGCCACCAAGCAAATGAACTTTAGAAAATAGAAAATAAATGGTAGTATTATATATTTAGATAAAAGTTATAAACTGCTACTAGGGTAGGGTTGCTTGCTTGCTATTTCCTTCCCAATCCCCACATCAGCAGAGCTGTAGGCAGGGTAAAAGGACCTTGGCCAAGTAAATGAACTTGGTTGGAAATAGGGATAGAAAAAAATGGTAGTATATAAATAATATATATTTTCAAAATAAATCCGCAGCACCTACCCTCCCCTCCCGCTCCCACTCAAACCTTCCCTCCCCCTTGAAGCAAATATAAGCAAATAAAAAAAGGAAATCCTCCTCCAAAATGCAGGAGAAAAAAAAAAGAATAAACTCTGTGTTGCTATTCCCCACAGCGAATGAAAGAAATTATTATTTTTTCCTAAAAATTCAATTGAATCAAATAATCAATTCCCTCCTCCTGCCTTCCTAATGCGACCACGACCGTGAAATCAAAACTAGACTGAGCGCAGCAATCCAGCCCTGACCACCCTCCACCAAGATCCAAGCCCAGACTGCGACTGACTGGGAGTGCCTCGCCTTTTTATGCCCTCTTGCACATCCAGAAGTGTCAGTCAAAACCTGGCCATGCGATTGGTAGAATGGGTCCAAAAATTTGCATGGTCCCATCCCATGGCCAGCCCATCATTGCGCAGGTGTAAAAAAATAAATTAAGAAAAAATAAAATAAAATCAACAGCGATGTATTTTTGCAAGACAAACCCACTGCTGCTACTGTAAAAATTCAAGCATTTAAAATAGCTAATTTTCGCATGTTTCTGTGGTGCTTTGGTGGGTTTTTGGACCACGATTTAAAAAAAAAAATTGCGGTCACCATTTTGGATCCCCCCGCCAGCACACCGCATGGCAAAGGCAGACGAGAGGATGCCCCCCCAGCCTGGTACCAGCAGCGCAACAGTAGCCAAGGAGAGGGGGCGGGGAACCCCCCCCCCAATAAACCACCCTTCTGGCCTGGTAGGTGCCCTCATACAGTTTTCGCCTGCTTTTTTGGCCGGGAATCGGGGTTTTTTTACTTTTAAATACTTTTTTTTCTGTGCCGCTTGGCATCACGCGATCACCGCGATGCCAGGAACAACAATGACAAATCAGACCCAATTATTCGTTCGTCGGTTCGAGTTCGAATTCTGGTCGCGTAATTCCCGTTACCGTTTCCGTTCCGTAACGGAAACGAGTAACGGAAACGGGAATTCGTGCCCATGTCTAGTCAGTAATCCTGTGATGGGGGTTCCTACATGGCAGGGGTTTGGACTGGATGGCCCTTGAGGTCTATTCCCACACTATGATTCTATGATTCTATGACTTGTCAACATAGGCTGCCATCAAAAACTAGATATAATTACTATTATAATTACTATTATCTTTCTTTCCCTCCCTCCCTCCTTCCCTCCCTCCTTCCTTCCTTCCTTCCTTGGAGGGAGGGAGGAAGAAAAGAAAGAAAGAAAGAAAGAAAGAAAGAAAGAAAGAAAGAAAGAAAGAAAGAAAGAAAGAAAGAAAGAAAGAAAGAAAGAAAGAACTGATGGAGAAGATATTCT
>JAHTLZ010000379.1:55252639-55289030 GCA_023846285.1 Phrynocephalus versicolor | reverse complement strand
TAAGAAAGAAAGAAAGAAAGAAAGAAAGAAAGAAAGAAAGAAAGAAAGAAAGAAAGAAAGAAAGAAAGAAAGAAAGAAAGAACTGATGGAGAAGATATTCTTTTCACATCTTTAAACTTGAGCCTGTCACCTTTTAAAAGGCTTTAAAGCCCTCTGGCTCTTTCAGCTTGCCCTCATCCATATGTTTGCCTGACACAGATTGCAAAGCAATGAAGGACACTGTTTATTGCATTAAAGAGAAATATTTTACAGGATCATATAAAACAAGAGAGGCAAGGAACATGGCTCTGTTTTCCAGAGTAGCAGAGAGAATAGGCAGCATGCCTGACTGCTTCGGAATTAGATCACAAATTTTCTGGCTGATGGCAGCGTCTTAGCATTCGCCCTGGAGTCAAAGATCTGAGCAAATTACATTTTAATATCTCAGGTTCGTTTGTCCGTGCTGAAATTACACAGAAGCAAAAGAGGGGAAGAGGAAGAGACATACATGGGCATCCCACGGACTCCGGGTCATATGGAGGACAAATTGCTGTCATTGAATACAGAGGAACAGCAGAGCGAGTCTTTGACAATGACACTTAGTTACAGCTATCTATTGCTACCCCCAACCCCCAACAAGAAATGTGAAGGCCTTCTACAGAGCCCTGCTACCTTGCCCAATTTATCTTTATAGCTGATTTGTAGGGTAGTTTATTCTGGAAAAAACACACACCATGGTGGGCTTAGATCACCAGGGGCACTTCAAAGCTTTGTGGAGGCTTGAACCCCTAGTTTTAACCAATATTAGTAGGTTTTCAACATTGGGGTCATGGAGTCAGGTGGTTTCAGGGGTTATATGGCTGAGGATATTTTGATTGGAAGAAATGGGAAAGAAAAAGAGCAACCTGACGTATCTGGTTAAAACTGTGCTCATGACCTGGGGTTCAATCCCAGGTAGCTCGCTCATGGTTGACTCAGGCTTCCATCCTTCCGAGGTCAGTAAAATGAGTACCCAGCTTGCGGGGGGGGGGGCAATGTGTAGCCTGCATACTGTTATTAAACTGTAAACCGCTCAGAAAACTACTTGAAGTGGTATGAAGCAGTATATAAGCAGAACACTTTGCTTTCTTTTTGAACTAAGCTTCTGTGTACACATCCACTGTTCTGCAGTGGGAGACTTTCATAGCATTAATATATTGTTGTGAGCTGTCCTTGCTGTCATGACAAGTACAAGTCGGTTATTCAGTTTTCAGTCTGTAATTGGGACCTGTTAGCTGTACAGACCATCTGCTCTTAAGGGAAAGATGTTTAACCAATCTGCTGAGGTGCATCAGTGCTGCTCCTATCTTTTGGGCGTCTTCTTGAGGCAGAACAACACAACTTGCACTTCAAAAATTTTCACCAAAGCTTTGTTTTTCTTGTATTGCATAATGGCTAGTTGGAAAGGGAGAAGGCAGTGTCCCACTGAGGGGCCATGCCATAGGTGGCTGAATGCAGGGCTGATCTGGAATGGTGGGAGATGTTTATTTTATGGGGAGGAAGAAAATCACCCTTGGAAACTGCAGTTCCCTGGTTAATGATGGAGTCATACCTGCAGTTTCAGCTAAGTTTCAATAGCCACTGACAGGGGATGGATTTAGAAACGTCACTTGAAAATGCTTACTTATTTGTTTCTTTAACCATGACAGGACACAGAAAATATGCAGTAAAATCAGTTGTTCCCCTTTTTCAACAGCTTAAACACCACAGAGGCTTGGAAAGTAGAGCCAGAAAGAAGGGAACATGCAAAATAGACAGGTAGAGACGGAACCAGAATAGGAAAATACGACACCGAAGAGAGGACACCAACAGCAGATTAAAAACCACGTGACTGCCTGGAAAAAAAAACATGACATTTATATATGCAGAGAACGCTGGTGTGAAACTAGACATCAGTTTGGTTGAGAACAGAGAGCCGCTTTTCTTGTAACTGATTCACACTTGTGATCTAACCACATACCACTGCAAGAACATCATGCAGACTTTGTGATCCCTGATTAGCTGGATCACTGAAGCACTAAGAAACAGCAGAGATCATTTTGGAAGAAAGTGCACTAACAGCAGTGCCACAAGATGTGAGCAAGTGAGTTGCAGGAAGACTTTGAGCACTCGGCTTCTTACATCAAAAATGACTGGCCAGACAAAGTCATCTCAGCCCTGTTAATTCACAGGAGACTTCTTGATTTCTGTAATTCCAGTTGAAGACATACTGGGGACACTTTGGCCTTCAGATAACAATTCCCATAATCCCTTACCATTGTCCACAATGACTGGTGCTGATCAGAGGTGTAGGAGAACAGATTTGGAGGGCCAAGGACTTTGAACCCCTGTGGAAAGATCCACTGGGAGGTAGAACTACAGCTTCAGGTCCATGTGTCTGCTCAGTGGGGATGGGGTTATTCAGAACTCACAGTTCCACAATTCAGTGAGAAACCCACCTCCACAGGTCAAATTGTGCAACCGGGAGCTGTCAAACCAGCAGGAGATGGAGCAGTGTTCTTACTTCCATGCCATTCCTGTGCTGCTTCTTGGTGTCCCTACAGAAGTCCCCTGCTGCAGTATGGGAGCTGTGAGGATTCCCACTGACTTGCCAAGGTACGTGGAAGAACAGGTTCTCACAGAGGCTGCCCCCATAAATGGTGTTAGATGCCTGCTCTACCTCTTGCTAGTTTGACATTCAGTCCCTGAATGCAGCCTCAGTTCCCACTGAGTTATAAAACTAGGAGTTTGGGAAAACCCCACACATACTACTACCCCTACTACAGTGGTACCTCTACTTACAAATTCAATCTGTTCTGAATGCAAGTTCTTAAATCAAACAACTCTTAAGTAGAAGTACCGTATCTAAAAACATTGAAAAAATAAATAAACAAAAAACATTTGTAAGCAGAGCAGACCGCATCTAAAATTGGTAAGGCAGCAGTTGAATTGCTCTTAAGTAGAGGTTCCACTGTACTTTGAAGTAAAGCCCATTGAATTCAGTGGAGTTTACAGTCAAGTAAATTGGAGTAGGATTGCTACCTGAACTAACTTGACCAATAGGTTCCCTCAGTTTAAAATTATTTATTTATTTATTTATTTACTGCCCATTTACCTATGAGGCCATTGTGGGTGATTCATAACAAATACCAACTGAAATCAATAAGACAATAAAAATAAGCAATTGATAAAAATAGTTCTTTGCATTATTAGATTGAAATTTCAATAAAACCCAAATTAAAAGGATAAAGAAAGAAGCTGGCTATCACAGAAAGCTGTGATGCTTACTTAATAGATATGCTTGGACAATTTAGTCACTCTTCAAGTGACATTGGATGAGGGGTCAAGACTCTCCTCCAGCACCACAGCTCAAAAGCATCGATTCTGCGGTGATCAGCCTTCTCTATAGTCCAGCTCTCACTTCCATACATCACTACTGGAAGGACCATAGCTTTGACTATCCTGACCTTTATCGGCAAAGTGATGTCTCTGCTCTTTAAGATGCGGCCTAGGTTTGCCATCACTTTCCTCCCAAGAAGCAGGCATCTTTTAATTTCACTGCTGCAGTCATCACCTGCAGTGATGAAGGAGCCCAAGAAAATAAACTCTGTCGTTGCCTCCATTTCTTCCCCTTCTGTTTGCCAGGAGGTGATGGGACTGGTGGCCATTATCTTAATTTTTTTGATGTCGAGCTTTAGCCCATTTTCCCCACTCTCCTCTTTCACCCCCATTAAGAGGTTCTTTAATTCCTCCTCACTTTCTGCTATCTGAGTAGTATCATCTGCGTATCTGAGGTTGTTGAATTTCTTCCAGCAATCTTAATTCTGGTTTGTGATTCATCCAGCACTGCCTTTTACATGATGTACTCTGCATATAAAGGCAAGGTGACAATATACAGCCTTGTCGTACTCTTTTTCCAATTTATCCCACATCTGCTTCTGACAGTTGCTGCTTGTCCCACATATAGATTTCTTAGGGTATTTGTACACAACCCCTAAACTCCGCCGCAAATGGCTCCCAGCTCCAGAGCTTAAAATTGTTTCCCCACTAGCTCCAGAGTTTACAGATAATTAAGTGCGACCACGCCCACCTAAGCGCGTCCCAGCGCACTTTTCAGGTACCTGCTCTCCGGAGGTGAAAATTCCTGATGCGGATATAACGTAGTGACTGTCGGGCTCTCCTTGCTTCTGTTTGTTCTTTTTTTGCCCCCGCCCCTTTAAGAGATCTGAATGCAGTGCCGGGACGGCAGAACGGAGGTGAGCGGCATTCTTTTCTTCCTTTTTTTCTCCTTCCTCTTACGCAGCCAGCAGCCAGGAGTGCGGAGGGGGTGGGAACGCAGGAACAGCGACAAACTCCTAAGATCTCTGGTCCGAATTTAAGTGGCCAGCGGATCTTAGGGGTCGTGTGAAAAGGCTCTTAGAAGACAGATAAGGTGGTCGGCTACCTTTGTAGAACTCAGCCCCTGAGACTTGTGAACACCGCTTTCTCCAAACAACAACATGAAGAATAACCACCCCTAGAAGCATCAGAGATGATATCTAGCTTTCTAATACACCATAGCTCCTTCCTGGACTGTTTAATACCCACCCACCCCAATATTTTAAAAACCTAGAACTAGTTTTAATCCAGTCACTTCTATGGGGTTTTATTTTGGAAGGTGGCAATCCAGAAGGCCCCAGGGTGGGCATGAAAATGTCTTCCTTGACCTGCTGATGTTGTCAATCCTGGTTTTGAAATGGAGAATGTTCAAAGCATAGGATCACTTAACTGATAGCAGTCCAGAATTCTACTGATGTTCTTGAAGCCCACAGCATGCTAAAGCTCCAGGACTTTCTTATATGAGCAAGTATTTCACAAGCCAAAGAGAAAGCAACACTTGGCTCGTGTCTACTGTGTCACTTTGGCATTTAGATCATGTCAGCAGCATTGTTGGCAGTCCTGATGCGTGAAAACCGATGTTCACCGGCTCTGTTATGCTCCCAAGGACTCTAACTGTACGCTTGATGCAAGTTCAAGGCACCTGCTGTTGCTGTCTAATCAAGAAGACCTATATAGGATACACAGTACATCATAACACAGTCCAGAGGAACATGCCACAAATGGGCTTATTTTTATGATTCTACCCAGTGTGGAAGTAACTGCTCCTGAATAATAAACTCCTTGTAGTTCTTTGAGTTTTTGGTGTAAGATAGGGAAATGATAGCACCACAGCAGAATTCTCTTGTTACCCAGATCCCAAGTGGGGATTTTATATATAGGGGTTGCCACTAATTAAAGAGTCCCTGCATGGATTCTGGGAAGCACATTAAGCTACCCAATTCTCACACATAAACTGTCACTGCAGGGCCTCATGCTGTGATAATCTGCCACAGTGGTGATGCCGTGTTTTCTATGCTAGTGTAAGTTATGCAAGAGGATTTCAGCCATTGTTTATCTTTTGTTCTAATTAAATCTGGCAAGTTAGGCAGTATGCTAGGCAAAACTTCCCGGAAGGACCTTTCTGCCTAACCTTTTGTGGTAGTGGTGTTGGAGGAGCTGTTTGTGTGATCGGGTATTGTGCAAGGACACATTTCATGGATGCACAGAATTATGAAGTTGGAAGGAGCCTATAAGGGCATCAAATCCCTCTCCTTGCTCACGGCAGGAATACAAATCAAGGGATATCTGTCAGGTGGCTATTTAAATGTTGCTTGAATGCCTCCAGTGTTGGAGCACTCACTGCCTCTCAAGGTAATTGGTTCCAATGTCATACTGCTCTAACAGTTAGGAAGTTTTTCATGATATTCAACCTAAATCTGGATTCCTGTAACTTTAGCCCATTGTTGTGTGTCCTGCATTCTGGGTTGAACCTACAATTCCTCTGTATGACAGCCTTTCAGGTATTTGAAGAGTGCAATCATATCTCCCCCAATCTCCTTTTCTCAGGCTTTCCTCATAAGTCTTGGTTTACAACAAGATCATCCTTGTTGCCCTCCTCTGAACTTGTTACAGGTGCATCCTGTCACAGGTGCATGCGGCTTCATACTGCAATCAGCAGGGATATACTAATTAAGCACAATTTTGCTTGAGGTGTGTCAGCATGACAACAGGTGAAGATGGGAAGCACCCCCATGATTTTTGCTAAGTTGTAACTAACTATGTTGGCAGTTTTCCTAGCAAGCTTCTTCAACACTTGCAGCTGTTTGGAATTAAAAGGCTCTTTTTGCAAGATGAAAAGATGACTGTGGACAGTTTAAAATAAGAACTACTGGGTCTTAGATTGCTACCGCACTTCCGTGAGCAGCTGCTTTTTATTTTGGGTCTCCTTTTCTCTTCCAGGGCTCACATGGTTGTAATAGCGATTCTGCAGTTTGCACTTAAGCGGGTACCTAGCCATCGGCTTTCCAGTTCCCACTTGATTAAACCACCGTAAGACTTTTTAGGCCAATGCATACCTGTTGATTGGTAAGTTGACATTTTTGCATAACAAAGTTGGCAAATGTCCAGACATGATGGTATGATCCTTTTTTCTTTGTTTTATGAAAGGAAAACAGTTAAGAATTGGGGGACAAGGAGGGGAAAAGCAATTTACTATGTCCACAAATAACACCAAATCACTTCAAAAAGAGGATCAGGAAGTGATGTAAAAAAAAACACCACCTACACCCAGTGGCCGTTGCAAGAAAAAGAGCCACATTGGCCAAAAATGGGCGTGGCCGAGGGGGTTCTTGTGATAAATTGTTTTGAAAACTGGACAGTGATTTTTAAGGCGCCTTGTTCTAAACTAAAGGAAAAGGTGTTTTAAATCAGAAGTGTGGTAGCGCTCTTAGACTATCTCACCTGGGGAAAATCCTGATCTTCTGAAGGTCCAGCTTTTTCTCTTCCTCCAATCACGTGACTGAAGATGCGGGATAGCAGTTCCCACATACAAATGTATTTTTCTTTAAAGTGCAGTTCAGACCCATGGCCAGCAGGTGGTGCTAGGATTAAAAAAAGGACCAGCTGGCTGGCGCCATGGCTTGGGGAAGTTAAAAAAAAACAGCACCCGATCCAGCTTCCTGGTGCTCGTAGGGTGGGGAAAATTTAAAAATAAGATTAAAAAACAGCACCGATCGGCCCGAGGAACAGCTGGTCACGCTATGAGGAAAAAAGAAAGAAAGAAAACCAGATCATCTACGTGGTCCCACAACGTCTGCCTCTTTAAAAGGTGGATTTTTTAAGCAAGGCAAAAAATTCCCTACCTCTCTGGAAAGTCTTGGAAACCTTGCTTAAGGGGGTTTTCTTTTCTTTTTTCAAAAGCCGGTGGCCATGGGGATGGCATTTTTGGATGCAGTTTATCTACAGATTTAATCTGCATTTAAAGGGACGTGGAATAGGGGCCTTAGAGGCATTCTCAACTACAATGCTTTTCATCAATAGATGCTCAAGTTACAAAGCAGCAATGGAGGTAACCCTCCACATTTTAGAACTGCAGAGATGGAAGGAACCCTAACGGATCATCTACTGCAGCCCCTGTCAAGGAGGAATGGTGGGCAGAGCCAGATACCTAAACCACTGAACTATCCAGGAGTCCTAAGTAGAACTAGAACTGTAGAAGCTGGCAGTGCTCTGCTAAGTTTGCCATGTAAATTTCAAAAGCTTATCCAGGCTTAAACGTACGCCTGTCAGTTCAAGTGCACACGTGGGCATCCACATCTGTGTGATTGGGGGGGGAGAGAAGACCCTCGTCGTTAAGAAGCCCTTGACTTTAATGGGATTATTTTCACAGAAGACATTGTCAACAGGGGGCTAATATACTTACACTCGTCTCGCTAACAGCAGCTCCCGCTATAAAGGGAAGCGTCACCAAAAAAGGCACCGTTCTATTATTTTATCTTATATTTTTGGTCTGCAGGCACATGAAACAGGCTTTGAAGGGGAGATATTTATGGATCAAGTGAGGGAAGTAGAAAGAGAGATCCTTGCTAAAAGGCGACTCGGTTGTGACATTTCATTGTAATTGCCGCCTTAGAGGGAGCGGGTAAAGGTTGGCAAAAGCAGAAGGTTTCGGCGCTGGCAGAAAGTGAACGGTTCAAGGTTATCTTTGAAATTTGCAGAATCCTGTTGAGATGCCACCCCTCTCCGCCCCCAGAACACCGGATGGTTCCCTTTCTGTGTTAACAAACAGCAAATGGATAAAGGTACTGTAGCAGAGATGGGTTGTTTATTGAAATCAATGTTAGCATTGCCCAGTGCTTTACTGGCCTTTGTGACATCAGGTCAGAAAGCTGCAGAGGCAGTACAGGTAGAGACACTCACCAAGCTCTTTGGAGCAATGAGCAGAAGACCACATCAAAGGACAGGTGAACTCTAATAATAATACTAACCACTGTGTTCCAAATTTCCCTTTGGCTCTTATAAAGATCTTCTTACACCCCACCCCCACTGAAAGCTGGAGGCAACTGAAAGCTGGAGGGAACCCCATGGATAATCAAGCCCAGCTTCCGTCAAGGAGACACAGTGGAGAATCAGAACTGAGAACCTCAGTTCTAAGGTCCATGCTGGTTTGTACCACAGGTGTAGCATGTTCCATTTCCTCATCTCCCTGGCTGGGTCCCCCACTCACCTGTCAGCAGGCACTCCTTTCCTCCTCTTTGGCTGTTTAGCCAGTCTCCAACAGACTTCCCTGCCTTGGGCTTCCCTGCCTTGCTTCTTTGGCTGATTACCCACTCAGATAAAGTGGCAGGACAGGCAAACCCATGTTTCTGTTGGGGATCAATTGAACAACAGCAGAATAGGAGGAGAGGAGTACATTCCTATTGGTGAGTGGGTCATTGGCTTGGGGTGGTGGAGAAAGCGTTTGCACAGCATCTGAGCTGCTGTATGTGTGAACTGACAAAAACCTCTAAGCTGAGGTTCATGTCCATCTTTAGCCTAAACTAGACATGGGCACAACTCGGCGAAATCCTCGTCTCCGTTCTCGTTCTTCGTTCTCGTTATGGAACGAGGAATGAGAATGACAATTACTCCGCTCCAGCTCGAACCCGACCCAATAAAGATAAATTGGGTCTGATTTGTCGTTGTCGTTCATGGCATCGCGGCAATCGCGCGATGCCAAGCAGCACAGGAAAAAGTTTTAAAAATAGAAAACCCCCGAATTCCCGGCCATAAAAGCAGGCGAAAATATGCCTGCCTCAGTGAGGGCACCTACTGAGGGGTGGTTTCTGGGGGGGGGGGTCCCTGGCCTTCCCCACTCCTGTCCTGGGCTGCTGGTACCAGGCTGGGGGGGCATCATCGTCTCCATTTGCCATGCGGTGGGGAGGATCCAAAATGGCGACCACAATATTTATTTTCAAATCGTGGCCCAAAAACCCACCAAAGCACCACAGAAACATTTGAAAATTAGGTATTTTAAATGCCTGATTTTTTTATAGTAGCAGCAGTGGGTTTTTCTTGTAAGAAAACGTCTCCATTGATTTTATTTTATTTTATTTTTATTTTTATTTTTTTACACCTGCGCATGCGCAATGACGGGCTGGCCATGGGATGGGACCATGCAAATTTTTGGAGCCATTCCACCAATCGCATGGCCAGGTTTTGCTGAGACTTCTGGATGTGCCAGAGAGGGCATAAAAAGCCCACCAACCCTAACCCTAAGCCTAAGCCTAACCCTAACCCTAACCCATACGCCAGTACACTGTCTTCTTAGTGGGTCAGAGGCACCCAGAGGTGCAGCCCACTAACCCACCCTAACCTTAACCGTTACCTTAAGCCTAGCCCTTACCCCCTAACCCCATGCTCTGGGAACTGGAAGTCGCGGCGGGGGGGCAGCAGGCTAGCCAGCAGTGGCGGCGTGGCGGCACCCCCTGCCCATTTTGGCACCCCCTGTCCATTTGCCTAGTTCACCTTAATGGATGCGCCAGCCCTTCCTGTCAGTTTTGACTCCTGTGAAAGAACTTGGATCATTTAAGAATTAAATTGGGAGCCTTCCTACCTTTTAGTAGGTTCCTCAACGAGTAACAGAAATCACCTTGAGGAAGGGGGGGGGCGATACAAAAAGCATGTGTTCCACTTGAAAGTTGGGGGTGGGGGAGAGAAACCAGCAAAACTCACTAGGAATAAGCAGGGCCAGATTAAAAAGAAGAAATTTACCTAGTGGCTGCAGTCCAGGCCTGTGGTACACATGGAGGTGCAGTTCAGTCCAGTAGTCCAAGTCGTCAATGAACAGAGTGACACGATGTTCCTTCTCCCGAAACCCTACACTAGAGCAAGTTATGTTCCGGCTCATATATCTGTGCATGATGTAACTGTTACTCAGCAATTTTTGATCAACAGACATGTGGAGAAATTCTTCTTCCTGCTCCCTAGTCATTTCCCCATAATTCTTGCAAGACAATTCCATATTTTTCCCATCGTGCTCTGACAAAAACTAATGAAGTGGGTTTTTTTTAACACTTTGCTGCAAATGGCACTAGACAAGTGCCTTTTCACAACCAACTTCCATCAATATTCTGACAGGTTGTCAGTCTCCATAATTTTATTTTGAGTTTTCTGCAGGACTTCAGCAAGAGCCCACAAAATATAATAAAAAACAGTGAAAGACACTATCATGAAGCAAAACATTATGGCCCCCTTTGCTGACTAAATCTTTTCAGAAAAGCAAAGCTAAATAAAGCATGTAAGCACTTATGACAACTCACTTCACAGCCTTGGAGAGGCAGAACCACAGAGGAATTAATTAAGCCCTACTTTAAGCATGCCGAAAGCCGGTTTCAGGAGAAAGCCAGTCTGGTTTTGAAAACCACTTCCCAATGCAGCATACATAGAGAGATGGATGGGTGGACAGAACAATTTGTTTCATTACTTATTTCAGAACTTCTCTGTATGACAACTTTATAGCTGGAAATAGGATCTTCACAGGGGCTAATAACTGTAATAAAAAGTGCAGCACACCAAATCAGTAATATCAAACAGTCAATGGGAGAAAAAAAATCAATAGCACCATGAGAAAATGAAGCAGTAGAAACATGAACCAGCACAAAAGAACTGAAGATGAACACTTGGGTCAAATACATATTTAAGCAATAATGTCTTTGCCTGCATATAAAGTCAAAGAGAGAGAGGAATTGGTTTGCAGTTCTTGGAACCAAGGATGCCATAGGCTGGCTATCTCCAATTTGAAGGTGCTATCCCAGTGCTTCCCAACCTTGTCCTTGGACTAAAACTCCCAGAAGGTTTCATCACTAGTTGTGATGTCCAGGACACCTGGGGACCTAAGACCCAGGACATCTAGGGACCCAAGGCCCTATTCCGCTGGTTCTCAACCTGTAGGTCCACAGATGTTTCTGGACTGCAACTCCCATAAATCCCTTCCAGCACAGCGAGTGCTGGAGGCTTCTGGGAGATGCAGTCCAGGAACATCTGGGGACCCAGAGGTTGAGAACCATTGCCCTATTATATCAGTCATTCTTCAGAGCAAGACAGAAAGCAGGGCCTCAGCTGAGGATCTAAGTCTGCAAGTAGTTTTTATTTTGAACGAGAGAAGACTGCTGAATGGATCAGGTCAATAAACTCAAATACAGAAGTTTGTAAATGCAGCACAGCACAGCAGAGACATGTAATAAACAAAGACACACTTTGCGCATTAAAAAGTCCTATCCCTGCCCTTTGACAAGGAAGGTTGAAAAAGACCATACCTGAAATCTTGGAGAGTGTTGTGTATTGATCTGTATTCCATTATCTGTACTTGCTTATGCTGAAGTAACTGCCTTCCTGTTCCAAAGGGAACAGGCTTATTCAAGTTGCTGCATTTGGATCCTCAATCCTATTGGTTTCTGTTCCTGTTCCAAAGGGAACAGGCCTATTGGTTTATTGAAGTTGCTGCATTTGGATCCTCAATCCTATTGGTTTCTGCCAAAAGGCAGCCTTGTGATTGGTTGTAATTGTTCCCTCCAAAATGTATCTTTTCCTAGCCAGTCCTCACCCTATAAATGTAGCTCCCTCTCCCCAGTCCCCAGTCTTGTTCTCTTCCTGAATAAAGAGCTGTTACACTAGAAGCTGTCTCCAGCCTGCTATGTCAAAGAGCTGAAATCACTTGCTGAAATCACTAAACCCCACGTCACAACAGAGAGACGCTACAGTCCCAGTATACTGCGGGACCCCAGGTCTGGTGCTGCCCCAAGCGGGCCTCCTACAGGCTTCCTGGGCCTGTTAGAGGCCCCAGAAGTGGTTTCCGGCGAACCGGAAGTGCCTTCCGAAAACCGTCAGAGGCCCCCTTTGCGTGCAACTTCAATGTAAGCACTGATTGTGTGTGTGTGTGGCGGGGGGAGGCAGAGTAGGCAAGTGGGGGAGCAAGTGGGGGAGGGCAACCAAGTGAGTGAAGGGCTATTGGGTGGACAGGAGTTGAACGGGGGGAGGGGCAGAACAGCAATTAAGCTAGTAGGCAGGTGAGCAAGTGATGGGCAAAGAGGTGGGATCTGGTCTCACATTGTATCCGCAGGAAGCTTTGATAAAACAGATGAGGCATCCATATATGCAGAACTGATTCCGATGACTCGATTTCATATCTGCCTCAAAATTTAAGTCAGTTTCTTCTTGTCTTTTTTAAAAGCGGAACCCAGTACAATAGCTGGCTTTCCGTTCGGTGAACTTCAGAACTCAGTTGCTACTTTTTACACATGAAGATAAAGTGTCTGAAGAGCATAATGTTGCCTGAATGTGCGGGGGGGGGGGAGGTTGCTTTTTAGGTGGTTCCCTTCGACTTGAAGAGAACAACTGGGTCAATTACCTATATCTCCCCCCCACCACCACCACCACCATCGTTCAGGGCAACCTGATCCTGAAACATCTAAATAGAGCTTTGGTGGATGGGAGGAGAATGTTTTACACCCCAGCCACACACTTGTAAGGTTAATTTTTAAAAAAACAACAACAACAACAACCCTAAAGTCTAAAACCTAATTATATTTGCTACATTGAGCAACTGAAATGCATGGTTTGAGTTTTAAAAGACTGTTGCTATAATGATAATGGCTTCTTGAGGGCAGCTGTGGAATTATACTTCCTGTCAATTTCTTTCAGAAACCATTCTTGAAACTCTCGGCAATGTTACGCTTCAAGTTCTGGACACCAAGTGTCTAGTGAGTTTATATATAAACACGATAGACTCCACGTCCCAAACAATGGCTGCAACATTGTCCCATCTCTCACAAAAGACTATCGAAGTTCTATGCTCTCGCTCTCTCCCCCTCTCCCTTTCTCTCTCTCTCTCTCTCTCTCTCTCTCTGTGTGTGTGTGTGTGTGTGTGTGTGAGGGAAAACAGACACAGGTTTTGTAGGCAGAAAGAAATCAAAGTTTTCAACAAAAAAGATTGGAGAAAGCTGCTTTGGAAAAGAAAAACAACACAATTATTTTTTTTTATTTTGTCGTAAGGTAACAACGATTTGATATTGAATTTTCTCAATTTGTGTCAAGGAACATTTTCTGGCATGGGTTTTTTTTGTGCTGAAAAAAAATCAATATAAACTACACTGATTTTTGTTTCTTTCGAACAAGAAGCGGCGTACATAAATTTAAAGGGAATTGAAAATGCACTGTAATTTCCATCTTCTCTTTGAAGGTATGTTTTTGTTCTATTGCTAAGGAAAGAAGTTAATATAAAGACAAATCCCCAAAGCATAATTGCTTCTGCTGGAGAGGACAGAGGTTCTGCTTTCCCCTACTGTCCTTTATCAGCAAAGAAGGGACTTAGCTATTTCTGCATATAAGAGTTGACTGGCTTCTACAGGAAGGCATCTTCCAAAATAGGGGAGTGTGCACTGACATTTATCCAACACCTTGTGGATTATGCTTAACACCACCACTGACATTTGTCATAGTGACTCTGGCAACCCCTTCCTCCTTCGGTTCTCTATTAAAACATAATACTTGGCTTGTGCTCACTATGATTCTAACCTGAGTCATGTCCTGTAAAAAAGCAAAGTGTTCTTTCTGCTTATATACCATCCCATAACACTTCATGTAGTCTCTGGGTGGTTTACCGTTTAATTACAGTATGCAGGCTACACATTACCCCACCCCCACCCCAGCAAGCTGGGTACTCATTTTACTCACTTCAGAAGGATAGAAGGCTGAGTCAACCATGAGGTGGCTACCTGGGATTGAAACCCAGGTTGTCAGCACAGTTTTAGGTGCAGTACAGGTATTTAACTACTGTGCCACAGGGCTCCGTACTCTTCTGGTAGCACAATTTAGCTTCATAACAAAAATTAAGGAACATGGTTGTTTTTATTTTGCCACTGTGTTGCCAAAGCTGATGTTTGGTTGATGATGCCTAATCCATTGAAGATGCCTAAATTACTTATTAATTGCATTAGAAGTATTTAAACCCGCCCTCAGTAACATTTCTTTGGAACAATACAAACAATTGAAACTACCAAATACAGGGTAAAGACAAGCAAAAGACAAGCAAAAAAAAGCCCTTAAAGGCCCACAGTTTAAACAATTTAAATGGCATTACTTCCTCTGTAGGAAAGCAAAGGGAATCCAAACTACTGTATATTAAACAATAACAGGGCTGGGTAACCACAGGGCATATCTAACCTGGAGTCTTTTGCTCTGGACAAGGGAACTCATGAACATCTTTCTCCTTGAGCAAAAGATATTGAGTGCTTGGACACAGGCTGATACCCATTGACTGAATAATAGGTTGTTGGCACAGGAAAGACCAAAACTTGGGGGAAATATTGGTTTTTTCTAGGCCAAAACTCTCAGAATTCCAAGCCAGCAGTGTCTATTTAGATGGGTGAATTACTGGAGTTGTAGTCCAAAGTCATTTCCCCCTAAACTCTTCCAAAGAACCCCAAAACCAATGGCATGATCCAAAAATGGCAGGTCATCATGGCCAACCTGGAGGTAGGTGAGGTTATCCACTTTGGCAGCTTTTTCCACAGTCAAGTTGTTCAGACCATTGAAGGTGAAAAAAGCCCAGGTAGATTATTGGGACCAATCTGGTTGTGCTGCAGAGGTGGGCAATGTTATGTTTGTGTGTGTAGACAGAACCGTTATCTGCTTCTTCACCCTTCTCTCACCACCACTGCCACTGATACAGCTGCCACCTAAATTTAGCAGGGACTGCACTGAAACAGTCAACCACAGTCTCTCCCCATTCTACAGAGCCTTCCTGAGCCTGAGAGTCAGCATGGCTTTTCCATTTCCTTTATCAAAGCTGCAAGAAGAGAAAACCCATCCCTTCACAACACAGTATCAGCCGTGATTTGGGCAGAGGAGATAGCAGCAGTTGAGTGGCAGGGTGAGATGCGAGGTTCCATGTGGCAGGCACGACACTTCCCTCCCTCACGTCATCACTTTCTCACCACAATGCACGGTGCGTGTTTGTTTTTTTTATTATGTTCCTTAAGTCAAATCTTAGATCAGGGATCGTATCATGATGCAACACAACACATGCTGAATTTTTTTTGTAGTGAGAGAAAACACCATCTGCTTGTGTTCTTTGCACTCAATCCAAACATCTAAGAAAGAGAGAAGCATGGCTTATCATGTAGAGGTCAGAGAAGATAAGCTTGGGTAAAAGCTTTCTTGCTTCTAGCATATGTCTAGTATGCATTTTTCATTTTTGCACCACCCTTTCCAGCTCCTTCACATGAGAAATGAAAAACCAGGAAAAGTCGGTCAGCTTCTGTAGTGAGGTTGCTTTGGGGTGGATTTGGTATAAAACTCAACTTGGACAATGTTTCATGAATAAGGCTTTGGTGCAATAAAGGAACACAAGAAGCTATTTTTACCTCCCCATCCAGTCAAGTTTGGTATTATTTATTTATTTATTTATTTATTTATTTTACAACTTATATGCCGCCCACTATCCAAACATCTCCGGGCGGCTTAGTCAACGAATTAAAACAGTTAAAACATCAAATATCAATCAATAATTAAAACAATAATAAAAACCTTACACTAAAATCATTACACTAAAATTGCCATCGGAGGACCCATAGTCTATATTGTATTAATTAAAAAACTTTTGGAACAGGAAGGTTTTTACCTGGCGCCGAAATGTCATCAATGTTGGCGCCAGGCGGATCTCACTTGGGAGGGCATTCCATAGCTTGGGAGCAGCTGCCGAGAAGGCCCTGTGTCTGCAGGCCATCCCTCTCACCTCGAGGGATGGCTCTTTCAAGAGGCCCCCCTGGCTCGATCTTAATTGCCGGGTAGGTTCGTATTAGTTGACAGGCGGAGTGCATGAGAAATCTGACATTTGGAAACATGAACCCACCTCAGCCCAGAATGGAACAGAATTATAGTTGCACACATGCAAATATGGACCAAAAAACGTGCAGCAGTGGGCTTTCATTATTTCCGTGTAATTAAATGGTGGAATTTAACTGTCACCATTCAATAGGGGTTGGATTTTTGGATGTTTTCAACTAGAAATTCTACTTGACTTGCACACACCTCACAGACACCTAAATATGACTCACCTGAGAGAAAAGGCTTAAACTGGCAGGCTCCGAGGCTTAGCGAATCGTGGCTCAGCTTAGCTTCCAGCTGAGAAAGAAATCTTTGGGCTAGTACTGGGGCAGGGACAGGAAGCTTGGGTGGCCTTCAAGTGTTCAAGTTTAGGCTTTTCTCCATGTCAGCCACATTTAGCTGTGTGTTAAATCAGATGGAACTCCTAGAATGGGGAATTATAGGATCATGTAGTTCAAGAAATCCAAATCCCATCTCTGCCTGCAAATCAGACACTATCTGGTTTAGAGTTGCCCATGAATCAATCCTCTACTGAGGATGCCTTTTGGGGACAGATCCTGCATTAAAAAAAACTCTGTGTGAAATGAAATAAAAACGGTTGATTCCAAAGTTCCTTTTCTTGTACTGCTTTCATTTTCTGTTCAATAAAACATTTTTTCCACTGTACTTTTCCTATGTAACAACATACGCTTTGAAGCATGCAAATGTTCCTAATACTGTACGGAAGCACAGGATGTTCTCATGTTCATTTCTCGCCACTGGCCATGCTGATGGCATGTTGTGTGAGCTGGAATCCCCTAAAAAGTAACACAGCCATCCTTTGAAATTTAGAAAATAAAATGTGTTGCTTTTGGGGGGTATGTGAGCACTATGAAAAAGCTGTTCTATAATACGTAAAAGGTAATGCATTTGAGTGTGTGTCATGTTTTGATTGTCTCCTCTTCCCGTTGTAAAATCACCTCTCTTGGTCTAGTGTTCTGCACATGGAAATCTGTATATGGGTTCTTCTTCTTAGACTCAAGGGGAGTAGGTTGGGGATATTAATGGAACCCAGAGCTCTCTTATATCCTTTCAGGGCAACCCGCTCCTTGAATCTGAGTGTGTGTCTTCTAATGCATATATGAGTGAGATACATTAACCCAGGGGTGTCCAAACTTTTTGCAAGGAGGGCCAGATCTGGTGAGGTGAAAATGTGTGGGGACCGACCATTCAGCTGCATTTGGCCCCCAGGCTGGGCGACTTTGGCCAAGCTGCTAGGACATGCAAGGAGGCGGGAAGGATGCTGCAGGAACGGAACTAGCGGTGGTTAGGCTGGGCAGGTGGCTGGGGGGGGGGAGAGATGGAGGCAGGGAGGGCAGGCAAACCATAAAACTGCAAGGTAATGCATCCATCTGGTATGGGGAGGGACCAGCTGGCGGGGATGTGTGACAGGCTAAGCCAGTGGGGAGAAGAAGCTGCGGGCCGCTCAGAACTTGAAAATGGGCCACATTTGGCCCCCGGGCCTGACTTTGGACATGCCTGATTAACCACATGTCTAGTTTCCAAATCTCACAAGGTAAAGCAAAAAAGCAAAGTAAAATATTCTGCTTATATACCACCCCATACCACTTCAATTAGTCTCTGGGCAGTTTACAATTTTAATTACAGTGTGCAGTCTACACATTGCCCTTCCCCAAGCTCGGTACTCATTTTACCGACCTTGGAAGGATGGAAGGTTGAGTCAACCATGAACTGGCTATCTGGGATTGAACCCCAGGTCGTGAGCACAGTTTTACCAGCACTACAGGCATGTAACCACTGCGCCATGAGGCTAGTTTCCCTCTCTTTGGCACTGGTTAGGTGTCATCCAGAGTGCTGTGCTATGTTCTCTTCTGGACATCACACTTCAAGCAAGATGACAACAAACGAGCAAGTTCAGAAGAGAGCAACAAGGATGAGTAGGGGATTGGAAGACTTTCCTTTGAAGAAAGACTGAAAGAACTGGGCATGTTTAGCCTTGAGACCAGAAGACTTGAGGGGAGATAGGATAGCACTCTTCAAATTCTAGAAAGGCTGCCATGTCCCAGAGTGCAGGGCACATAATAAGAGTTCAAGGTACAGGAAGCCAGTTTCCCCTGAATATCAGAAAATAACAGAAAAAAACCCTCTCAGTTATTAGAACAGAACAACGTTAGAACCAGCTACCTCAAGAGTTTGTGATGGTTCGTGGTTCAGGGTTTGTGGGTTCCCATGAACCATCAGGAGCCATCATTTCCCCAGTTTGTGCCTATTTCTACTGCTGGAAGTTTAAATCCAAAAATATCTGGAGAGTCAAGATTGGGAAACACTGCTCGATGAGTTAACAGTTCTGTATTCTATGTCAGGAACTGTGGGTTGAAGTTAACAATTAAGAAAAAACTTCAACCTTAACAACAGAGTTTACAGTGAATGACCATCTCCCATAAGGAAAGATAAACAATGTAAAGAGAACTAAAATAATGAAATAACATAGACCCACTCAGTTTGGTAGAAAAAAAAATAGAATATTCGTATTGTTTGACAAAATATATACATTGAACACAAAAATGCAATGCTTGATACTCTGCTCTATATAAACAACTTAAAACAGTTCTATACCTGCTTATACTCAGCAAACCCTTTCATAACACAATGAAAGAACCCAGAACTGTAACTTAAACTTTAAATGTATACCACTAGTAAAGTATAACTCTCAGCTTTAACAAACAAGTATACAGCATATACAGTAGGAAAAATAACACACAACAATCAAATAGCTCAAACAGAGCCAGAAAGTTGCTGCGAATGAATCTAAACAGATTCAGCAAAGTGTAACACCAGAGCCTTTCCTTAAATACACTTCTGGCTGCTTGATTACCTACACCTGCCTGATGCAACACACAACCTCAGTTTGATTGCTTCACCTGCATTGCCACACTCCAAACACTCCTACAGTGCCTTCTAGCAAGGACAGGTAAGCCAATCTCATTCACAATATTTAATTTATGTTTGTTTTAAATTTTATAAACACTCAACATTCTACATCAGTAGAATGGCCTTCTATCAGAAAAACTCCAGTCTTCTATCAGAAGAACTCCACTCTTCTGGTGCTCTAGAGAACAGACGGCTCCAACTTTCTGTGAGTAGCTGATCTGATATTTCTGCCTGATCTGCACTACAGAGTATGTCTTTGGCAAGGAAGTGGAAATTATTGTTTCCGCGGAGGACAATAGTGCCTGCCCTGCCAATCCCCTTTATTTCACACCCACGCTGTACATTAGCCTGCATCCCCATGGTAAATCTTCACTGTTTTTTTTTTTTTTTTGCTTTCAGGAGTCACTTCAGGTTCACATAGTAAAAGCAGATTAGAACATTTCTTAAATGCTTCAGTGGTTTACACAAGATTCTAAATAATAGGCTCTGAGCAGCTCTGAGCTGCTTCATTTCACATGTGCTTGAAACGCAATACTTTGCCCCGCCATGCTGTCGTTTGCATCTCACAGCCATAGGTGACATCTTGAGCTGTTTGTGCTCATCACCAATGTGACTCTTGTGTTTATTCAAACAACGGGCATTGCTATCGTCAGATGATGCGACGTTGTCAGACTCCATCGAGTTCACAAAAGCTTCCTGCCATGTTTCGGAGTACTCCAATTTTCTTTCTCCAATTTTATATTGCTATCGGTTGCGAGGAGAGGTGTTTTCACCCACTGCCAACATGCATGACCTTCTGGAAGATGAGTTTTCGGTAGGATCTGTGTGAAAGCCTAGGTGGGGGGGGGAAGTGGAGTTAATGGAAGCACAGCCAAAGGCCTACAGGAATGATTGTCAGGTGCCCCGTGAGCATGAACTGAGATGCCTGATTTAGGTGGCCACGGATGGATCTTGGAACAAAAAGTCACCAGACAAACAAGATCACTCAAACTTTCACACAAGAGATCATACAGGTTAGCATGGAATCTGCATGCATGAACTGTAGTGAATAGAGATGGGCACGACTCGGGAAAATGACGTTTTCGAGTTGTCGTGTGTCGGAGGCAGCCCGTGTCGGCTCGTTTCCGTTTTTCGCGAAAATTCGCAAAAATTAGTCAGTTCGTTTTTTTCGTTTTTTTGTTATCGTTATACTGGTTTTGGGGGGGTAGCGGGCTCCTGGAGGCACCTCTGTGGGGTGGGTGCCTCCGCCGGCCCGCTATAAAGGAAGGGACAGCAGCAGCAGGCTCCAAGAGACCCCTCAACATGGGGGTCTCCCCTCCTCACCTGCTGCTGCTGCAGAATGGCATGCATAACCATATGGCTATGCATACCATTTGCAGACAGTGAGACCTGCTCAAGTACCTGATCCCCTGGTACGAGCGTGTCGCACTTGCCATGTCCCACAAAGAAGGGAATCGTACTTGCGTGTGTAGTGCAATGCAAGTAGATCTGGCTATGGGCTAAGGTGGGTTTAGTCCAAGGGCTAGGGTTAGGCTAATGACGGGTAAGGTTATGGTGGGCTATTGGGTTGCACCTCTGGGTGCCTCTCTGACCCACTAAAGAAGACAGTCTGTGACGTATGGGTAAGGAGTCAAGGGTTATGGTTGGGGGTTAGGGGGCTAGGGCAGGTTTTAGGGGGCTTTTTGGCACATCCCAGAAGTCTCAGTGGCCAAGTGGCCATGCGATTGGTGGGATGGCTCCAAAAATTTGCATGGTCGTCCCCTCCCACATGGCTGGCCAGGCCACTGGGCCAGCCCATCATTGCGCACTGCGCAGGTGTACAAAAAATAAAATAAAATAAAATCAATGGAGGACAGAGGAGGAGAGGAGAGACATTTTGTTGCAAGAAAAAACCCACTGCTACTGTGAAAAATCTGGCAGTTTATAAATTTCTGCATGTTTCTGTTGTGCTTGTGTGTTTTTGGACCACAATTTCAAAAACAATATTGCGTTCGCCGCCCCATTTTGGATCCCCCGCCCGCACCACATGGCATGGATTGTCAACTCGAGTCCGGCTGCCCAGGATGGGGGGGAGGCGGGACCACCCCTCCAGAAACAATCCCTCCGGTAGGTGCCCTGCGCCCTTAGTCAAGCAGGCATTTTTCTGCCTGCTTTTTGGCCCGGGAATGGGTGGGGGGGAGACCCGGGAGAGTTTAAAAAAGTTTTTTCCTGTGCCGCCCGTGCCGCTTGCTTGTGCTTTGGCGGCCGGCGGCGAGACTGGGCTTTTTGCGGCGGGCGAGCCTGCGGCGAGTCCCACCACACCAGACCAGAGCATCCCAGGACGGAGGGGGGGAGGCCGGGACCCCCCCTCCAGACCAGAACCCCCCCTCCGGTAGGTGCCCTGAGGCACGGCAGGCATTTTCCGCCTGCTTTTTGGCCCGGGAATGGGTGGGGGGAGAGTTTAAAAGTTTTTTCCTGTGCCGTCCATGCCGCTTGAGCCGGCGGCGAGACTCGTGCCATGCGGGAATGGGTGGGGGGAGAGTTTAAAAGTTTTTTCCTGTGCCGTCCGTGCCGCTTGAGCCGGCGGCGAGACTCGTGCCGTGCGGGAATGGGTGGGGGGAGAGTTTAAAAGTTTTTTCCTGTGCCGTCCGTGCCGCTTGAGCCGGCGGCGAGACTCGTGCCGTGCGGGAATGGGTGGGGGGAGAGTTTAAAAGTTTTTTCCTGTGCCGTCCATGCCGCTTGAGCCGGCGGCGAGACTCGTGCCATGCGGGAATGGGTGGGGGGAGAGTTTAAAAGTTTTTTCCTGTGCCGTCCGTGCCGCTTGAGCCGGCGGCGAGACTCGTGCCGTGCGGCTTGTTGCTGCTGCTGAGAGCCTGCGGCGAGTCCCACCAGAGCAGCCCAGGAGGGAGGAGGGGGGAGGCCGGGGACCTCCAGAAACCACCCCTCTGGTAGGTGCCCTGAGGCACGGCAGGCATATTTCCGCCTGCTTTTTGGCCGGGAACCAGGTTTTTTAACTTTTAAAAACTTTTTTTCTGTGCCGCTTGGCATCGCGCGCGATCGCGCGATGCAAGTAACGAGCACGACAAATCAGACCAAATTGTTCATTCGTCGGTTCGAGCTTGAAGTCTGGCGGAGTAATTCCCGTTACCGTTTCCGTAGAGTAACGGAACCGAGTAACGGAAACGGAAACGGAAATACCGCTAAGTCGTGCCCATCTCTAGTAGTGAAGCAAAGAATGCTCACTCAACTCTTGACTCTTATTGATTTAAGCTGTCTCAAAAGTGAGATATCTCGACAAAGAAAGTTCAAGCCCCATGAGGTTTCTCACCTTTCAGGGAGGATAGAACAGAACATTTTCTTTTCTTTTCTTTTCTTTTCTTTTCTTTTTGCTCACACACAATTTCTGCACAAAATGGTGTTTCCTTTGATGAAGTAGAGCACAGACTCATAACAAGGGTGGAAAATTCATCAAGAGCCCCACCAGTGCTTCAAAGCCTTAAAATGTTCATACATTTGCATTACTTGTATTTAGAGATGGACACAAACTGCTGGGTTGACAGTTCCTAATGGTTAGTTCTTTAGACACATGGGGGTTCTATAGGTGCTCCCGTTTTTCTCCGCCATCTCCTCTGGTGGGCACCCACTTAGAGGAACAAGCAAGGCAGGGAAGCCCAGGATCTTTGGGTCTGAAGAATGAGCCAGGATGAACTGATGAACCAATGATCCATGCCCATCTCTAACTGTATTATTTATTTATTTATTTATTTATTTATTTATTTATTTATTTATTTATTTACCGCCCAACTTTCCAAAGGAACTCTGGGTGGTTCACAGCAAGAAAATCCATACAATTCAACTATAAAAGGCAAATGAAAAACAAACCTGATCAATCAAGACATTAAAATCAATTTTTTTAAAAAAAGACAAAAATGGGATATAAGATGGTGGCAAAAAAGAAGGGAAAACAGCATAGGATAAATCACCATTAGTCGCCCAAAAGCAGCCTGGAAGAGCCAAGTTTTTAATCACTTCCTAAAGGCTGAGAGGGACTCCACGGTCCTAATATCGCTGGGAAGCTAGTTCCACCAAATGGGACCCACCATTTGTGTTACTTGCCCAGTTTTGCTTAATTTGTGCATTACTTGTTTATTTTTTTTCTCTCCCAAAGGACCAAAAGCAGCTTTTGTGGTACAGACAGCATTCTTCCTAAGAGCACCACAAAAGATATAATTTATTATGGGACATGGAGGGCAACTTTGCAGTTCCTCTTCCTTGTGTGCGTAGTGGAAACCAGTGATGATTCTGCTCCCGTCCTCTCAATGAACAGTTGCACCAACTTTAGGCTCACCTACACCATTTGAAGCATTCTCAGTCCCCTGCATGGGCAATAGATGTAGAGGAGGGATTACTTCACCTCCTCTTTCTACTTTCTTAAAATTCTTTTCTCTTTAAAATCGAGGGGCTGGAACACACTTCAGATAAAGCTGGCCGATGTCTAGAGAGCAATCTTCTGCGAAGGCCTCTGTGAAAGATTGCATCTAGTTTTTCTTTTGTTCACTTGTCCTCTAGTCTTGTTGATGCTGTCAAGATTTTTCTCTGTTTCTCCTCTATAGTGGAAAGGCCCCATAGAATCACCTGGCTCTGCTCCATAGCGACCGGTAATTTGAATTTTAAATAAATTATTGTTCCAATATGTTACAGTGGACCCTCGTATAACAAACAAACGGTTTGTATAACATAAAATTTGTACAACATAAAAAATTCTGGAGATAGGGGAAATTTGCTTAACAGAATCACCTATGGGGCGAATCGGTACAACATAAAAATGGTCACGATTAGGCATTACTCTGTTTTCAATGCATTCCTATGGGAAATTTGTGTAAAGGAAAATTTGCTTAACAGAATTTCATTTGGAACGAATTAATTCCTTTACACAAGGTACCACTGTATTAGGTTTTGTGGACCCTAACATGAAGTCTGAATTCATAAAAAAGAGCTTTCAGCAATGCTACCATTATGGGTGCCCTAAAAGTCTATAAGGACAGGTAAACAGATTTTGAAAAGGAGAAGAAACCTGGTTGCATTGACCATGGTTGGGCAGTGGTGGCTGCAGGTTCATCAGACTCATCAACTCATCCTTATGCCCCCTGTTTGTAGAGCTTGAAAATAATGTGTTAAAATTAAAGCCTTTATATTAAACTCGTTACTTTTTGTTTTTACACCAAGACCAGGAAAGACTCTCAGAACTTCTTCTTTTTTTTTAAAAAAATAATGTTTTACAAAGTAACATGGACTGGAATTTTACCCATTAAAATGTTACCTTCATGTCCCTCTGTAGGGGAGACATTTGACTCACACACACAAACAGCCGTTAAAGGATAATGGATTTCTATGTTTTGTTGAAAACTAGGGTTTACAGCAGATAGTCATGCGTTGGCCTTATGGACAGAAATGAATCCAGCAGCCTTAATTAACTTGCCTGTGAATTAATTTGCTTGTCTGAATGAAACATGAAATGAAATGATTAATGACATTCGAAAAGGAACCAGAAAAGAAAAATAACAAAACCCATGTAAATGCACAGAAGCTATTTTCTCACTGCTGTCCTTGAATTGCTGAACTGGCAAATGCTGAGTGACCATTAAGCTGCTATATATCTGATTCTTTCTGTCCATCCCACAAGTGGCAAATGAAAAACAGCTCTTCCTTGCACCAAAACAGGTTTTAGTTATTATTCTCTTTCACCACCATTAATCTGCCATTACATTTCATGTTTATTCAAACAGGCAGATCGGCAGACACCTGTGGGCTAAGCAGTTCATCTATTCCTACAGCAATAGGTTGGCTCCCTTTTGCTTTGCACAGAGACCTTTAGATGAAGGGGCCTTTTGAATAATCTCAGCTTTATCTTACATAGGGGATGCTTTGTTATGGTTTTGGTCCAAACAACATTATTTTTAAAACATGACTCATGGGAAACTGAAGTCATTATTATTATTCAAAATCAAAATTTTAAAAACATTGGTATTACATAACTGATACAATTTTTAAACCAAAAATCTAAGTATAGTGGACCTTCATATAACAAATGATTTGTATAACATAAAATCTGTACAACATAAAAAATTCAGGAGATAGGGGAAATTTGCTTAACAGAATCCCAATGGGGGCGAATCTGTACAACATAAAAAGGGTCAAGATTAGGGATTACTCTGTTTTCAATGCATTCAGCTTTGTAGCTGAAGCAAACATCAGTGGGGACTCTAAAATCCACTTACGCTTTGAGTAGTTTGGCTCTGCAGAAGCAACAGCAGCAACAGCAAACGGACAAGGAGGCTGTGTGTGTGTGCAGATGGACAGAGAGAGAGAGAGAGAGAGGGAGAGGGAGAGAGAGAAAGAGAGAGAGAGAGAAGGGGGCAAGGGGGCAAGGGGAGAACGTGACACCCCACCAGCTACCATCAGAATTAGCTCATTGTTCAATATAACCTGCACAGGCAAAGAAAACCTGAGAGAGAGAGAGAGAGGGAAATTTCCTCCAATACCCACCCTGGTTCTTTTATCTCTCCCACACACCCTTCCCAGCTGCTTTGATGCAGCTCCTGGTCATGGGGACACATCAGAGGTAGTTAAGAAAACAGTGTTCGTGAAGACACAGAAACCACGTTTAATACCACGTGACCATTGCCACAGCAAAACCGCATTTTATTTTAAGCCTCTTATTTTAAGCTGGAACTATTACTTTTGGCCATATGGGCTTTGCTGCTCTATTGAGTAAACTTGGGCCACAGGGGGCAGGAGTGCTAAAAGAACGTTTGGGTCTGACTTCATGATGGCCATCCGGGATTTATGCCAGGCCTTTGTTTTTCTTTTGGCCTGGAGAGGAGCAGAGATAAGTCATGTATAGGGATGGGCACAAAATGAAAAATTAAATGCTGTCTTGTCATTTCGTTACATAACGTAACAAAACGAAATGAAATGCTGAAGCAGCATTTCGTTACAGACAAAACAAAACAGTCATTTTTTCTGTTAAAAATGAACTATTTCGTTTCCTCTGTAAAACGCTGCCATGGATTTAAAAAAAAAAAAAAACCAGCACCAACCCGGCCCACAGGCCAGCTGGTTGATGCGATAAAAGATAATAAATAAATAAATAAATAAATAAATAAATAAGTGCGCTAACCTGCCCCATGGGCCAGCTGGTTGGTACGAGATAATACAAATAAAAATAGTAATAAAAATGCGCTGATCTGGTTGGCGTGAGATGGGGGGGGGGACATACCGACCTGGCCTGCAGGCCAGCTGGTCAGCACGAGAAAATAAAAGCAAAACAAAATGAAATATGAAATGACTTTTTTAAAAAATTATTTCAGAATAAATGAAACAAAATGGGAGGGGGAGAAACGAATAATGAAATGAAACATCATTTTGGCGGTTCGTGCCCATCGCCAGTCATGTACCCTTCCTTGTACTATACTGGTAGCCTAGCTGGTTGAGTTCACCAAGTGGAAATCACAAGCCTCCTTCGGCCTGTGGAAACAATCCAAGGCTAATGAAATACTAGAGTGAATTATTCACCACTCCCAAATGGCAAAAAACTGGATTCAAATATTCATCAAAGGGAAGTAAATACTTCAACGGGATGTCTCAACACTTGAAGGAGACTCATTTCATTTTGTTTCATTAAGGTCTTGATGTGAAATGGCTCCCAAGGACACTTAATCCCTGACATTATTGTAGCTTCTTACGGAGACTGCATTAGCTCTCCGCGTTGCCTTAATTAGTTTACCAGGTCACATAGGGTAAACGGCACACATGCCATTAGCACATTGCATGCTCGGAGTTGTCATGGCATTCAGATGAGTAATTGAATGCAGTGAGAATATTACTTCAGACTTGCTAAATGCCAGGAAATTAAGACATTTAGTGGGTTAGTAGGGGAGGAGGAGAAAGAGGCCCTGCATGAGAAGAATGGAATAAATCGTATGCTAGAATTGAAAGCAAATGCTTCTCCCACACTGCCAAGCCTTTTTTTGCATTTGCTCAGGTTCACAAAATGGAGACTCGGGACTCATGGATCAACATGAGGCATTTATCAGACTACACTACCCATTCAGTATGGTTAAAGGAGAAATTAGCTAGGCAACACTAATATCCAAAAGCAGCATACTGCAAGCAGAGATGTAGCCAAGATTTGGAGCGCCTGGGGACAAAGTCCATTTTTGCACCCTTCCTGCCGCCCCTCCCCAGATTGCACCCACCCAGCAACAGGGGGCTGTGTGCATGTGTGTGTGCACGGGCAGGCAGATGGACAGGCATGTGTGTGTGTGCACACATGGTAATGCGTGCATGCCTTACACCTCTCCCACCAAGGCAAAGGAAGAGGAGGAGGAGGGCGCTTTGCCACTTGTCTGGTGTGCAGCGGCAGAGGCAGCGGAGGGGGTGCTGTCACCAAGCCGTAGGGGAACGGAGGACTGCTGAGTGGTGGGAGGGTGCACAGCTTCCTTCTCCTGCTCCCCTTCCAGGCACCCCCCGATTGCTGCACCCTGGGGCTGATGTACGCTTCTGCCCCCTTTAGATACACCCCTGACTGCAAGACAGACCTAGGAAAAAAATCAACCAAACACCATCTGCTGTCTTCTTCAGCCCATACTTGGGACCCCTCACACACATCATAAACAATCTACAATGCCACTCAGTGCCACTCTCTTATGCCCTTGGTAGTAGGCCTGTAATTTCTTACAGACAGCCCCTCAGACTCAAACAAGCATAGACACACAACAGAGTACACAACATGGAGATGGAGATGGGAACTATGCCCTGCTACAAATCCAGTTGCCAGCACGGTCCTCACAGCTGTTCTTGCAACACAAATGCAGATCTCAACGACACCACACCCACCATCAGGAGTGTGTCTATTTGCTCTCTCAATGTGATCTATGCCATCCTTTGCCAACAATGCCCTTGGGCACTCTTCATAGGACAATCTTTATGCAACAGAATTATTGGGCTGAAATCTGATGTCAGAAATGTCAAACCAGAAGAAAACTGTTTCAAGCCCCCCCCTTTGTGTTGCTCCTTTTAATCTTTGTAATGTATACTTGTTGTGTGGCCTAGAGCAGTGACTCCCAACCTTTTGTCTCCAATCCTGGTCAGCACAGGTGGTGGTGAAGACTTCCCAAAGTTGGGCACCACTGGCTTAGAAGGAACAAGAGAAGGACCATAAGGTTAAAGAGCACCAGCCTTCTTCTTCACCAGGGCACTGCTTGCTGAATGAGCAGTAAGCTGCCATGGCACGAAGGAAGAGTGTGACTAACCAAAGGAGGGACACCACACATGCTGTGGATATATTTCAGAATGGTCTCCTCCTTGCTTAAACCTTAGCACTATTCTGGCAGGCCGAAGTATGGAAACTACCACTCCAGGTTCATGAGGTAGGGTGCAAGTTCAATGAAATATTTGTTTAATTTGTGATGATTCCATCCTTCTTGTTCCATTTCTTGTTTGATAGCTTTTAGAGCTTTTGTGTTGCAAAACCAGGAGGGTTGCACGTACGCATTGCCTCCTCTGATCCCATCCAACTCTCTTAGAAGATCACATTGGAAAGTGCTGCCAATTCATGCTAACAACTCTGGATTAACTTCAGATAAGACATAAGGCAGTTGCTTAAGTTCCATTTTCCCCTCTTCAGTAATGGGATCGCAGACTTCAAAGGAGTCCCATAAGCCATTTATTCCAGCCCCTGCTAGATACAGAACAGAAAGGGAAAAGTTGAAGCATCATCATCAATGTTAGAAGCCCATCCTGTTCACAGAATCAGTCAAAGGAAGACTAATTTCTCACTATTTGATTCTGCTGATGAAGTGATCTTTCTAGACATATATCTGTAAAGATCCTCAGTCATCCAGGTAAGGTTATCTGGAGGCTAAGTCATGACAACTGGGCTGCTTTTGTGTGTGTGATCATTTTGCTACTCATCCAAGTAGCTACTTCATTATGATGAAGATTGTTAGGAGACCTCCAATTTATCTGATAATACCTACCAGGGGGGTTTGGGGTCCTTAAAACATTTGTTTTTATCTTCTCCCATTTTTCTTTTCCCTTTTAGCATGACAAAATGGATGTCGCCAGCCACAAAATGGAGGCAAGCCATGTGATGGGATCATGTAAATTCTTGGACATCTTCAACCAATAGCATGCCCAGGTTGCAGACTGGGCAGGTCTGGCAGCCACAGAGGGCATAAAAAGCTCTGGCAGCCCCCGTCCTCCTTGCATTCTCTGGTGGGAGTTAGGGTGGGATTGCTGTCTCTCTGACTCATTACTTTAGGCCAGCCAGGCAGGTGTGTGTCTCTGTGTTCCTGCTGGCTGCAACTTGGGTCTTAGGGGAGAGAAAGAAGAGATTTCTCTCTAGCTTCAGTCCTGCAGCCTCCCTGTGTGTGCGTGTGCGTACCTCTCAGTGAGTACCCTCCCCTGCCCTGAAGTGCAGTCACTCTGAGGCTGCCTTGCACCCTGGGCAACACCCGCCGCTACCTTTGCAGCCTCCCTGCGTACCTAGTCTATATTGTGTCTCTGCCAGCATCATTTTTTTAGTGTTTTCCCTCTGGTCTGGGGCGTTGGGGGATGCCCGCGCACGGAAATGCTTTAAAAATTGTGCAAAAGGTGGGTAAAAACGAAAATGAAAAACAAATAAACGAAAACATTTTTTTCAAAAATTCATGAAAAACGAAAACAAACTGAAACGGACCTCTCAACGAAAAATGAAAAAATGAAATGCCATTTTTTCGATTCTTGCCCATCTCTAATTTTGGTGTCTTTTGGATGGACAAGTCTCTGCCTTAGCGTGTTTGTACTTTTGAAGTGAACAGGTATATGGTTTAACAAAAATCCTTTTGAGCTTCCCAGACACCCCAAGCGATGTAAGGAATGACGTGGTTCTTCCTTCAGCTCTGCGTCTCAGACTGATTCACTGTTCAGCTAGATCCAGACACTGCCTTGTTAAAAACCCACTTTGGATATCCACAGACCTTAAGGGCTGTGTTCTAGACATGGGCACGACTCAGTGAAATTTTCATTTCCGTTTTCATTTTTCGTTTTCGTTACGCAATGAAAACGAAAACAAAAATTTTCCAAAAAACAAAACAGAAACGGAAACGAAACGAAAAACTTTGCTGTGTTTTTCATTTTCGTTGCGGCAAGTACACTTAACTGAAAAGAATGCTAACGAAACAGAAATTTTCCGTTTCCGTTTTCGGTTTCCGTTTCCGTTATGCAACAAAAACGAAAACGAAAATTTTCCAAAAAACAAAACGGAAACGGAAACGAAATGGACCCCTCAACGAAAAATGAAAAACGAAAAACCATTTTTTTGAGTTGTGCCCATCTCTACTGTGTTCATATGCTTATCTTCCTTCTTCTTGAATGTTCTCGTTTCTATGGTTTAGAGTCGTGAAATGACTCATACTGTGTGTTGCCTATGTGTGGTGAGAGTCAAGCAGCAGGTACTGCTCAGTGTGTGGGGGTTTCCTGTAAAATTCCATTCCTAGACTACACTCTTCTCTCCGCTGCTCTTCTTGCTCTCGTCTATCCTCAACTTTTCAAACCTCTCAAGAATCTTGTGCTGTGCTATTGTTTTCCTTCTTCCTGATTTTTCCAGGCTAAACATATCCAGGATCCAGCATTTTCCCATCCTATTAGTTTGCTGTCTCTCTATTGATTGTGTTCCATGCAGTTGAACACATTTGCTTGTCCACAACTTCCTAAAAATGCTGGGTAGCTCAGTGGTTTAGGTATCCAGCTGGAGGTTGGGAGTTCAATTCTCAAGTGTGCCTCCTTGAGGTGGGCCAGACTGGATCATCCTTAGGGTCCCTTCCAGCTCTGCAGTATTTATTTATTTATTTATTTATTTATTTATTTATTTAAATTTATATACTGCACCAATTTTCCAGGGAAACTCTGGGCAGTTTACAAATGAAACAACAAAACAATTAAAAACCCCACCGATACAAATAAAATGGAACACACACACACACACACACACACACACACACACACAAAGAAGAGTCTGGCAAGAGGCATGGACATTTAACACAAAGAACAACAAATAATAAGGGCATAAAACAGACATTGTGTGTGTTGTGTCGTTACAGTCATCTCCTCCTCCTCCTCCTCCTCCTTTTGCATTACAGTCGTGACTGACTCTTCGTGACCCCATGTACATGGAGTTTTCTTGGCAGGAATACTGGAGTGGCTTGCGAGTTACTACTCCAGGAATTTCAACAAACAGGAACATGACCAGCTCCTGGTATTTCCTGGTGCTCTCCCATCCAAGTACTAACCAGGGCCGCCCCTGCTTAGCTTCTGAAATCAGGCGAGATTGGATGTGTAGCAATCGCCGTATGCTTCTTTGAACAGGCACATTTTCAAAAGTTTCTTAGAAGCTGTGAGGGAAGGAGCCAGGCAAATCTTGCAGGGAAGTTTGTTCCATAAAGTCGGGCCAGCCACCAAGTAGGCCCGATTATGAGTTGCAACCTTACGGGCCTCCCAAGGGGTGGCTACCCAAAGCGAGAAACCTCATGGGGTTCTGGTGGGTCTGGCCAGCTCTGAACTTTGGGAGATTGTTAAATGTCAAAATGACACTGCAGATGAGGTCTGGCTAGTGGAGAAGAAAATAAAACAATTACTTCCAATGACTTGGAAACTGATGCTCATATTTCTAGGACTCCTGGAATTTTCTCAGAAAGATAGAAAGAGAGAGAAAGAGCAAGCGAGATAGAAACTACCCAGCAAGCAAGTGAGAATCTCTTGCTTCAAATATTAATACTGACAAAGTACAGAGGACTAACTGTACAGTTTCTTTATCTCAAGCCATTAGCTTTGATTTACTGCAGTCATGGAAGTCTTTTGGAAGCCTACTTAGTATCTTCTCGCTCAAGTTTAATAGCGTTTGTTTAAACGAGGAGCGGATTCCCGAGCAATATTTCTCTTTAACAAGCAAATCCCAGCACAACATAATAAGTAAATTGGGAACAATATATTTTTAAAAGAAGAAAGAGATTCTGCCAGCTCAAATAAGAGAGATATTTATTACTTGTGATTCCACCCACCCACAAATGTTTTCCAAGAAAGTAATGTAAAAGGATCTTCCTTAAGGAGCAGGGAGGGAAGGAGAGAGAATCAGAGAGGAACAGATGGGTTGAAATTTCCCACTGCTGTTGAGAGGTAGTGTATCTCTTTGCATTTTATGATGGTTAGTCAAAACCATCATGTCTAGGAGACTTGGAAATTATTTCTATCAATGTTTAAGTGATTGTGAAATCTCTATCATCTCTCAGTGATTGTGAAAAGAAAACTACAGCTACCCATGTTTTTGCGTCTATAAGGTGTCTCATATAAAAGATGACCCTCACCTTTCCAACTCCAAATTACAGTTTTGCAAGCACATGGTTCTCTTTTTAGCTTACTTCTGTGTATAAGATGACCCTCAGTTTAAGTCTAGCATTTGTAGATGAAAATATAGTCTTATACACAGAACCATACTACAGTTTCAGTCAATGACCAATGGAAGAGTGTAGGTGACTCAAACCAGTATGCCGGTTTTCAAAGTCTTCTTCAGGGAATTTCTAGAAAGGTTCTTCATTCATGATGCTGCCTTAATTTCTTTCCTTTCCTTTCCTCTCTTCTCCTTTCCATTCCTTTCCTTGGAATGACTGAGTTTCCCCTGATATAGCCAGGTGTCTCCTTAAATTCCAGTGTTTCTGAGAGAGGGTCATCAGCTGAGGCCTCAACCTCCAGCTTCATCCTTCTTTCCTCCTGTTGAGGCAAGTTGTCCTTCACTTCACATATTCTAAGAAGCACTTAGCCAAGTCATGAATGGCAATACTAGGGAGATATCAGCAGCTGAGGTTCATTTCCAGGGGTGGTGGGGGTGGTGGTGGTGGTGGTGGTGGTGAAGCACATATCTGATTTGTATAGGTTTTGCTTGAAAATTTTGAATGTAAATGACTGAAGTCCACATGGACTACTTCTTCAGACACTCACCAGTGACTTTCTTCAATGAGAGAAGCCCCTTGTTTTAGCGTACCTTTGTTTCACTTACAGTTCTACTGCATCATGGGTTTTGCAGTCATGTGCAAGCAGAACATTGTTATTATTCACATATATAAGCAGTTTCCAGCAGCTGATTCCCCATAATCTGAAATATGCTTCCACCGACCCATTTGCCTCCTGCTGTTATAGTTGTTCTGTAGCCTAGATGAAAACATTCGGCTCTCCGGGACTTCATGGAATTAGCTTACCTCTTCTGTTGAGAATCATCAACACTTTGGGATATGTTGCTTTCACTTCTGGTTTATGTTTCACTCCTCACAGTTGTTGGTGCAGAATTGATTTGATGCACATGCTGTTTCTTAGAAATCAGCTTGTTGGAAACTGTACACAGATGTTGATCTCCACATTGTATTTTTTACCTGTGGTTTTGCTTTCATCCCCACTGATAATACAGTAAGCTATTCTGCTTTTGTTGGGCTCTTTGAACAGCTGCTAAGTACTGAGTTAATCATTTTTAATATGGTTGGTTGATTTTCCTCCCCCTTCCTCTCTGGCCTTGGTTTCCTTCACCATTTTTCCTCGGTTGATTTGTTGGATGAATGGTTTTCCCAATTAATTTACATTTCCCCTGCTTCTCTTTCAAGAGATGTGCATGCATTTTGCTCCAATGTTATGTGACAAAAAACACCTTCAAGACATCAGTTGTGTCTGATGGATAGTGAGGTATATTAATGGCAAGTTCATGGTGTACCTTTAATAGCAAGCTCTTGCGGTGGAGATTCTTCTGCAGAGAAAATGGTGGACTTTTGGGGGGTTGGGGTTGGGAAGCAAATGAAATGGAATGGAATATCCTGAAAATGTGTGTGTGTGTGTGTTGTGTCGTTACAGTCGTGACCGACTCTTCGTGACTCCATGTCCATGGAGTTTTCTTGGCAGGAATACTGGAGTGGTTTGCCAGTTCCTACTCCAGGCGCCTACAACCGCTGGTATTCCCTGGTGATCTCCCATCCAAGTACTAACCAGGGCTGACCCTGCTTAGCTTCCGAAATCAGGAGAGATCAGATGTGCTTAGGGCATCTAGGTAGTGAAAATAGCCACTGCCAAAGTTTGAAACATCACTTTTTCAGACTACAACTCTTACAATTATTTATTATTATTATTATTTATTAACCACACAGCAATCTACGCTGGATTTTATATTACCAATCACTAGTCAAATGCTTCCCAAGCGTTTAGGACTCAGTGATGTATTGGCAAATTATGCGAGCAGATCCCAGTAAGGTGGCTTTCTGCATCTGACTGATGGTGACTTTGTCAACTCCAATTTCTTCTAAATACTTGCTTAGTTCTTTGGGCACTGCACCCAGTGTGCAAATTACCACTGGGACCACCTGTACCGATTTATGCCAGAGTCTCTGAAGTTCTATTTTCAGATCCTGATATCAGGTAATTTTTTCAAGTTGTTTCTCAGTGACTCTACTATCTCCTGGTATAGCAACATCAATGATCCACACTTTTTTCTTTTCCACAATCACAATATCCGGGGTATTATGCTCCAAAACCCTGTCTGTCTGTATTCGGAAGTCCCAAAGTAATTTTGCATGCTCATTTTCAGTCACTTTTTCAGGCTTATGATCCCACCAGTTCTTTGCTATGGGCAGATGATAGTTCTGACACAAATTCCAGTGGACCATTTGAGCAACTTCATTATGACGCTGTTTGTAATCAGTCTGAGCAATTTTCTTGCAACAACTCAATATATGGTCAATAGTTTCATCTGCCTCTTTACAGAGTCTACATGTGGGGGACTCAGCTGATTTTTCTATTCTAGCCTTAACTGCATTTGTTCTGATAGCTTGTTCTTGAGCTGCAAAAATCAGGGCTTCTGTCTCTTTTTTCAGTGTTCCATTGGTGAGCCATAATCAAGTCTTTTCCTCATCTACTTTTCCTTTCATTTTTTTCGAAGAACTGTCCATGCAGCACTTTATTATGCCAGCTATCAGCTCATATTTGCATTGTTGTTTTCCTGTATTGACCCTTTGTTTGATTTACTTTAAACACCTCCCTGTTCTTAACCTCCAATAATGCTGGCTCTGTACTATTTTTTACATAAACTGCCAACACACGCTTCTCTTCTTCAGCTGTCTGCTTCACTTGCAGAAGACCTCTACCACCTAATTTTCTAGGTAAATACAGCCTGTCAACATCACTGCGTGGATGTAATGCATAGTGAATGGTCATAAGTTTTCTTGTTTTCCTATCTAGAATATCTAGCTCCATCTGAGTCCAGTTTATAATGCCAGCGGTATACCTGATGACCGGTATGGCCCAGCTATTAATGGCCTTGATGGTGTTACCACCATTCAGCTTACTTTTTAATACTTTTCTGACCCTTTGGATATATTCTTTACTGACCACATTTTTCACTTGCCCATGCTTGATATTATCTAATTCCAGTATGCCCAGATATTTATAGGCTTCAGACTGATGATACTTAATAGCTTGTCCATTTAGCATTTCAATTCCTTCACTCACAATGATTTTTCCTTTTCTCAGTGCCACTGTGGCACATTTGTTTAGTCCACACTAAATACTAACATCAGTACTGAAAATTCAGGCTGTGTTGGTCAGTGAGTGTATTTCAGTTTCTGATTTTCCATACAACTTTAAGTCATCCATGTACAATAGATGAGAAATTTTCCCTGAATTTTTTAGCAGTTTGATACCCTAAATTTGTGTTCTGCAAAATTATTGAGAGGGGAATCAGGGCAATAGTAAATAGCAGAGGTGACAAAGAGTCACCTTGAAAAATCCCTCATTTGATGCTAACCAATCCATAGCTTTCATCCCTGGCAAACAATTCTGTTTTCCAGTTCTTCATCGCATTTTCAGTTAGGGCACTAATACTTTTACATATTCCAATGGCATCCAGGCACTTAATAATCCAACTATGCGGTACTGAATCAAAGGCTTTTTATAGTCAATCCAAGTCATATATAAATTAGTTTCCCGGGCTTTACAATTCTCTAGGATCATTTTGTCAATGAGTAACTGATCTTTTGTGCCTCTACTTCCCCGTTTTTTCCCTTTCTGCTCTACTGGCATGATGTTATTTGCTTCCAAATAATCTTGGACTCTTATCAGCAATGATGATGATGATGATGATGATGATGATGATGATGATGATGATGATGATGATGATGATGATGATGATGAT
>JAHTLZ010000379.1:55217552-55252629 GCA_023846285.1 Phrynocephalus versicolor | reverse complement strand
ATGATGATGATGATGATGATGATGATGATGATGATGATGATGATGATTAATGGCTGGTCTGGGACAGAAACAGATTTTACTAGCACATTTGGTAGCCTTGTGAGCTTGGTTGCATTCCAGTCTTCTTCATATGTTTCCCAAAGGTCTGTAGACAAAATCAATTGCTACTCTGCTCCTTTCTAAGTTCTCTATGGGTGCCATATCACTGTTTTATGAGTAGGCTTGTGTTTGATTGGTGGAAACCACCCAGAGTTCCACTGGAAGATGGGGGGGTTATAAAAACATAAAAACAAACAAACAAACAAACACTTATCCTGGAGATGAGATGATTAAGAGGTGACACGACTTCTGTCTTCAAATATCTGTCGAGTACAACATTTTTTGTCTTCTTTTGCGTCTGGAAATTAGGGTTCAAGGCAACGTATTCAAACAGGAAGAAATGGCCCATTGATTGAATGTTAGGCAGAACTCTGATGGCATGAGCGTTTCTCCAGAGGAACAGATTATCTTGGAATAGGTTGCTAAGTGGGGGTGGATGATCAATTATTTGGGATCTTGTAACAATTGATTTTTTTTCCATTGAGAGTGGGTTGGACTAGATAATCTTTAAGGGCATTTTAACTCTATGAGCCTATAATTCTTGCTAATGTCTTTTGATACTTTCCATGCTGTGTAGAAGGAAGGACAGTATGGCTGCTTTTTCACTCCGGGAAACAAACGAGGATGACACACAGCTTCTGGAGATGACAACTTGTTTTATTGGTTCTATAGAAAACCCTGCTCCTTTCCCCCTCTGCCTTGCTCACGTAATCATAGTGGTGCTTGGTTCTTGATATGTGCAACTAAAATGTTGGAAGTGAGATTCAAACCAGTGACCTGCGTAGGTTGAGGAAGAAATTCTATTGTGTGTCTGTGTGATTTGGAAATGACAGTGCCATGTGGAACTCTTGTAATGTTCCTGAAATAGAGGCACTTGGAAATTTAGAAATGTGTGGCCTGAAGTGCAGGCATTCATACTCCATAGGGCTCACTGTGTAGGCAACTCTGTGCATTCCCTGTTTCTATGATCTAGCAGAAATTATAGCTTTGGGAGTCTGCCATTTTGACCTTGTGAAATAGATGTCCTGTTGGGCAGGTTTTATGATCTGGAAGGGAAATGCTAATAGATTTTTGTATCTTAAATTACAAGAATCCAGAAAGGGGAAACAAACTGTGTAAGTGTTTTAAGAAGGCTAACCAGTGGTATATTGTGTAGATTTATCTGTGAAGGGACCAGGGGGGGGGAAACTTCACTGTGGAGTATAATAACCATAGACTGTCATGAGTGGGAAAGTACAGGGAAAGACAAGCAAGCAGAAGGATTCTTACAGATGTCAGGTATGTTGCATGCAGTGACGACTGCCACCTTGCATGTCTAAACTCATTTTGTGTTGTAATTACTGCTACTGTGCCCTAGAAATATATCAGATCCTTTAGAGAAGCACCTGGTATAGACAAAGATGAGTGTTCAGGGAATGGGCAGAGAAGACATTATGTATGGATAGAAGATAAACTTAACTGATGCATGCAAGACCAGTTGGTGGGGGCAAGGAGAATTACAACACAGGATGCTATTTCAATACAAAAATCTGCCCTTGATATTTCTCGTTCCTAGGAGTAAAACTGCCAGACTGCTACTAAGGTTGAGAAAGTGGTATTAAAGGAACAGTCTCCATGTATATCACAATACTGGAGGAAGAGGTGAAGAGGGGGAAGTGTGCCACAACACAGCACTTGTGAACAAGGAGGTAGAAGAAGAGGTGGTGAGGGCGAAGGTGCCCCCTTTAACCAGAGAATGTGTGGCTTTGGTGCCCACCAAAACTGGCTAGCATGACTTGGGAACTTCTCAGATCCTTGGTTCGGGGAAGGAGGGGTGTCCTTATGGGAAGGTTCATCATGAAAATAATCTGTGACGTCTGGTTATCCACTGCTGAATCAGTCAACATCATGATGGGGCAGCTTTGACTGGGGCCTTGAACTTCATACACAATTATTGTAAGACTTCAACTGTGATATCAAAGGGCAGACTCCAAATGTGGAGCTGGTAGGAGACAGCACTGTTGAGCACCTGCCAAGATCCACCTTTCTACTGAGGCTTCCTGATAATCCCCCAAACCTCATCTTCCTGGTCCTCATGGCTGTCGCACTCTGAACTCTTGTCTTCTGTGACCATGAAGAATGATGAAATGGCACAGCAGAAGCCTCCGCATGCCTTGTTCTGTCCCTTCAGCTTGGTTGGGTCCAGAAGGACAACAGAACCTCACAAACAGCAATGGCAATGGCGCCGAGGACTCATCTTTACCCAGAAAGGAAGTCCTGTTAAACATATCTTCTAAAAGGACTCAATCTTCTTCCTCAGACTTCCTCAACATTTCTTCTTCTTCATCAGAAACCCTAAGAATTGTAGTTCCATGGGAGGTGGCTTCAAATCCCTACCTCTTCATATGCTAATTCCCAGGATTCTATGAGGACAGCCATAGCAGTTAAAACAACATCGTAAAACCAACATAAGCTTGTAGTGCAAATATTCCCCAAGTGAATGCAAGACCAGAGCATGCTGTTTCTGCCAAGCATGGATGAAAATCACATCTCCAGTCACAGTCCCTTAGCGGAGCTGAAAATGCATGATGAATTCCAGCAAACAAACCACTCTTGGAAATAATATAGTACTGAAAGTTGATAACTTTCTTGCCAGGATGAATTTTGATACTAAGAGGAAGCAGATTATTGCAGAGTTCTGAATGTCTGGTTAAAATGTCTCTTTCAGCACAACAGAACATAAGTAGTACCCCAGTTTTAAGACTAGAGATTACACATCTCCATCATGGTTTGTAGCCTGTGATGGACTTTTCCTGGAGGAATCTGTCCAATCCCCTTTTGAAGGGATTCACAGAGCAGAGTAACTTCAAGTTTCCCCAGATGAGGTCACCCATTTTATGCCATTAACTGGCACTTACAGTTTGAATAACTCACTCTGAGAAATTGGTTAGAGAAAGGATAAAAAGAAATTCTCATAGTTAAACACATCAAACAACATACTGAACAAAAATGAATGCTTACAGCAACAGGCCTCACCAGATTACCCTGGCTGCTTCCAGAACACTCTTAGAATATGCAGTGACTGCCAGCAGACTAAAAAGAGAGAGGAAAAGACAAAGAACAGTAAAGTGAGGTTTTCATGGGGTCTGTTTGGGAGTGGTTGTGAAGACAAGAGCCTATCCTGTAGACCACATTGATGGCTGACGGGGGTGTCATTAACATTTAGGCTGCTCTTTACTATGTAAAGCTCGGTATCCTTTGCCTTCTGGCAATGCAGCCATAATATAATGCGGCAATATCGGGCCATTTCCTGGGTTCTTGAATCATAGCTACAGAAGCATAATATCCCATATTCATGAACTGAAAGGGTTTTGAAGAATTTCCATTTTGGCTTTTAAAAATGGAAATTTAAGTATGCATAGGCTATGCAGAAATTCCAAGAGTAACTTTCCGCATATAGAATTATTCAGTGCTAGAAGATCCCAGATGAAGACTACAAGATCTGCAATATAGTTTCTGGGGGAGAGCACAACAAAGAACACTGGGACATTTGGTTGCATTCCCGGTGTGCCAAAATAGTTTTAAAGGCTGTTTTAGACTTAACGAAATGTGCTACATTTTGTGCTGAAGTCCAGTTTTAAAATTATAATTTTTTTGGGGGAGGCGGCTGCCACATTTTTAGAATGGTCTGATAGAATGTTGATTTGCTGTGCTGACACAAGATTACTGCTGCACTCTCATGCAGTAATAAATGATGTCTCAGTTTAAAGTACTGCTGTGCTGTCTTAAAGCTGGTGAAAGGGCACAGTGGAATCTGAGAGAAAATTATCAATGTCCAAATGATAATATATTTGCTCAGGTTCTATTAAACTTATTTAAAAGGGTGATGTTTGAGGAGAACCATCCAACAGGTTCTGTGTTCAGCAAAGCCCAAGAACTGGGACCCAATCTACTAGTTTGTGAAGCACTTCAGACTTAGTTTTCTTCATGTTGTTGACAAATGGCAGCTCTTTTCTCCTGCGATGATTCCAATGTGACTTTGTGAGTTATAAAATATTAAATCAGATGGGCCAGATGGGTGCACCACAGCGTGAGGGAAGGGAAATGTTAGCCATTAATGTGACCGTTAGGGAAAGCATCATGGGACTTTAATGTCAACAGAAGGCAAGCAAGCCCTTGGCTTTTAAGCTTTTATCCCAAAAGACAAGCATCATGCAATAGACTGCACTTCCAGTTACTAGAGCATGCGTGCACCCATATGTGTGTGTGTGTGTGTGTGTGTGTGTGTGTGTGTGTGTGTGTGTGTATTTGTCAGTTTCTAGAGGACAAAAGTCAACAAGTGGAGTCCAAAAGACCAAAGAAACTTCAAGGCCTTTGCATTATTTCTTCTTTTTATTTTGAGCTAACCTATAAATCCTGCACTAAGTGAATAACATTCAGCTTTTTCCATTCTTTCTTGGTATAACACAGGAGAAAATGGAATTTAATTTCTCCCTCACCTGCTGCCCTAATATCTTTAGGGACTCCCATGTTATATTTCAAGAAAACCTCTTCAGTTGTACTGTGGGGCTGACAAGAAAAACAATAAAAAAGGCCTTTTAAATGGCATTAATTTGTTGGTAGAAAAGTTTGTGACCTGATATTCACCTGATCTCCGTCCTGAATGACTGTCAGGAATTGAGGTCACCCCAATGCTGAAGAAAATATCATTGTGAGTCTGATCGAACACGGCTTAGAGCCCATTATCGGGCCTATTCCGTGGCGATACGGTTTGCGAAAAGGCAATATTTCACAAACCGTATTGTTTCTTCAGAGTGCCGTCCAGCGGAGCTGTTTCGGGTGGTCTGGGACCTTCTTTAACCGAGAAATACGATGGAGGTTCTGGACCACTCCTTAAAAAACCTAACCTGGACCCAGGGCTGGTGGTTAACTACCGTCCAGTAGTGAACCTCCCTTACTTGGGCAAGGTGTTGGAGCGGGTGGTGGCTGGGCAACTCCAGGCACTGCTGGATGAAACGGATTTTCTGGATCCATTTCAATCTGGTTTCAGGCCGGGTTTTGGTACAGAGACCGCCTTGGTCGCCCTGTATGATGACCTCTGCCGGGAGAGAGACAGGGGGAGTGCAACCCTGTTGATACTCCTGGACCTCTCAGCAGCTTTCGACACCATCGACCATGGTGTCCTTCTGGATAGGCTGGCCAGGTTGGGAGTTGGAGGCATTGCTTTGTGGTGGTTCTATTCTTTCCTGGCTGACCGTGTCCAGAAGGTGGTGCTGGGGGACAGTTGCTCTGCCCCGTGGCATTTATGTCATGGGGTTCCTCAGGGCTCTATACTGTCTCCCATGCTGTTCAACATTTACATGGAACCACTGGGAGAGGTCATCAGGAGGTTTGGGCTGAGGAGTCAGCAATATGCTGATGATACTCAGCTCTACCTCTCGTTTTCCTCCAATCCAGGTGAGGCGGTTTCTGTGCTGAACTCGTGTCTGGGCCAGATAATGGACTGGATGAGGGTTAATAAATTGAAACTCAATCCAGACAAGACAGATGTGCTGTTAGTGGGTGCTTCGCCAGGCAGGTTAGAGAGCCACTTCCCTGTTCTGGATGGGGTTGCACTCCCCCTAAGGGACAGGGTCCATAGCTTGGGGGTGCTCCTGGACCCCGGTCTAACTCTGGAAGCCCAGGTGGACTCGGTGGCCAGGGGTGCTTTTTTCCAGCTGCGGAAAATATATCAGCTACGCCCCTACCTGGATGAACGTAGCCTCATAACAGTTACGCATGCACTGGTAACATCCCGTATTGATTACTGCAATGCGCTCTACATGGGGCTGCCTTTGAAGATGGTTCGGCGATTGCAACTGGTTCAGAATCGTGCGGCGCAGCTAGTAAGTGGTGGGGCCACTAGGGATCACATCACGCCGATTCTACGTAGACTACATTGGCTACCAGTTGCTGCCTGAGCCCAATTCAAAGTGCTTGTTCTGACATATAAAGCACTAAATGGCTTAGGACCTGGATACCTGAAGGACCGCCTCCTTCCATATGAACCTACCCGGCAACTAAGATCAAGCCAGGGGGCCCTCTTGAAAGAGCCATCCCTCAAGGAGGTAAGAGGGATGGCCTGCAGACACAGGGCCTTCTCGGCAGCTGCCCCCAAGCTATGGAATGCCCTCCCAAGTGAGATCCGCCTGGCACCAACACTGATGACATTTCGGCGCCAGGTAAAAACCTTCCTGTTCCAGAAGTTTTTTAATTGATACAATTTAGATTGTGGGTCTTCTGATGGCAATTTTAGTGTGATGTTTTTAGTATAAGGTTTTATTGTTGTTTTAATTATTTATTGTTGTTTGATGTTTTTTAACTGTTTTAATTCCTTGATTGGAAGCCGCCCAGAGACCTTTGGGTAGTGGGCGGCATATAAGTTGTAAAAATAAATAAATAAAATAAATAAATGCTGTGCCTTTGCACTTAGAAACCAAATGGCACAGTTAAAATTGGCTTCCTGTGGAAACCGTTGAAACCTGAGGCATTGCCACTAGGATCTGGGTGAACCGGTTGATATAGTCTATCTGGATTTTCAAAAGGCTTTTGACACAGTCCCTCACCAAAGGCTGCTGAGAAAATTGCACAGTCAGGGGATAAGAGGGCAGGTCCTCTTATGGATTGAGAACTGGTTGAGATCCCAGAAACAAAGAGTAGGTGTCAATGGGAAATTTTCACAATGGAGAGAAGTGAAAAGCGGTGTGCCCCAGGGCTCGGTCCTGGGACCGGTGCTTTTCAATCTGTTCATAAATGACCTGGAGACAGGGATAAACAGTGAGGTGGCCAAGTTTGCTGATGACACAAAACTTTTCCGTGTGGTAAAAACCAGAGAAGATTGTGAAGGATCCAGAAGGATCTCTCCAAACTGGGGGAGTGGGCTGAGAAATGGCAAATGCGTTTTAATGTAACCAAATGTAAAGTAATGCATATTGGGGCAAAAAACCCAAACTTCATCTATCACCTCATGGGCTCTGAGTTATCCGTGACGGATCAGGAAAGAGATCTTGGTGTGTTGGTGGACAGCTCCATGAAGGTGTCTCCCCAATGTGCGGCAGCGGTGAAGAAGGCCAATTCCATGCTAGGGATTATCAAAAAGGGGATTGAAAATAAAACAGCCAACATTATAATGCCATTATACAAAACAATAGTAAGGCCCCACCTGGAGTATTGTGTACAATTCTGGTCACGCATCTCAAGAAAGACATAGTGGAACTGGAAAAGGTGCAGAAGAGGGCGACTAAAATGATTACTGGGCTGGGGCACCTCCCTTATGAAGAAAGGCTAAAACATTTGGGCCTCTTTAGTCTGGAAAAAAGGCGCTTGAGGGGGGATATGATTGAGACATACAAAATAATGCAGGGTATGAGTAAAGTGGATAGAGGGAAGCTCTTCTCCCTCTCCCAAAATACCAGAACTAGGGGACATACACTCAAATTGAGGGCTGGGAGAGTAAAAACTGACAAAAGAAAATATTTTTTCACCCAGCGCGTTGTAAGTCTATGGAATTCCCTGCCACACAATGTGGTGATGGCATCTGACCTGGATGCCTTCAAAAGGGGATTGGACAGATTCCTGGAGGAAAAGTCCATCACAGGTTACAAACCATGATGGAGATGTGTAGTCTCCAGGCTTTAAACCAGGGTACTTCAAGGGCCAGATGCAGGGGAGTGGTATCAGGAGACAGATATCTAGTCTCATGCGCTCCCAAACACATCTGGTGGGGCCGCTGTGAGATACAGGAAGCTGGACTAGATGGGCCTTTGGCCTGATCCAGCATGGCTCTTCTTATGTTCTTATGTTCTTATGTTCTTATGGAGGTGGCCTTTTCCGCTAATAACTACATCGACCATGACAGCACTATCAAGCCTCCATCAATATTCTTCCTGCAATCATGACTTAACACACTCATGAGTGGGAAACATTTTTCCACTGCATGAGGGCTTTCCCTCATGATTTTTTTCCCCACTTAGAAATCTCAGAACCATTCTGATACTTCTAGGGAATAAGTCCTAAAGCATGAACCAGGGATTGAAAAGCCCAAATTCCTGTGCACTCAGAAGTCAAACAGTGACACAGGAGATTCAGGACTCCCTGTGAACCTGGAGATGAAATGGCTGTACTGAAGGAGATCCCATGTTTGCTGTAAGGTGGCCACATGTTTTTATTTTATTTTATTTATTTTAGAGTATTTTTTTACCCTGCCTTTCTCTTTGGAAAAGGACCCAAGGTGGCTTACAGTAATGAGGGAAAATATATAGTCCAGTACAATTAAGATATGTTCAGCTATTGAGAACAGAGAATCGAGGGACATCTTACACAGCATTAATAGACAACATTACATTAAAGCTACAGAGAACGCGAGCAGTTAAAGGGGACTAAAGTTCCATATAAAGTTATGAGTGATGGAAACTAACATTGAACACACAGTGTCAATGCAAACCCATGAGGTTCTAAGTAGTTATAAACACAAAGTCTGTGTCATCCTATCGATTCATATAAAAGACACATAATCAGTAGTACATCATTCAGGGAAAGCTTGCCTGAAGAGAAAGGTCTTTGCCTGTTTCCAGAAAGACAACAGAGATGAGGCAGTCCTGGGCTCTAGTGGGAGGGAGTTCCAGAGTCTGGGCGCAGAAACCGAGAAGGCCCTTTCATGGGTTCTCACGAGATGTACCCATGAGGGTGGCGGGACGGAGAGGAAGGCCTCTCCTGATTATCTTAACACCCGAGACAGTTTATACTGTGAGATTCGATCTTTGAGGTAGCTAGGTACAGTGTCCATACAGTGCTTTGTAGGTCAAGGTCAGCACCTTGAGTTGTGTCCATTAGCTGATTGGCAGCCAGTGGAGCTGCTTTAATAGGGGTGTAATGTGATCTCTGTACCCAGCCCCATTCAGCAGTCTGGCTGCTGCATTTTGGACCCGTTGAAGTTTCCTGAGGCTTTTCATTGGTAGCCCCACATAGTTTAACATTATGTTTTAAGCTACAGTTAGCTGCCTAGATGCCCTAAGCACATTTGATCTTGCCCAATTTCAGAAGCTAAGCAGGGTCAGCCCTGGTTAGTACTTGGATGGGAGACCACCAAGGAATACCAGGTGCTGTAGGCGCCTGGAGTAGGAACTGGCAAACCACTCCAGTATTCCTGCCAAGAAAACTCCATGGACATGGAGTCACAAAGAGTCGGTCATGACTGTAACGACACAACACACACACACACATTTAAGCTACAGTTAGTTCAGTCCAAGCAAGCATCAATTGGAAAGGGGCACCCAGCAAGCCGTTAACTCTGCCTCTTGGTTTCCATTGCCATGTATGGTCTGTTTCTTTGTTGTCTAGATGCCAAAGAGAGAAAAGATCAAAGACAGCCTACTTACTGAATGTCTGTCTGTCTGTTTGTCCACCGATACTATATTTTCCCATTTATAAGACACCTCCATGTATAAGACAACCCTTGCTCCCCCCCCCCCGCCCCCAAATTACAGTTCTGCAACCACATACTTCTCTCCTTGGTGTGTATAAGATGACCCTCAAATTTTTTTGTCTAACAATTTTAGGCAAAAATATAGTCCTATGCACAGAAAAATACTGTACATCTATACATCCATACATGCCATTTTAACATCCTTTTCCATTCAAAAATTGTGATACCATTTACAATAATGTCAATGGCAAACAACAACAACAACAACAACAACAACAACAACAACAACAACGACGACGACGACGACGACGACGACGACGACGACACATCACGTAGTCCTAAATGCTTGCGAGGTGTTCAACTAGTGATTTGTAGTACAAAATCCAGCGTAGTTATCTTGTCTGCTGTGTGATAATTTAATAATAATAATAATAATAATTCAAAATCTGTTTAAAAGATGTCATGGCAGCTTTAACAATCAGTAAAATGGGTAAAAACATAAGCCCTTAATGGACAGCATAAGTTTCCATTAGAAAGCATGGTATCTTTTGCCCCACTCATAGCTGATCAAAACAAATTTCATTCTTGCATACAAGTCTCTAATGTTGTTATTCACATAAGAGAACAATTATTTCCTCCCACATTCACAGATGTTTGCTTCAGTCCTTTAGCCCCTAACAGCGAAATGAAGCCACTTTAGTAAATGATCCTTGTCTGATGGATAGGCGGGAACTACACATTTGCAGATAACACACAATCAGTTTTTCATTGAGAGTCATTTACAAGCAGGCATGAATACCTGTCCCATTTGAATTTGAATTTCTTGCATCAAAGTAGAGCATGTAGTTCCAGCTGCCACCTAGAAACAAACCACAAAGTAAAATAATCCCCTCCGTCCCCAAAATCAGGCTGTTTTATGGTTCATTTCAGGGTGCTTTCAGGAAACACATCTGCCCAGAACAAAATCTGAAACTATTGTTGATGTTGTGATTTGTACACTTTGTGGTTCATAGGATTCCAGGAGGAATTGAAAGGATTGGCTCTTGCAATGAGTTAGAGATGTCAAACTTGAACCGAGATGTCAACTGATTCTTCTCCCCACACCTTTCAAGTTTGCTGAAGATTCAGTTTGGGACATGCAAGTTATAGACCCCAAACCAGGTGCCCAAAGGAAAGTGCTCATTAGCTAGCTGCTGAAGAGACCCCCCTTTTCCTGTCTGCTTGCAGTACTGTACACTATATAGCCCTGCAGTTGGCACTAGAGATGGGCATGTTTTGTTTTGTTTTGTTTTGAAGCGTTTTGAAACATTTCGAAACTGTCATCAGTCTGAACGGAGGACTCACAACTAGCTGTCCTCAGACTGATGAAGCTGTTTGGATGAGCAGTGAAATGTTTCAGCCTCTCAAGAAAAGAAGTCCAGTTGCCATGACTCAACTTCTAGATTCATGTGTCTATTGAAAATCCCTCTCTCAACAGAGGTGGGGGAATTAGGCACAAACTGACTATTACTTATCATGCGGCCTGTTCATCAATCCCTAGACAAATCAGAAGCACTTCACACCTCCACCAGGAAGGCCATGGCTAATGACCCATATTTGATGGGTGTTGGGAAACATATTTTATGGGTGTTGGGAGAGGTTCGATAGGTGGGCCTTTTACTCACTCCAGGCCAGTGTACATTCAGGCCATCATCCAACTAACAAGTCTCTTCCGACCATGGTGGCATGAAACCAGGATGAACTATAACTTGGAAACCTTGTACCAACTTTCCCCAGACTGAAGAAACTACTTGGATGAGTAGCGAAACCTTTTGATCTCACAAGAAAAGAAGTCCAATTGCCAAGATTCAACTTCCAGATAACCTCACCTGGATGACTGAATATCTTCACAGACTTATCTCACTAGCATTTTTTAAAAGCTGACACTCTCAAAGACAAACTTCATTTCTAAACCTTTCATACAAAAACAAACACCAGGAGCGTTGCCCACAAAGCAGAGCTGTAAAAACAAGCAAACCCAAAACAAAGCCTGACTTGGGAAAGAGGCTTTGCTGCCTGGTAGTGTGTGGTTTTCCTTTGTACATGTGTTCAAAGCCATCACATGCTTTGAACCAAAGAGAAATGTTTTGACTCTTAAAAAGGGCTTGTGAAACTCCAAGCTGACTGACATTATTAGTTGCAAAGCAAAAGAGTGTTCTGCTTTTATACCTACCCATCGTGCTTAAAGCACTCTCTGGGTGGTTTACAATTTAATTTGTCATGTGTGGCAAAAAGATTAGTGACCATTTAAAGTCAAAAATCTATCGCACCATTGAGTGACCTGTCACACTCTATAGTGCAGAATGCCAGCCGACAACTAAAGAAGTTGAATGTCAACTTGGTGCCTTGGAAACAAAGATGCTGTGATGGACCTCCAGCCTCACACTAAAGAATCATGTGTGCAAAGATGCATCCAATCAAAATACGGCATTGCACCAATCGCTGACAAGATGTGTGAGGCCTGACTCTGTTGGAATAGACACGTCCTATGTGCCATTGAGGAAACTCTGGCCAAAAAGGGTCTCACTCCGGAGGTCAGTGGATCCTGACCTAGAGGACAACCAAAACAGTGCTGGATGAACACACTTGCGAATGACTTGAAATTGTCCTGGGTTCACCTGGACTTAGTCCATGACCATGCCAAGTGGTGGGAGACCCATACATACCTATAGACAACCTCCCAACCTCAAATAAACACTAACACACACAAGATTACAAAACAGCAACATAAAGGGACCAAACCATGCCACAAACCCAGATGCCAGCTCTGCCCACACATCTACTCTGGCAACACTATTACAGGACCTAACAATGCCATATATAATATTCAAAGCAGCTTCACCTGCTCCTCAACCAATGTGATCTATGTGATCTTTTGCCAACAATGCCCATCTGCACTCTACATTGGACAAACAGGATAGTCTCTATGGAAACGCATCAGTGGACACAGGTTTGACATAAGAAACCACAATACACAGAAACCTGTCTCAAACCATTTCAGTCTACCAGGACAGTCCTTGAAGGATTTGACGGTCACTGTTTTGGAACAGAATCATTACAAATAAAAAATACAAAGAGAAACAGCTGAGATAAAATTCATATACAAGATGGACACACACAAGAATGGATTGATCATAAGTTAAGGTTTCTTGAGACATTATCAAATGCAATACTACTATATTGCCACTGTTTTTTCATGGAAGTTTATCTCCCACCAAAACACTCTAAGGTAAAAACTATATATCTAAACTTTCCCATTCTCTCACCCCATCTCACCTTCCCCCCTCTCTTCCACACCCACCCTGTTCTGAACTGGTGTCTGGTTTTTGTCTCTTTTGGAATGTTTCCCACAGAGCCATAAAACAACACCAACCATATCAATAGACCCAACTTCCACAACAAGACCCTAGGCAAAACTTCCTGCAACTCCCTTTCTTCCCATCATCTCTAAAACTAACCAACCAACCCCTTCCTCTTCCCTATCCACCCTCACCCAGCTCTGTCTCTACTGTACACCTCATTCTGCTGCTATATGTCTGAAGAAGTGGACATGTCCACAAAATGTTACATTTAAAATACGAAAGTTAGCCTTTAAGGACTAAATTCCAGAGATAGGGGGAAATTGCTTAACAGAATTGCCTATGGGGCGAATATATACAACATAAAAATGTTTTTGAGGTAGGTGAGATGTTTAAGGAATAGTGCCTCAGTAAGTTTTCATGGCTGAGCAGGAATTTGAACCTAGGAACTCTGAAGTACCAGCCCATCAGTCTATCTGATATACATTGGTTCGCATCTACATCTATACTCAGTTCTTCAAACAACCTCTGGTTTATAAATGTGGGATATTGTGCTTCTGTATCCATGATTCAAAACACTAGGAAGTGGCCCTCTATTGCTGCACAATATCATTTCTGCATTGCCAGCAGGAAAAGGCAGCCTGCATGATGACAGCATTGATGGCAGCAGTCAAGGCAGTTTATCTACATGATAACCTCTTGTGCTCATGACCATTCACAAAACAACACCAAGCCAGGGAAAATCTCCAGAGTTGACTGCTTTTTCATAAGTGAACCACTTCACACTCAAACACAAAGCAATTCCCAGGGTTGTTGTTTTTTTGACAAGTATCAATGGTAACACAGTGATTATGTACTACAGTACATCCCTTTCTAGGTCTCGATCTGCACCATGTAATGTGCCTTCAGGTTAGAACTGACTAATAGTAACTCTAATAGGGCTTTCAAGAGAAATGACATATTTAACACATGATTTTACCAGTTCTACATCCATTGTGAGCTTCCATATCTGAGTGGTGGTTCAAAACCAGGCCTCTTGACTCTATGTTACCCTACCCCTAGACCACACTATGCATCTATAGCTATATCTATATCCATTATCTATATCCATCAAGAGAAAGTGAAGCTTTTCGAAGTCTGTGTTTTTAGCATCTCTATAAAGATAGTCATTTAATATGAGCAGAAGGCTCCACAAACTCTCTGATAATGGCAAGAAACTAACATGTTTACATGCCTCTCTTCATCATTTATACAATCTAGTTCTGCAGGGCTGTGCCCAACACTCTATAAATTTCAATTATATTAGCAATGGCTCTTCACTGCCATAATTGGTACACTCACTTTATCTAATGGAGTATTTTTCATCTAATTGACTCTCAATTTATCATATGAATGTCAAAGCCAAGTTTTCCCATAATAACCTATTATCTCTGTTTTTTTCTAGCTCACTGCACTTCTACGCAACACAGTAGTAATAATCGGGGGAGATAATGAAAGACAGCTACTTAATTTGCCAAGTGCCATGAAACAACAGTTTCTTCCTTGTCCAAAAGGAGAAGCTTTTTAGAATACGTTTGTTTAATTAGGCAACGGATCCCATCACTGAGATGAGCTTTCTCTACTGTTCTCTAAACACAGGAATGGATCAATCTTTCTCCAGCAGGCTGGAATGGCTACTAGTGGCTGATAGGTGTCCTGCTGGTGGCATTTCATTCAACTGTTTCCATTCAAAGAGTTTTGGGGAAGAATGGCACAATGCAAGGAATACATAACTATTGTATCATTAGCATGGAAATGACATTGAGAGAACACTTAAAGATGAAGGGTAAAATTGGAATGTTTCAGTGTACAAGTCGGTGTTCAGGAACAATTACAGAAGGAGGAACGTATGAAATTCAGGCCCGACAACCAGACTTTGGAATTTCTGAGGGCCTTGGGTAAGTCCAGGCAATGAAACAATAGGTCTGTGGAGATTCTCAGTCACCCATGTGAGGTTATCTGGAGGTGGAGTCATGGCAACTGGACTTCTTTTCTGGTAAGATCAGAACTAAGCTGACTGACAGAGCTACTTGGATGAGTAGTGAAATAGTTCCAAGGAACCTTGGCATTCCATTATTTTTCATTTACCAAAATCAGTATTCAAACTGCTGTTTATGTAACTGCACAGTCCAGTAATTGGTTGTCATACAATATGCTCCCTGTAAGGTCTATGGGAGAGGGTAGTTTGCTGTTCCAAGGCAGTTTCCCTGTAGTCCAGTCTGATTACAGGAGTCTGGCATTTAACAAAGTCTGTTATCTTAGCTCCCCACCCCCCTTTTGCTTTTTTTGTGATATATCATATTCACCTTGTTGATGGTGGGTAGCTTTGGTATAACCCTTGTTGGGGGAGGTTGGGGTGATGCTCTGCAATTTCTTAAAGTAGCCTGTTGAAGCTCCTGAGATCCCTTGTAATTATTTCCTGTTTTCTGTTTGGGAAATGAAGAAATTGGGGTGACTGATATAGGTGCGTATCTCAAGATCTGGCATAATATTGGAGGAGATAATGTTACATCTAAAATCACCACTTCACTAGAAGGGAAAACTGCCATGATATCATTGTCCATAATTACTTGATTCACTTCATTCCTTGCTTTCCCACTCTAAATAATTATATAAACAACTTCTCTCCCTCAGGCCACTGCACAGGAGTGCGTCCTGTCTACTCTTTGGCTTTTCTGTGGGAAGAGTTAATTAGTCACAGTCCAGATTCTGGCTCAGACCACAGTTAAAAAATGTAATGAGAACTCTTAGATCAGGCCTGCCTAAAGTCCAGCCTGGGGGCCAAATCCAGCCCATCAGGCCATTCTGAGTGGCCTGCGGCTGGCCAGCCCGCCCCTCCCTCCCCTCCTTTGCCCTATTTTTTTTAAAAAAATCTTCTGCCAACACTGACACCGCCAGGAAACTTGAGGGGCTGGGCGGGCTGGCTGGCAGGTGAGCAGAAGCTTGTGGGCCTGGATGGGCGGGCAAGGGGGTGGGCCACCACCACCAGCACCACTGGGAAGCTTGTGGGGCTGGGCGGGCTGGCTGGCAACCAGCCCCTGATGTATTCTCAGCCACCAAATCTGGCCCTCCTTACAAAAAGTTTGGGCACCCCTGTCTTAGATGCAATCAATCTGAAAGGAGGGAGAAGGGAGGAGAAAAGAGTGGGAGTAGATAGCAGACTCTATGTGATCTTCCTCGGCAGCTGGACGGAAATAGACAGAGAACGCAATGAAACCCCCGGCAACAAACACTTTGATTTCAGCTGTGTTACTTCAATTATCAGTGAATTTGATAAGTGAATAAAGGCTATCAAAATAGAAAAGAATTGGAAAATAAATCACCACCTCTTGTCCATGGCTTCCAAACGCTCTCCCAACCGGAATCTCGAAGGAGTTTTTACATCCTTGCATTCTGTCTGTCGCTTGTTGGCTGAGAGGGAACTCTCTGGGTATTTGGTTGCATCTCACATGCAGTGATTTATGTGTTTGGTGTTAGGGCATTTTTTTTCACCTTAAAATTAGAGATGGGCACAAACCAAAAAAATGGTGAATTGTTTTGGTTCATTTCGTTTCATTTCGTTTTTAATGATTCCCCAACAAATATTCATTTTGTTGGTTCATTTTGTTCGTTATTTGGTTCCCCCAGCTTTGCACAATTTAATCCATTTGACAGCACACGGGCGGGCAAAAACATTCAAAAATAAAATAAAATAAACACATATGTTGGTAACAACTGCACAAACAACAACTGCACAAACTGGACTGACAGCATCCCCATCCTCATCTTCATCAGCCACATCATCCTTCTCATCTTCAATAGTCAACACATCATCCTTACTGGGTGGTGGTGGCAGCAGCAGCAGTGGTGGGGCAATCCTGGCCCTTGTGGCAGGGGCATTTTGAGGCACTGGCTTGGTGCCAGTGCCTCTTTTTTCTTTTTCAAGTGCCTGTCGGTGCTGTTTTTTAAAATATTTTTCTTTATTTTAGGGTGCCAACCCTGCCACCCCTGGGGCCAGGTCGGCGCTTCTTTTTTAATTTTTATAATTTTTTTGTTTTCAAGCGCCAACCATGCAGTCTCTGGGGCTGGGTCGGCATTGTAGCATGTATGTGGGGTATTGTGCTTGTTTATCCATGATTAAAAATGCCAGGAATTGACTTGATAATATGCCAAAATATTATGTCCGTGTTGCCAGCAGGAAAAAGAATGCCATGCTTGACATAGCAAAGACACCTCGAATGTTTACAACTATCAGCAATCAAGATGGTCTACTGGGTACCCTCTTTACCATTTATGAAGTGACACCAATTAAGGGAAAATCCCAGAAAATGGCTCCCTGTTGCAGATGTTAACCTCATTCAAATGCAAAGAAATTGCCAGGGCATTGTTTTTCAACAAGTGTGAACAGTAGTATACCTGGTTGTGTGCTTAGTCGCAGAGCAGAAGGCAAGACAGAGGAGAAAACAACTTTCCCAATTGCCATTGTGTTCATTTTTAACTCCCAATAGGATTTAGCCAATGCTAACAAAGCTACGCAGAATGATTTCTATAAATAAGGCCAGAAAGTTCTACCATTTGCTCTTCCATTTGCTGTTTAGTTCAGGAGCAGAAAGAGGAAATTGCTATAGGAGATGTGGTGATGAAATTATCTGGAACTGGCTAGGAATGATTTCTTCATCTGTGACATTGTATCATGATGGAGAAGGTTCAAGATTTTGATAGGGAAGTCATGCTGTGAAATGCAATGAGTGTAATATTTTTTTTATAAAATACAAAAAGCAGATGTAGTTGAGCTGAATAATTTAGCATGACATTTCCTAGGTGAAGAAAAAAACAAAAGTAGCACATTTGAAAGGAAACGAGAAATACCGCAGAAGGTGGCTCTCATTAGCCAGAGGGAGGAAACTGGTCTGGTTGAAAAAACATTGATGAGGTGACAATCACTGCCATCAACAATTCTTCCTGTGCCTCACCAGTCATTTATCTTCGCTAGAGGACACAGCTGCATATGTGACACCATAGGGATGGGGTGCTCATTTGTTTTTGGACTACAAACCCCATAATTCTCCATTTCCTGATCTCTATCTGGCAGACAGGCAGCTGACAAACCTCTACACATGATCACCTGGGAGAAAGGCCTCAGCTGGAAAACTCTAAGAGCCCTTTTACATGACCCCTAAAATCCACTGCAAAACACTTGCAGATCCAGAGCATAAAATTGTTTTCCCACCAGCAGCAGACTTTAAAAAGAATAAAGTATGCCCATGCCCACTTAAGCGCGCCCCAGCGCACTTTGCAAGTACCTGGTCTCTGGAGGTAAAAAAAATTCCCCGATGCGGATTGTAAAGCTGTGGACTCTCCTCGCCTTCTGTTTGTTTTTGTTGTCTCCACCACCCGTTTAACAGACAGGAATCCCTACGGGGCTTCTTCGACAGCAGACGGAGTTGAGTGGAGGTGAGCCTGCATTTTTTCTCCCTATTTTTCCTCCCTCCCCTCACCGCAGACAGAAGCAACAGAGTGCGGAAAGGTGGGAACACAGGAAGAGGAACAAAACCGACATGATATCTGGCTGGGGGGATCCGAATTTAAGCTACCAGTGGATCTTTGGGGTCATGTAAAAGGGCTCTAAGAAGGCTTTGCTAGACCCAGGTCTACCCAAGGTTCTTGTGTTTGCTCCAGCGCTAGTTGAGAGCTTGCTTTCTGAACAGGAAGCTAGGTGGATATAGGCCTAGCTTCTAGTTGAGGCATTTCTGCCAGGTAAGTCACATTTGAGCATCTGTGAGGCGGAACCTCCTGAATTATCAGATTTGTAATTTGAAAGATCAAAAAAATCCTATCCACATTATGCAGTTTATCTTGCACTCCGAGTTGTGAAGAAATATCTCCACTGCCTCCTTGCTGATCAAGAAAAGCCACACTGGGACAGTGAAGTACCTGATGAGATTCTCCAACCTGCATGAGGACTCTTGGCTGCAGAATGAGGAAAGCAAATACGGTACTTCTCCCCTCAGTACCAAAAAAATAAGCAGAATTTAAGCATGCACATGCGCAGCACAGCACAAAAAGCCTGGTGGCTTACTTTGTCTTTGATGCTGAGTGGTAAAAAAAGATGCAAACCCCTCATCCTATGCTACTTCATACGCTGGTTCATGCAAGAAGTTGGCATTCACCCTCTTTCCCCCCAATAATGTGTATTTTGGAGATGTGCGCAAAAATCCGTTCTTGCGAATGCAACAAAATCTCTCTCAGAATGACATTTACTGTGGAGGGTGAGAACTTTGATTTCATAAGGGCAGTAATTTGCTCTGGGGTTTATGTCTGAATAGTACAGCAGCTATCCAAGGAGCCCATTGCTCTTTTAAAGTTCAGACACAAAGCCAGGAGTGAAGGCAGTGCCCTTAGGCTGAATATATATCTATAATTCTAGATTATAAACAAGCACAATAAAGCAGGTTGCTGCTGCTGCTGCTTTTCCTACAAGAAGCTCAAATGATTTACAATGCACCACATTTCACTTCTCAGCATCGGGGCTGGATTCCAACCGAATGCTTTCTCATTTGAAGAGGAAGCTGGCTGAAAACAAAAGAACTAAGTCAATTGCCACTCCATGGGAAATTACTGTACAATTCCCATATTCTCAGTTTGCAAAGTGGATAATAACTGGGAAGCTGAAAATCCGTGATTTTGAAAGTGGATTAAAAGCTGCAGGAGTTTCAATGTGTTTAAAACAATGAGATGGAAAAGAACCTGTCACGGATAAGGGTTTTTAAAAAGAGAAAAATAATGCAGTTCCTTCTTTTGCTGAGGGCATTGTTTTGTTTTTGCAAAACATTGCCTGAGAAATCTCACAGATGCTATCAAAGGCTGTTCTGAATCCTTTGAAATTACATGGATAGACCTTAAATAAGCTTTGAATGACTGGTTTGATGGACATAAGTTCCATGGCTTTTCTGAAATTTAGAATTCTGCATTCGAACCTAATGCTTTGAGAACATGTTGAGATCTGGTCCTCCCATTGGAACAGACGGATATGTTCTCCATTTGCTCCAATAGAGGAGCAGATCACATGCAAACTTCAAATCTTTTTTTTCAAATTGCATTTGCTCATGCAGCTTGGTTTTTCTTCTCAAAAGATGCAGTCAAGAATCAAACTCCTGAATGCTAGCTCTGCTACTAGGAACTAAACTCACTAAGACAGTTAGTTCACATCCCTCTCATCACTTTTCGCTGTCCCGCTTGGGACCGGTACAAAAAAAGGTTACTCCACATCCATTGTGTGACTGCGGGAGTTCATTTCGACCATGCCCCCTGAACTGGGAACAGAGCATGATGAGACATGCCTCTCCCTGGCCTCAGGAATTGTCTTGTCTCAGTTCTTGTTTCAAGACAAGTGCCCGTGAAGTAACGCTTGTCAGGCAACACACACATTCTCCATTTAGGGGCAGGAGTGCAAAGTTGCATTCTCCAGTACAATCCCAATGGCGTAAACAATGCTTCGCAGAGAGGGAAGAAGGCATGAAACTGGTAGTTTTGCCGCTTAACGCATGAAAGGCAAAGTTGCGGAAATTCAAAATATTGAAAAATGGAAGCCCGGGCCAAAAAAAAAAAAGGGTAAATGAAGCCAGGAAACTTTAGTAATTGTCACGAAACAAGGACATGAAGTAACAGTTGTCACAATATCATCAATCACGCCCATGGGTAAACGGAAACAGGAACAGAACCGGGACAAGACAACGTGACCGGGAACATTATCATGAAACGAATGTAATCTCAGAACGAGGAAGGATGTGAAGTAACAGTCTAAGCTGTCCAACCAGCTTGTGATATACCAGTTAGAAGTAGACATATATAATGATACCAGCAAAACACCGACCCGATACTAAAGGTGCAGAAGGAATCTAAGACAGTACCTGGCTTTGTGCATGTTGAAAGTTCCAAGAAGAGATGGGCACGAACCAAAAAAATGGTGATTCATTTTGGTTCAGTTCGTTTTAGGGTTCAGTTCTTTTCATTTCGTTTTAAATAATTTTTTTGAAAAAAATTGTTTCATTGGTTCGTTGATTCGTTATTCGTTTTGTGTGTAGTGTGTGTGTGGTGCTTGTGCAACTTTGGCTGGGGAAAAGAGGGGCTTAATCTTCCCCCCAGCCACTGTGGGGTGGGGAAAAGAGCTCCCCCAGCCAACACCTCAAAGAGACCCTTCTTTCTGCCCCCACATGAGGAGGCAGGGAGTGGGGTCTCTTTTCCCCACAGCGAATGGGAGTGCTGAGCGGGCACTTGAATCCACTGCAGGGAAGATCCCTTTAAAGAGACTACTCTGCCGACAGGACACTAACTGTACATCAAACACCACGTGACCGCCTGAAAAATAAAACTGTGCATCAAATTAAGATGCGCAGAAAACTTTAGCGAGACCGCGGCCTTAGTTGATATAATCAGCAGTGACTCTGAAGAGTGAGGAAGAACCCATATTTTCCATCTGCGGGGCCTCCAAGTGATCAGAACACGCCTGTTCCTTAGACTCAATGCAATGTCAGCAAAGTAGTGATGGAAGTTTGGGCACTTCCCTCTGAGTGTGTTTATAAGTACAGATGTTATGCTACTAAAGAAGACTTGGGTCTACCTTGTGTTCAGGTCCACCCTGAGGGGTCAATGACATGATGTCTTAGTAATCTAAATCCTGGGCTCTTTTCAGCCTGGAACTAAACAGAGCAAATCCCAAAGCCTGGTTCAATTCCATTCTTACCTATTTTTAATTTGTGCATCAACCATTCTGCAGATTCTAACATTTCAGTGATATGTCTTAGATTCTGAGCATTCCCTGCTAAAGTCTCACAAACTCCAAGTATGTATTTAAAAGTATATCTGCCCTGAAGCATATATTTAAAATTTTATGCTGTCAGAATCTGATTGTGGGGGAAACTTTTTCCAGATGCTAAAATGTGCAGTGTCAAATTCAGTGAAGTTTTCATTCATGTTAGAATTTTTGTCAACTCTTATGAGTATGAACAAATTCAGTCTTTCATTGCCCATTGTGGGTGAATATTTTGACGTAATGATCCCATCCCAGTGAGAGCTCCATCATTGTCTGAAAACACTCTGAAGATATGAGTAGAAATGTAAGTGCGGGGGAGAAAGAGAGAGAGAGAAAAGGCTTTAGGGTGTGAAATAATCAAGCATGTACTGCCAATCTTTGTTAAGGAACTATGTGAAAATTTCAGTACTTTCTTTAGAACCAAGGCTCAGGACTGCATTTCTATCACCCAGACATTGCTTTTCAAACTCAACAAGATTTACTTTTATTTTTATTTTTGGTGGAGGCTTAACTTCTATGGTCTCCAGTTTGATATAATGAGTTTTTGAAGTGCAAGAGAAATTTGTTTGGCTCCAATTTCCTTCTGATTCTTTGGGTGGTGGTGGGGAGGTTGTTGGAACATTGAGGAAACAATGTTCAAAGTTTCATAAACAGACAGATGCAATGTACACAGACTGCTGACAGACTCAAGAATATGAGTCAGAGCGTATTCCATCCTGGACTGAGACCAGGTGATGCAACCCTGACTGAGGATTGAATACCATTACAGGGTGAAGGTATATAAATGGCCATGTGGCAGCATGGACTCCTCAGGAGCCTCGTGGCACAGTGGTTAAATGCCTGTACTGTAGGTAAAACTTCTCACGACCTGGTGTTCAATCCCAGGTAGCAGGCTCATGGTTCACTCAGCCTTCCATCCTTCCGAGGTTGGTAAAATGAGTACCCAGGTTTGCTGGGGGGGGGAGAGGGGGAAGGGCAATGTGTAGACTGCAGACTGTAATTAAAAACTGTAAACCGCCCAGAGACTACTTGACATGGTATGGGGTGGTATATAAGCAGAACACACTTTTCATGAATGCTAAGGTGTTACTGCTACTGTTGCTCACTGTGTATGTTGCTGAACTGGTTGCTACTCTGCTGTGCATGTTGTGGTGGCGAGATACTGACCATTTGTGTGTAAATACTATTGGCCAAGTCCAAGAAAAGCTATTTGGATACTGAGAGAGAAATATTCCAGATGTGTGTGGCTGAAGAGCTTATGAGGAGACTCGTGGCACAGAGGTTACTGTGCTTACGACCTGGGGTTCAATCCCAGGTAGCCAGCTCAAGGTTCATTCAGCCTTCAATCCTTCTGTGTTTGATAAAATGAGTACTCAGCTCGCTGACAGGAGTGGGCAATATGAGCCTGCATGGAGACTTGCAAACTGCCCAGAGGCTGCTTTAAGTGTTATGGGGCAATATATATGTAGCACAATTTACTTTGCTTTTGCTCTAAAGACTGTATGTCCAGATGTACATACTGTAAATAGGTAGCATAAAAAAAGGAACCAAGTGTACACCATAATTTTTGCTTCACTAAAGACTAGCACAATAAGTCACTCGGCACCGAGAAGGGACCCCTCCTTTCTGCAGTTGTTCTGGCTGCTGGACCTTTTGGTGAACCAGAAAGGGAATGCCTCGGTCGGGTCATTATGTTTCATCACTGGCGGTGGCAATCAGGAGAGAAGGGGGAGGGGAAACCATAGGGACAGTAGGTAGAGCTGGGCATGAAACCCCGGCTTCCCTGCCCTGCTCATCTGGGCAGAGACACTGAGGAGGCGCCTGCTGGAATGAGCAGGGTACCAAACTGGGGACCACCAGTTTGGCCATCTGCCAAAATGTCACGCACCACCAAGCCAGCAGTTTGATGGCCGAGATGGGAGCAGGAGCGGGGACATGGCAGTGGCAGGGGTGGCACGTGGAGCAGATGGGCAAGAAAGCATGGGGCCGGCAAACCTGATGCAGAGGGCGAGCAGGCAAGCACTGAAAGTGGGGCAGGAGAGGTGGGCCAAGAGGAGGTGGGGAAAGACCACCCTGTTGGCAGTGAGGCAATGTCAACAGAGAGCGAGGGAAGAGTAAGGCTGGCAGAACATCTGCAGTGAATCAAAAGGAGACGAGGAAAGATTTCTAGATAGAGGGGTCAGATGGGGTAGAAGAAACCTGGTTGAAACCCAACATTTGTGGAATTCTCTTTTCCTGGAAGCTAAAAGTATGGGCCTCAGTGGCATGTTCTACTGGAGCCTGCTGAAAGGAACAGAAATCAAAAGAGCGAATCACTTTCTGTCCCCTGTGCCGCCCCCACCTTATTCTGGCTCATCCTTGTTTATGAGTGTAAATTGGGATGATTAATTCTGCTGTGACTTTGCACAATATAGAACCATAGTCATAGAGGTGGAAGGAGCTCATAAGGCCATCAACCACAACCCCCCTACTCAATGCAGGAATCCAAGTTAAAGAACATCTGACAGATGATTGTGTAGCTTTCTTTTGAATGCCTTCAGTGTTCGGGCGCTCCCCTCCGCATGAGATAATTGGCTGCCTAATATAATAAAAACATCCATGATTCATGCTTATGCTCCTCATGGTCTGCATCTTATCCAAAGTGTTTACAAGACTTCTTCCATGGAAATTTATATAGTCTTCTTTTCCTTCTCATGCTGCCTTCTGCCTGTCCATGAGACCACTTTGTTCAATCAAATCAAATCTAAATCAAATCAAATTAAGTTCTGTGAGGCTGCATAAGTGGTAAAAGACAATGAAATAGCTCTGTCTTTTTGCTTAAGACAGACTTTGAACCACCAGACATAAGTAAAATGCCAGTAGAGGGGACAGGATTGCAGTTGAAAATTAGTAAACAAATAGTCAAGGTATACCTCAACACCTTGAACACATTCAGATCTCCAGGGTTGGATGAGCTGCAACTAAGAGTACTGAAGGAACTGGCTAAAGAACTCTCAGAACTACTGTCTATTATTTTCATGGGAAATTGGTTGAGGTGCCAGATGATTGGAGGAGGGCTAATCTTGTCCCTGTCTTCAAAAAGGGCAAAAAAGAGGACCGTGGGAACTACAGTGCAGTCAATCTGACATTAATCCCAGGGAAAATCCTGGATTAGATGATTAAGCATAAGCAATCATTATGCAAGTACTTGGATGGGAGACCACCAGGGAATACCAGGTGCTATAGGCGCCTGGAGTAGGAACTGGCAAGCCACTCCAGTATTCCTGCCAAGAAAACTCCATGGACATGGGGTCACAAAGAGTTGGTCACAACTGTAATGACACAACACACACACACATGTAAGCATCTAAAAGACAATGCAACAATAACTAGAAGCCAGCATGGATTTGTCAAAAACAAATCCCTCAGGACTAATCTGATCTTATTTTTTTCCATCAGGTAACCTCCCTGGTAGACAGAGGGAATGCTGTACATGTAATATATCTCAACTTCAGCAAAGCTTTTGATAACGTTCCCTATGATCTCTTGATTGCCAAGCTCACTAAGTGCAGGCTAGATAAATCAAGTGTAAAGTGGATACACAATTGACTACAGAATCCTATTCAGAGAGTGATGATCAATCGCTCCTTCTCTGAGTGGGGGGAGGTAACAAGTGGAGTACACCAAGGATCAGTCCTGGGTACAGTGCTCTTCAACATTTTTATTAATGACTTGAACAAGGGAGTGAGGGAATGCTTGCCAAATTTGTGGATGACACAAAATGGGGTGGAATAGCTAATACCCTGGAAGACAGAAACAAAATTAAACATGATCTTGATAGGCTGGAGCAGTGGGCTGAATTGAACAGAATGAAATTTAACATAAGTTGAATTATCATACAATCATAGAATCATAGAATCATAGAGTTGGAAGAGACCTCAAGGGCCATCCAGTCCAACCCCCAGCCATGCAGGAACCATCATCAAAGTACCACCGACAGATGGTCATCCAGCCTTTGATTAAAAACCTCCAAAGAAGGAGACTCCACCACCCTTCATGGCAGCATATTCCACTCTAACTGTCATGAAGTTCTTCCTGATGTTCAAATGGAGTCTCTTTTCCTGTAAATTGAAACTATTGCCCCGAATACGGAAAACAAACCTGAGCCAACAGAGTGATACGGCTGCAAAAATAAATAAATAAAAAATAAATAAGGCAACTGTTTTTTGCAGGCTGCATTAACAGAAGTATAATTTCCAAATCCCGTGAAATGCTCATCCCTCTCTTTTTAACACACGTCATGAAACCAAGCCCTACAAGGAAAGACTGAACAAGCTGGGGATGTTTAGCCTGGAGAAAAGAAGATTGAGGGGTGAGATGATAGCACTTTTGAAATATTTGAAGGACTGTCATATGGAGGAAGAGCAGGATCTGTTCTCAATCACCCCAGAATGTAGAATGTGCAACGATGGGTTCAAGTTAAGAGAACCCAGCTTTCGGCTGAATATCAGGAAAAACTTCCTAACTGTTAGAGCAGTACAGCAATGGAGCCAATGACCTTGAGAGGTGGCGAGTGCTCCAAAACTGGAGACAATCAAGTGAAATCTGGACAGCCACCGGGCAAATATCCTTTTGTTTGTATTTCTGCATGGAGCAGGGGGTTGGACTTGATGGCCTTGTACTGTAGACCCCTTCCAACTTTACCGTTCTATGATTCTATGATTCCATGATTCTATGATTCAATGAAATGTTGTCAATCTGGACGCTGGTCTTGCAACTGGGACTCACTCTGTGTATTTCTGAAAGGACTGCATTAATCCAGTAATGATCGCCAACATCAGAATGGCAAAAGGACAGAGTGCTGTAGACAGGAATTCGGTCTGCCGAGTTTCAGATTATGCCTCACTAAAATAAGGTGCACACATAAATACTCTACTACAGATACCCCAAGTCCTTTGTGCAATGCGTCCATTCACTTCCATTACAGTAACAGAGCATTTTGATGCTTCCAAATGAATAACCTGAAACCAGCCGTTTTTTAAGGACTGGCCCTTTACCTGACCCTCTATTTGTTTTAAATATGACCTTCTAGACAGCAATACTATTGAGTTCTTCATAGTGACTAGGGATGAGCAACTCATCTCGAAATCAGTCAGATTCCAAATTGAAGTGCATGAGCCCAGGTGGGATTCAGAATTGGAGATAAGTAATCAACCAATGTCTTACCTTTGTCTGGGCTCACATGGGGTTAAACTCCAACAAGGAAGCACACTGCTCTGTCATCTTTCATCTTACAGGTGGATGATGTCTGTCCCTGCACAGCTCCTGATTGGCCAGCACCACAGAGAAGGACAGATGACACCAGGAGACTTCTTCCTGGTTGGAGTTTAGCCTGGTGTGACCCTGCAGGAAGGCAAGTGATCGGCTGCTTGCATTCTGGAGGTTTCCAAACAGCACCTGAGTGCGCGTGGATCATTTCGGAAGCTACTACTTCTGAAATGAATAGCCCATTCCCTAGTGGTATTCTTTGCTTGTCCCATGGTTGCTATGGAGATAGAGAGTCCCAATTAGATTCATGTTTGGGTCTTTGGCACAATACCGTCCATGGCCAAGATCCTATTTGTACCCGACACTGACTATAGCTTCAGTTGCATAAGTGGTGAACTTTTGTTTCAGGAAATTCTACAGCTGGTAAGGGTTTTGCAACCTTTTTAAAAGAAACACAGTCATGAAATTTTAAAATAGAATGTATCTATGATGGAAAGGGAAGGTGATAGGGAGGTTTCTTCTGACAAGAAAATGAGAGAATGGAAGATGGAAAAGATTACTGCTGACTCATGGGAGTGCAGCTGGAGAAGGCAAGATGAAAACCCAAATCTTCCGAGAGCTGACCTAGGATGTGCTATCCTTCCTTTATTTGCAGTGAGCGGCTTCTTTAATGACTTCAGCATTTATCTGTTAAAGACTTCTGCTTGATCTATAATTCAACATGCAGCCAAAAAAGAAAAAAAAGTTTGACAGCTAGGCCATACATTCATTTAAATGCGAATACTACACCCAGCCTAATATCTTCTGATCTTTTGGATGTCAAGCTGACATTTGGGTGCTTCCTTCCCCATGTGGGATTAATTGAGAAGAACATTTTCAGCTGATTTGTTCCTACTCAGTAAACTGCCTATGAAATCACAAGTCAGAACATCCTTGATAGATTTTCATAACCAGGCTGAGAAAAGAAGGGTTGATACATACTTTGGGGGTATGGTGAAAAGAACAGCATTTTAGGACACCTTTAATGTTTATCTTTGACGGTTACTTCACGTCCCTCTCATTGCGGTTTGCGGTCCCGCTTAGGACCGGTACAAGAAAATGTTACTCCATGTCCATTGTGTGACAGTGGAATCTCGTCCCGACCATGCCCCCTGAACTGGGATTTAAGCGTGATAAGCCATACCTCTCCCTGACCTCAGGAATTCTCTTGTCTCGGTTTCTGTTTCGAGACAAGTGTCCGTGAAGTTAGGCTCATCACATAACGTGCACATTCTCCATCTAGTGGCAGGAGTGTGAAGTTGCATTCTCCAGTACAATCCCAATGGCATTAGCAATGCATCGCGGAGAGGGAAGAAGGCATAAAACCTCAAACTTTGCTGCTTAATGCATGAAAGGCAAAGTTACAGAGAATCAAAATATCAAAAAACGGAAGGTTGGACCCAAAAAAAAAAAAAAGGGAAAACGAAGGCAGAGAAGTATAGATGTTGGCACAAAACAAGGATATGAAGTAACAGTCGCCATGATACCATCAATCACGCCCATGGGTTAACGGAAACAGGGACAGAACCGGGACAAGACCACGTGACCACGAACGACGTTACCACAAATCAAACATAATCTCGGAATGAGGAAGGATGTGAAGTAACCATCTTTGTCTTTGTTTGTTTTGTATCATGTTTGTTGTAACTGTCCAGGGTAGTGCCTCAGCACTAACTGAAGCAGGATGTACATTGAATGAATGAATGAATGAATGAATGTTTCTACAGATTTTTATGTGTAGCCTGCACACTGTAATTAAATTTGTAAACCGCCCAGAGACTACTTAAAGTGGTATGGGGCGGTATATAAGCAGAACACTTTGCTTTTGCTTTTGCTTTATAAACCTCCTTTCTGGGAGAACAATCAAGGTGTTGTAGATCAGCACAAAATGTTACAGTCAACATAGCTATTGGGAAGTTGAGTCCTGGCAACCGGACTTCTTTTCTTGTGAGATCAAAATGTTTTGGTATTCATCCAAGTTGCTTTGGCAGTGAATGAACAGAACATTCTGCTGGCCTTTGTGAATGAAAATGGTTTGCACTGATATTTCAGGTTTTAGTAAAAAGGGGGTCATTTCCAAGGAGCTTCTATGAAGTTGAACTGGCCAGTGAGTTTTTTTTTTAAAAACAAAGGCTAATACACTTATGCTGGATAGAACTCTTCAACAAAGGCTGCAAGAGTTACCCTAACAGAATCATAGAATCATAGAGTTGGAAGAGACCTTGAGGGCCATCCAAGTCCAACCCCTTGCCATGTAGGAACCTTCATCACAGTACTCACAGTACACACAATGTGTTTGGCTCCCAACCCTCTTCAGAAGTGATATCTAACTCACAGACTCTCCTGCCAGCTGAAAATGATAATCGATGCACAAGACATATGAAAACACATTTGCATTGAGCCACTGAATCCTGGCATCATTTGGGAGAGGGGAGGAGATTATTGCCTGGGCATTATAGCCACTGCATTCCATGAAACCCAAACTTTCTGTTCTTCCAGCCTTAGTGATCCTGAGCTTTGTCACCATACAGTACTTGGAAACCAGGGGAAGCAGCATTTCCCCGAGAAGTGTGTAAGTGCTGTGCAGAGCTCTAACTAGCAATTTTGTCACTCACACACACCCTCAAATGAACTTTGCAATTCATGAGGTGAAAATAATACAAGACGTAATTGCAGCAAAGAACACCCTGACAGCAACTCTTTTTGCCAGAGATCAGCATATGTATCTATTTATTTATTTATTTATTTTATTTTATTTGTTTGTTACATTTATACCCCGCTTATCTACATTGTGTACTTTAAGCGGCTAATCTAGTAAGTTGTTTAGCATGTTTAGTTTTCCTTACCCATGATGCAGTTAGACCATTTGTCCCTCTAGTCCCATACCTCCTCCTCAACTCCTCGGTTGCATGCTTGATGGACTGGACAGACCTGCCAGATTTTCTTCCTATCTTCTCTGACACCATTCTCACCACTGGCAGAAAACTGACAGTCTGTCCTGAAGGCATGGTCGACTCTACCCCATGGCTGGGGTGTGGTCTTTGTGGCAGATGTCCTGGAAAGGTGGTTTGCCCTCTAATGTTGGACTTCTGGATGAACACCTGACTGCCTCTCTTTCATTACAGCCTTGATGCCCTGACTGAAGCACACCTACAGGAATAACCTGGCTCTGGCATATGCTATAATCTGACAGGTTGTGCATTCTGTGCTCAGACATCAGATATAAATATTTATCAACCACTTAGCAGCCTGTCATATATACAGCATCTTGCCATGATAATGGCATCTTCCCAATGTTTTTAGACAGAGATGCAGCCGCAGCATAGTGTGTGGATGCATCAGACCCTGAAGAGCGTACCGCATTTGTCCCTGAAGGCAGCAGGTGAGTCATTTGCTATCCTGCTGCATGAAATGTGGAATATAAGCAGTCCTACATTCTGTCTCAGCTTATAAGATAATGGCTGTTGAGAAGCAGGAGATATTGATTCTGCAGGAACCTTAGGAAGATAGAAAGGGCTTCTACCCTGGGAAATGACTAGAGTTGAGGTGTTTAAATACTGCAAGGCATTAGAGCTTTGGCTATTCTGCTGTCAGCCAAGATTAGTAGCATATTCACTTTTGTTTCAGATCAGCAATCAGGAATAAAAAGCCTCCTTTTTTAAATGGCCCAGATTAAGACAGAGATGAATAGGGTTATCTGTAAAGCATTTTAGATGCATCTGTTTCTTGCATACAAACTTCATTGCTGAAATGCAAATGATGTATTACTTAAATCAAAGAATGTTCAGCTGCCCAAACCTATGTTGGAGAATATCCCTATTCTCAACTAAGGCTGAGATGAATGCTGGTTTCTTTCTCCCCTCAGCTGGAGTTTCAACTGTATAGCGAAAAGAGATGTGTTGGGGAAGGCTGTGTTTTCTGCCAGGCAGCAGTACTCCCCTCACTGTTTGGACATTTCCCAACAATTAGAAGCACCCTGTTGGAAAACATGGCACTCTGGCATGCATTAGCACTTGGTCTCAGTGGAGTTGAGGGTTGGGTGACAGCAAAAGGTGAATGTTGTTTGCTGTCAACTTCATTAGCCCAGTTCTTCCCACCCTTAGAATTTTAAGCAAGCCTCTTCTTTCCACTTACCAGATATGCTATTTGGAAGCTGAGTCATGGCTACTGGATTTCTTTTTCTTGAGAGGTAGAAAAGTTTCGCTGCTCATCCAAAGAGCTTCATCACTCTGAATACTTGCTGTATTCAAAGTGGTGAAACTGTTTGTATGAGCAGCGAAACATTTCTATCGCCCAAGAAAAAGAAGTCCAGTAGCCATGACTCAACTTCTTGATAAACTCACCTGGATGACTGACAATCGTCACAGACAGATATGCTATCATATTGATGATGGTCTTACTCTTCTTCCCTGACTAGCCTCCATGTCAGGAGACTCCATTTTAAGATTGTAACTGCAGTTGGATGCAGATTGTAATTGTCATCCGGAGATTTGGTGTGGGTTTGCCTTGCCATCAGTATGCCAATGACACACAACTCTGTCTCTCCTTTACGTCCTCTGTGGTGGATGCTGTCCAGGTACTAGAATGCTGTCTGACCATGACTTTGGTTGAAGGCTAATAGGTTAAAATGAACCCAAAGAAGACAGAATCCTTCTGTTTGGGGGCCCACTGGGAAGGTTAGGTAGTCTCCCTAAATTGGATGTGGTTATCCTTCCTCTTAGGGATTGAGTTGGTTCCTTGGGCCCAGCCTTTTCCTTCGAAATAAAACATTGGCCATATCCAGGCCAGCCTTTAACCAACTCAGGTTGATTGATGAGTTATGTTCCTACCTGGATGGGAGGTCCATGACAACATTGGTGCATGGTCCAGTGATCTCAAAGATCAAGCAATGCAATGCTCTTTATATGGGACTGCACTTGAAGACAACCTACAATATGCAGCAGTCAGGCTGGTCTCAGGTGAGAACAAATTTGATCATATCTCTCAGGTGTCGGCTCACTTGTATAGGCTTTCTGTTTCTCTCTGCACCAGGTTCAAGATTTTGGTTCTAGCCTATAAAGCCCTTAATGCAGTGGTTCCCAACCTGGGGGTCAAATGACCATTTTACAGGGGTCACCATGAGCCAGTGAAGAAAAAGGCACAAATGGCTTGGGTCTGGAGGGGGAGGGGGAGGAAGGGGGGGAAAGAGTGAGTTAAAGCTTGATAGGTTGGAGGGGATGTCAGTCAATGGCACCAGAGGATGCGATTGTCTGAGGGTTCCTGTAGCAGCCTCTTCTAAGCAGGGCAAGGGGTCACCACAACATGAGGAACTGAATTAAAGGGTCACAGCTTTAGGAAGGTTGGGAACCACTGCCCTAATGGTTCAGAGCCCCATTACTTGTTCAAGTGTCTTTCACCCCATAACCACCAAGCGTAGCCATGTAATTAGATGGTTCTCCTGGATCAACCACTCAGCATGTATTCCAGAGGACTGGGGTCTTGCAATTATTGTCCCGTTATTTAAAAAGGGCCATAGGGGGGACCCAGCTAACTACCGGCCAATAAGCTTACTTAGCACTGTTAGTAAGTTATATGCCAGCCATTTATTGAGTAAACTAACAGACTGTCTGCAAGTAGAGAACCTGTTGGCAGAGGAGCAAGATGGATTTAGATTGGGAAGATCCACCTTGGACCAGGGACTTATTCTCCACCACCTTTCTCATAAATATTCCTCCCCTAAAGGTGGTGCCCTGTACGCAGCCTTTGTCGACTTCAAACAGGCTTTTGATCGCATTCCAAGGCACAAACTTTGGGCAAAGTTTGAAGAGACAAATATAGACAGGAGACTTCTCCTGTTAATGCGACGTCTCTATAAAAACTCAAGTCTACGAGTTCTTTGTAATCCAGCAGGAGTGTTGTCCAACTTAATTCCAGCTCATAATGGGGTAAAACAGGGTTGTGTGCTAGCTCCATCCTTGTTTAACTTCTACATAAATGGTATTGTGAGCAACCTCTCGAAATCAGAATTTCATCCCCCCAAGCTATTTTCACGACACCTTTCCATGTTACTGTTCGCGGATGATATAGTTTTATTGTCTTTAACTTGTGTTGGCCTGAGAAGGTTTTTGAGGGCTTTCTCCACCTATTGCAATCACGAGCAACGAGTAATAAACTACTCAAAAACCAAAGTACTTATTACTAGTAGAAGAAGGAACAAACACAAATGGGTTATAAATAACCACCCCATAGAGCAGGTTTCATGCTTCAAATACCTGGGCATAATTTTAAGTTCTACAGGCTCCTGGGTCACTCAACTAAAACATGCATCATTGAACGCCCAGAAGAGTGCTGCAGCAATAACCAGATTCGTTTATTCTAAAGGAGGGCGACAAGTATCTTCTGCTATCCAGGTTTTCAAGGGCAAGGTTATTTCCCAAATGTTGTATGGTTCCCAAATTTTTGCAGGTACAAACTTACATTCCTTGGAAGTAGTACAGACTAAATTTCTGAGATCAATTCTGGCTGTACCTCCATGTACATCAAATGTAGCCCTTCGTTTGGAGGCCGGTCTAGTGTCCATAAGAGCACGGGTCAAAGCCCTTATGATTAACTATTGGCTAAAACTTATATTCTTTACAGAAGGGTTGGCCCCCTTGGTTTTAATTGATTATTTCCAGTCCAAATGGAAACAGTTTGTAGCCAAAGAAATACAGCAAATTGGCTTCTCTAACTGTATCTTAAAAGCGATGGGCTATGCTAATGCCAAAGCTGCAGTTAGACAAAGGATTTGGGATATAGAATTCCAAGACCATGTGAGCCTTCTGGGTAACCACAGTCTAGTCTCTTACAACAAATTTACTATATCCCCATACCTGACTGGTTTAATGCCTCCAAAGATTACAAGAGCTTTCACTTTAGCCAGATTGAACGCTCTCCCTTCCAAGCTTTTGGATGGGAAATTTCAAAATACTCCCCTGTCAAATTGCTTGTGCCCATGCGAAATGAACCAAGTAGAAACAGTCACCCATGTCCTTCTTTATTGTTCCTTCTACTGTGACTTACGTAAGGAACTTATTCAACCTGTTATCGACAAATTACCTGGGAGACCTGCCAAATTCTATGCAAAGTTACTTCTCTCTGACAGGTCCCAGCAGATTTCAAATTGTGTTGCCAGATTTTGCACTGCTGCAGTAGTTGTACGTAGGCTTATGACTGCCAGTAATTCTAGCTCCTGATCACCATATGGAGTGTGGTCTCCACTTTGGGGTTTGATGTTGGCTTGATCTTCGATATATTATATTATCTACCCTTCTGATATTGACTATTTTTATAACAGTCCTGTTTGTATTTAGTGGCTTTTATCAAAAGTTTTGCAATGTTTTTAAAATGTTTTTAAACTGTTTTATTCTGGCAAATTTAATGTTTTATTCTGGCAAATCGTTTTATTGTGGCAATTGATATTTGGTATTTTTTGACTTGGTTAACAACCGTAAATAAAGATTCATTCATTCATGTAACTAGATGGAGCAGTATATAAATTTAATAAATGAACAAACACCAGCCCCTACCATCTGATCCTCACAGATCTTGCTTCTGTGGGTTGCCACACCAAAAGATGCAACGATTTCCACTAGAAACTATGCCTTCTTAGTCATGGACCCTTAGAATCATAGAATCATAGAGCTGGAAGAGACCTCAAGGGCCATCCAGTACAAACCCTTGCCAGGCAGGCAACCCCGTTAAAGTACTCCTAACAGATGGTCATCCAGCCTCTGCTTAAAAACCTCAAAAGAAGGAGACTCTGTCACCCTTCTTATGGAATGGGCTTTCATTAGAGATGTGTCAGGCCCCTTCCTTTCAAAACTTTTAAGAGGATGGTAAAGACCATACTTTTCCAAGAAGTGTTTAAGGACTTCAGTCAATACATGCTTGCACCTACATTTAATTTTTTAATTACTATTGTTTATTTTAATTTTGGGGTACCAATGTTCATGGGCTATTCTCTGTACTGTAATTCCTTGCACTAGGTTGGGCAGTATATGGATATGCTGAATGAATGAATGAATGAATGAATGAATGAATGAATGAATGAATGAATGAATG
>JAHTLZ010000379.1:55189370-55208934 GCA_023846285.1 Phrynocephalus versicolor | reverse complement strand
TGTGTGTGTGTGTGTGTGTGTGTGTGTGTGTGTGTGTGTGTGTGTGTTAGCAGTGGTGAAACCACTCCTAAGATATATTTCATTTACCTGACACCCCTGTTTCCATAGGCCTGATTGTTTCCATATGCCTGACGAAGTGGACCTGTCCACAAAAGCTTACGTTAGAATATACTTACTTAATAGTCTTTTAGATGGCACATCTTTTTGCCTCTTTTCTTTTGTTTCTTTGGAGTTTGCTTGCACAGACTCACGTGGCTACCTCCTCCAAATAACACATAATACCCACAAATTTGGTTTCAAATTCCCACAATACTCAGAGTCATGAAAGCAGAATGCCATTTTCTACCTGCTTGCCCTGATGTGTGAATGGTTTTCAGTAGAAGAGAGAGAAAGAGAAAGAGAGGGAGAGAGAGAGATGGGAATTTTAATTCTGATGCTAGATGAGTGCCTGTTTGAGTGCCTCAAACCTAAAGTTCCAAGAGTTAGAATTTTCAGTTTTTCATGAATCTTTTTAAAGAAGTTCCTGTGCATTTCTGATATTTTTGAACTCCCCCCCCCCCCCACAAAAAATCATAAAAATGAATCTTTTAGTGCAAAGTAAAGTTTTAAAGTTATACATTGCAGGGAAAAGTGTGTTTTACATGGAGAAGTGTGCTATATTGACAGAAATACAAGGAAGTCAGCCCCACCTTTTTTGAACAATATATGTAATGTTCTTGTGCATAAAACACAGGGTTATTTTTTCTTGCCAATACTGCTGTTGCAGATAAAAAGCACAGTGGTTCCACTCCACCCACCCACCCACCCCAATCTTGTGCCGAAATGAACATTCTTGCACTGGTTGACCAGTTTTTGACACACCGAGGCTCCTTTTATATGAGTGATTTTGATGTCAGTGTTGTTTACAGGTAATATTTCTTGGAACTTTCATTCAACCTAAATCTAGTTGGTTGAGGTCCCCTGGTGCTAAAGCCCCAGCACAAGGCAGCAATTAAAACAATAATGCCTGAGGTTAGATTAATGTCGGTACTGGAAATCCACACCCATACAATTTTTTTTGGGGGGGGGGGCAGTGGGGCAGGAATACAGTTTCAACACATTTACAAAACTGCGGCTTCTTCTTCACATCTCATGCTGCTCATGCTCGCCAGTTCTTTAAAACATTTTCTCTGGATTCAGAGTGACAATTATGTCCAAATGTTTTATTTTCTTCCTTGAATTAAACTCAGCACATTACCTTGCAAAGAAGCAAAGCCCAGCATTTCAGTCTGATTACTTCATCGTCTGACATCCCTCCCCACCTCCACAAACACCCTCCTCGATCGCTCCTTAATTTCTCTCCTCCTGCCTCTTTGCTAAACCTCACTTCGGTTCTGTCCTGCTTCTGCAATCAGTGATGCATGCTGATAGTTTAAACAAACAAACAAACTGGCAGAAAGAGCCTTGAATAATTTCACTGTAGTTTTTAACATACTTGACATTATATTTGAATTCTGTAACTCCACTCCCCCCAACACATACACACATGAATGTCTCCTTGCATATCAGAATGCTAACCGCTATGAAATCTATTTCACATTTAACTGTGGGATGTCAAGGCAACTGAATAAAGGGATCTGCTTCCTTCTTAACCTTTAGTCAGAAAATTGCCCCATTGTACTCTTTGCTTCATAGTCTACAGTCCTGCTTTTTATGTTTTATTTATAAACTCTGTTCTACCTTTTTCTCCAGTTTTCACACCCAAGGCTGTTTCCCCAGCATTCATGTCCATGGCTGTTTCTCCACCTTTCATGTCCATGGCTGTTTCTCCACCTTTCATGCCCATGGCTGTTTCTCCATCCTTCTCAGTTCTGGCCACCCTGCAGCCACCTTTGTCTATCAAGCTGGATGAGTGGGTATCCCCATTGCTCCTTTGGTCACCCAGGCAGGTTCTTAGGCTGTCTATGACCCAAAGAATCTAAGGATGCAGCTGGTATACACATTACATGGCCAGCCATTCACTCCCAGCTGTAGAAGGCTTGGTGGAGGATAGAAGGAGAAAGCTGTATCTATCTGTATCTATCTATATCAGTGGTTCTCAATCTGTGGGTCCCCAGATGTTCCTGGACTGCAACTCCCAAAAATCCTGGCCAGCTCAGCTAGTGATGAAGACTTCTGGGAGTTGCAGTCCAGGAACATCTGGGGACCCACAGGTTGAGAACAATTATCTATATTAAACCAGCTGCATTTGCTTAGTAAACAATGTTGGGAGCAGCCTTGGTCTCCACTCTAGAGAGAACAGTGATGTATATATAACATTGCTCTCTAAATCGAAATCTTTCCCTAAATCAATCAATCAATCAATCAATCAATCAATCAATCAATCAATCTATCTATCTATCTATCTATCTATCTATCTATCTATCTATCTATCTATCTATCTATCTATCTATCTAAAGAAAATGTACTTTTGCTTTATTTACATCCCATCATAATTGAATCCAGGTGGAAGAAAAGAAAATGGTCAATTATTTTGAGGACAAATCCAATGACGAAACATTGAAGGCTTTAGGAATGTAAAGAAGTGGAAAGATCTGATGCATCGCTTAGGAATGTGCATTTCCTTTATCATTCTTATTTTTCATGAATTAAAATCCCGCTTTGTATTATTTCATTTTGGGCTTCCCATTCAGGTTTCTGGCGTTCCAAAAGCCCTAAGGAACCTTATAAAACTATTCCAAAAAAGCAGAGGGGCAAGGCAACAGAGAAACATTATATTCCAAAAGGACACAATAGTTCAGCCACCTCCATCTACCACTCTCCTTGATATGCATTCTCTGGCCAAGCCACAAGGGCAGCAATAAAGGAACTAGAAAAAAATATCAAGTGTAAGAATGTATCACTGGAGACCAAAACAAAGATGTTCCATGTTACTGCGTACAGATGGGAAAGCTGGACAGCTGACAGGAAGTTTTTTTAAAAAAACAATATGGTGCTGAAGGAAAGCTTTGGAAATACATCAGATTGCCACAGATATAGAGAAGTAAGTCTTAGAGCAAATCAAGTCTGCACTATCTCTGGAGGGAAAAATACTTTTTGGGATATCTTGGTGTGAGAAAGGAGAAGGTGTGCCATCCGCTGAGATGGAAGAAAAGCAGGGAAAATGGGAAAATGGGAATAATAACAGAGAAAATAAAAGAACTGACCATGAAAACCAAGCAAATGTTATGTAATTCAGGGGATGAGGCAGAGAAGGATTTAGTAAGATGGGAGGAAAGTTGGAAGGGTGAGAATATGAATATTCATGGAGAGAGACAGGAATCTCCAATGGTAGAAAGATTCCTATTATTTATTTATTTATTTATTTATTTATTTATTTATTTATTTATTTATTTATTTATTTATTGACAATATTTTTTAGCCACCCCACTATCAAGAGGTCTCTGGGCGGCATGCAACAAGTATTAAAAAGTATAAAACAATAAAATTATTAAAACTATAAAAAACAATACAATTACAACAACATACAGTACCAATTATAAATTATACAACCCTGCTGCTCATGTGTCCAACTGAGTAATCTATTTATTGATTGACATGTCAATAGACGAGTGGGAAAACAGGGTGAGTGAAATGCGAGGGATTAAGAGGGGGGTGTCGGGAGAAAAAAAGAGTTCAGATGGAACCCAGGGGAAGAGATTAGGCTATTCAAACAGAGGATATGCAGACAAAGGTGTGCAGATAGAAAAAAAAGAGTCATTGACAGCTAAGAAAATAGGTCTGGCTCTGCCTATGCCTATGCCAGTGGTAGGGAGTCCAGCAAACGTAACTAACATGGTAACGGTGGCCAGAGGAGGGGGTGCCATTTCTAGATGGATCCCTGGTTGGGGTTGGGAAACACAGCTAGAGACTGTGAGACCCTTTGTTGTGGAACCCTTTATTCGGGACTCCTAATAGCGAAGACTTCTCCACATAATCCATTTCAAAATGTTGTTACTGTTGAAAAGTAGAGATGGGCTCGAAATATCAAAATGGCATTTTGTGGTCGTTATTCGGGCCCTGGGGTCCGCTTCATTCTGTTTCCGTTTTTCGGGCCCCCAGGGCCCACTTTGTTTCCGTTTCTTTGTTTTTTGGGTACAACAAGCTGCAGCCGCAGGGAGCCTTCCCAGGGCTGGGCACCACCAGAGCCGGTGGCATGCAGGCTGGGAGAGTATTCCTGCAGCCACGGGGAGCCCTGCCGGGGCTGGGGCAAGCCTCCTGGGAGAGCCATCCCACAGCCACGGGGAGCCCTCCCGGGGCCAGGCACTGCCGGAGCCGCCGGTGGCAACCCTGCCAGCAGAAGAGCAATCCCGTGGCCATGGGGAGTCCTCCCGGAGCTGGGCGCTGCTCTGGTCACCACCCCCAACAGGCCGCCACTCACTTGGGCCCCATCCCCAAGGACCAATCCGCCGCCCCAGCAGACCGCCGCCCTGCACCCCCCTGGGCCTAGACCCAGGAAACCTGTGGGGGGTGCCGCTTCACTGCCCCATGCTCCAACGATACTCTTCAATCCGGCTTCTGAGCAGGCTGCACCATTGCCGCTTTGTCACATGGCCAAGATTCCAGAGCCCAGCCCATAAGGGCTCAGATCCCGCCTCTTCTTGCAAAATCGGCAAGGTCTTGCATCGTCGGCTCTGGCGTGGAGGGGGCAAAGAGGCTCCACCAGGCCCAGGCCCCTCTCGCCACACTCCGCTGCTCCATTATTAATCACACGAGCAGCGCGGCGGCAATAACGGAAACAAACAGAACCGAAGAACATTTTCTTGATTCTGTTCGGTTTGAGCCTGCCCCATCGCAACATTAATTGTTCGTACTGTTACGTAACGGAATGAATAATGGAGAACGGTAATGAAAAAATGGTCGTTTCGTGCCCATCTCTATTGGAAATATTTCAGTGAACAATAGAAGTTCAAACAGTTTACCATTTATTAATGTTGAGGATGTTAATGAACAAGTTAAAGAAGTAATGCCCACCAATTGCTAGAACAATGGCCTAAACAGGCTCATTAGGTAGATAATAGTATCCATAGCCTTCAGGTGAACAATGGCCTAAGGTGCTGAAACCTATATAGTATGGGTCGTTAGCTATGGCCTATACTATATAGGTTTCAGCACCTTAGGCCATTGTTCACCTTAAGGCTATGGATACGATTGTCTACCTACTGAGCCTCTTCAGGCCATTGTCCATCTTATGAGCCTATTTCAGACCAGGGTGACAAGACGTCAAAGCTGACTATAAGATGGAGGAGTCACACTAGCTGTATTCAGACTGATGAAGGTGTTTGGATGAGCAGCGAAACGTTTCGTAGCCATGACTCAACTTCCACAGGAAGTGGACTTGTTAATAAAAGATTACATTCAAACCTAGCAGTTTAGAATCAACCATATTGTTTTGGTCTGAGCCACATAAAGGGACTTCAGGATTCCTCCATTTGCTTATGGTTCTATAGCTCAGATTAAACTCAGCTTCCCCTATCTTCAAAGCAGGATGTGTAGGGATTGCAAAGGAGGCTTTCACAGTTCACACACAAGGATCTCCTGGGACAACGTGAGCTATTCAGGCTTACAGGGCAGCTCAACACAAGAACTCATAATTGACTGCAACAGAGAGGAACCCCCCGTGCTTTGCAACTCCCTGAAATGAAAGATGAGCCAACTCTAATCACCACTAGCAGCTGGTTTAATATAATATTTTTGTTGGTGAGCCATGATATTGGACAATTTGTAAAATAGCAGTTTGTCAGACTGATCGACCAGGGCTAATTTTTGACACTTACATTTTCAGCTTCGCTGGTTTCTATTTCTTGATTGCAAACGCGGGGCCTTGGGAGAGAGGAGGAAAGGTTCCCGTAGGTGGCACTGTTCAATTAAATATGGGAAGCAGCAGCAAAAATGCACACTGAAGCCGTGACATCCTTCTGCGATGTCTAATGGAGGGAGTCATTAATACCATTTTCAAGGTGCTGCTTTGAAAAAATAATAATCAAAGGAGATGTAAGTAAATATTAGCATACCGAACAGCCCTGTCCCAATCTCATCTGAGGGGTAGTATTACAGGCACAAAAGAGTGGAAGAAAAAAAAAAGATCTTCTGTTTCCTTTTTCTTCAGCTTTGCTGTTATTGCTGGGTTCGTTGGTTTTGGAGATTACCTATGGATGAGTGCAAGATGTTGCCTGGGCTGTTGTGACCACAAGCAGAAGAAAGGTTTCTGGGAATCATGGACTCAGAGCTGGATCACTTCAACTCTTTCTTGAATTTCTGGTATAAAAATACTGTCCTTTGGCCATAGAATGTGCCTCTCAGCATTAGCACCTCAGGTTCCAAGCAGCCTGTAGTCTCTTTTCTTTCTCTTCATTCTTTTAATAAAGGTTATAAATTAACTGGGAGTTGAGTCATGGCAACTGGACTTCTTTTCTTGAGAGATCAAAATATTTTGCTACTCCTCCAAGGAGCTTCATTGGTCTGAGAAAAGTTAGTGGTGAGTCCTCCATTTTATAGTCCACCTTGACTTAACATCGCCCTGGTCTGAATAGGCTTATAAACTGGACAATGACTGAATACAGGGCAAAGGGATTACGAGGTAGGATATGTAGCAGTTTAAGTTATTGAAGTGGCAACTGACTCAATACATGGCTGACATTTTGGTCGGAAAGGCAGGCTTCTTAGCAATGCTGTTTTCTGATACAAGATTAAGAATGTTCTCTCCCACTTTCATTTTTAGGACACAGCTTCTGAACAGCCTTTGCATTCCTTATTAAGGAGCAAAATAACTATGCAGAGACGGTCTATTGGAATCTAATTATTGGAAGAACTCTGCACACACATCCCCACCACCACCAGCAGCAGCCAAGTACACTGGATATTTATAGCATCTGAGGTAGATTATAATAAACACAAGAGAACCTTAGCAGTGAGATTCTGCAGTCCTTTTGAGTGGAGACTGAACGCAAGGAGTAGAGGTCGATAACACTGAAATATGAAGACGGCTTACAGTTGCGGGTGGAAGGATCACGTTTGGTTCAAAAACAAGCTGGGGAAAGCTTATCCACCTTGTCATGAGCGAAAGATAAATATATATATTCAAATTAGAGAAGAGTGATATGACAAGAGCTAATACCCCTCCTTTAGTAACCTTCAGAAATCAGCAAAAGACACTGGAAACAAGAAAATCCATTCGTTGGAAAGATTCATTGTCGGTATTGTCAAAGTTAAATGAGCTGATAATATATGACTGCCTCCTTCTGTGACTGCCTCCTTCTATACTCGTGTCTCTGTGTGTGTGTGTCTCTGTGTGTGTGTCTCTCTGTGTGTGTATAGATAGATAGATAGATAGATAGATAGATAGATAGATAGATAGATAGATAGATAGATAGATAGATAGATAGATAGATAGATAGATAGATAGATAGACTGTACATACATGGATCTCTATCTCTATCTCTCTCCCCCCAATTTCAGATATTCCCAGATGTTTGGGGATTTCAGGTCACTTCCAAATCGTTTCATTGCTGGCCGATGACTGCATAGCCAAGCAGTAAAGTCTTGGTTTAATGCAGAATAAAAAAGGTGTGCATTAAAGCTTCAAATACCAGATCTAGTAATTCCAAGTTAGCAATGCAATCTCGACAGGCTAATCCCACTCAGGCTGTGCTGCATCCCATCATCTCCCAGTCTTAGGAAGGTGAAAATTACTAAGGGATAGGGTGATTAGTAATCTCCATTCACCCATGGAAAACATAACGGAGGCAGGGAGATGAACGGATGGAATCATTCTTTGAATATTGCACTTACCTTGAAAGTCGTAAGAGGGCTATTGGGAGTACGTTCAGGTTTGGTGGTACCTAACATGGCATGTTTATGCTGGCCTGACGTTCTGCCAACATAGTAACTGGAGGAAATTTGGACCTGATGGAACTTGGCTCTTCCATCACGCCACCTCTTCTTAACCCCCCCATACAGTAATACCTCGGATAACGAATGCCCCTGATAACGAATTTTTTGGATAACGAATCACAATTTCCAGATATAGGGCTGCTTCGGATAACAAATAGCAATTTCTATTTATAGGTCGGCCTTGGATAATGAATTTTCCTATGGGCTGCCTCGGATAACAAATTTTCCCTATGGGCTGCCTCGGATAACGAATCTCCAGCATGCATGAGTAAAAAAGGGTTATCCTGGGCTGCATCATATCTGTACCTCTAAAGTGCCCTTTATAAAGAGTTTTGAGCAAAAAAGCAGGTGTCTGTGTCATTTTCCTAGGCTCCGGAATGAATTAATTGGTTTCCCATTCATTCCTATGGGAAACTGTGTTTTGGATAAAATTTTTTTTCAGATAACGAATTGCCTCGGAGAATGAATTAAATGTACACTTTTAGCCTCTTCTCCCACCAGTGCCCAGCTAGGAAGAGCAAATCTGCTGGCAGACGTTGCTCTGCTGGCAGATTTTTAAAAGTTTAAGAGCAGAGATGGGGTTGGCTATCGAATACTGCAACCAGCAGAAGAGGCTTGTAGCTCGTCCTAACTACATACATCTTGCACATATTGGACTTAGAAGTGTGTTGTAAGCCAGCATACAAACTGGAGAAGACATGACGCACCGGAAACATCCTGGGGGGTAAAGAGCTACATATAAATTAACTCCCCAGCAGTTTCAGAGTCCTTGACATGACCTTGCACCATGATAGCCACTTGTTTTTCAGGTCTTCCCTATATACTTTTTAAAAAATAATATTAGTACATGGCAGAACACTTTCTTCCAGTGTGAACAGCTCATCCTATTTGATCATCCCAGGCTGAATGTGTGAGGATGCTGGCTCTGAATGTGGCCTGGAAAGGGAATATTAGGAAACTGGCCTTCTCCTCGACTCTGGAATCAACTTCCTTCAGATATCAATCCTGAGCCCTGTGCAAGCAATTTTAAAGGAGCTTTGGCCATTTTTAAGAAGCTTTGGCAGTTTTGACGGGCGTTTTATTCTGATTCACCCATGGAACCCAGCGAAAATATATCAGCCCATAGGACAGGAAGGCCACCACTTTAAATACTTAAATGTTTTACTGTTTAGTGCTATATTTTACAATGATTTATTACAGGGGTGCCCAAACTTTTTGTAAGGAGGGCCAGATTTGATGGCTGAGAATGTGTCAGGGGCTGGTTGCTCCCCGACCCTGCCATCCCACTGCAAGCCCCACCCACTGACCCATAAGCAAAGGAGGGGAAGGGAGGGACGAGCCAGCCAGCCGCAGGCCACTCAGAATGGCCTGACGGGCCGGATTTGGCCCCTGGGCCGGACTTTGGGCAGGCTTGATTTATTATGTTGAATTTGTTTTTATATTAGGATCGGTGACGGCATTGCACTAGTCGTCAAGAAGATGCGTGAAACCCAACCACGTTGGTACGGACACCTCTTATGGCTAAAAAGGGTCTTGCCCTGGAGGTCAGCGCCCCCCGACTGAGGGAATGACCCGAACAGCAGTGGACGAACACCCTCGACAGCAACATGAAGTTGTCCCAGGTTCACCTACCCCTAGCCCATGACCGTGCCAAGTGGAAGGCAGAAATTAGAATAGTAGACCCCAGCACCAAGTGGGACAAATGCTAAGAAAAAGAAGTGATGTTTTATGGCTAGATGTTCTGTTTACTGTTTTGCCTTTTGTTTTATTGTAAACAGCCCAGAGTGGCCTCTGGTTAAAGGTAAAGGTAAAGATCCCCCCTGCATATGTGTGCTAATCATGTCCGACTCTAGGGGCAGTGCTCACCTCCATTTTCAAGCCAAACAGCCAGTGTTGTGCAAGTCCGTGGCCATGTTTACCTTCCCGCTTTTGATGGAGGTACCTACCTATTTATCTACTTGCATTTACATGCTTTTGAAGCGCTAGGTTGGCAGAAGCAGGGGTTAACAGCGGGAGCTTACTTCACAGCATGGCATCCGGGATTCGAACCATGCAGCTCCCAAGTCCCAACTTTACAGCCGACTATTTCAGCACTCTAATCCGCTGAGCCTCTTCTTAGAGAGGCAATCAATCAATCCATCCATCCATCAATCCATCCATCCATCCACCAACCCATACTAGAAAGGTGCTTTCTGGTTTACAATGTAAAATCATAGATTTAGTGTTGGATGTGTGTGCCTCCACTTATATTAAGCCCTTGCTAAGTGATTGTAGGAAGTTGAGTGATGGGGACTCAGATAATGTGCACATTCATTTACCAGGACAGAAGACAATAAGTGATGATGAATGTTGAGGTTCTGCTCGCGTACATGCTCTCTACTGGTGAAATTCCATCTGCTCAAGAAAGGTAGCAATTTAGAGAGAAATGGAAAGTGAGAAATTGCAGCAAGAGAGAGACCTCACAGCTCAGTAACACAGCCATTGCTTCATTACCTAAGCATTAGGTCCTAAGGCATAATTCTTGGAAAAATTAAGCTCTTGAAAGATGTATTGGCTGGGAGTAAAATTCGCATTTAACTTTCTCTTATGCTGCCCACAGTAATTTTATCTGAATCCGATTATGCGAAAGCAACAGGCTGGGGCCAACTGTCTCGTGGCAATTCCGCTATGAGCCTGATTAAGAAATGTTAAAAGAAGTTTTCTTTCTGCATGCCCAGTGCATTCCCTTAAGTAATGCCAGTGAGCAGCGCCACTACTGTAGATGATCAGAGAAGAAAGAATGCAGAAGAGCTGTGATGCCAAGCAGAGCACAGCAGAACAGATGAAGAGAAAACAGGCCAGTGGTCTCATTATTGTTCTTGTGGATGAGGTAGAAAGCCAAGGGCTCCAGAGAGAAAGAGTAGGCTGTGGTGTACTCTTTTTTTCTTGGCAATAACATGAAGAAGAAGCATAGGGCTTTCTCAAATTACATGATCCTTTACTGGTTTAAGTGGATTCCATAAACGAGTTTTTTCAGAAATACAGTAATCCCCCGACCTGACCTGACCTGCGATAATGCAAAAACCATGATATGTGGATGCTGGGTCAGGTTGGGTCTGGCAGGCCTCTCTGGGCTTCCTACACTTACCTGGTGCTGCCCTGAACTGGTTTCTAGTGAACCAGAAGTCATTTCTGGTTTTCCAGAAGTGACTTCCAGTTCTCCATAAATCACTTCTGGGGCCTCTGACAGGCCTGGAAAGCTCATTGGAGGCCCATTCAGGGCAGCACCAGGCCTCAGGTAAGTGCAGCAGGCCTCAAACAGGACCATACAGCTTACCCCAGGGGGTCTTTGTTTCATATGCTGCGGTCCCGCAATATACCAGGACCGCATTATATGAAACACGAAATGGCAGGGTATATTAATAGAATGATCTGCTGTGAGGACCTTGCAAATCTGGTATGTGGGAGAAAAGGCACCTTTGTTTTCCAAATTGAACTCACTGGTCCAAGTTACCTCTTGTTTGAAAAAAGAGAAGGCAAAGGCATTCTTCCCATTTCCATTCAGAATGCTGCTTAGATTTAGAGATGTTTCCATTGTGTAAATGTGTAACTATAGGATGGCATCTTTTGAAGTCCATTACATGTATAATGGAAAGTGGGGGCTTGATACCTTGATGGAAAGGAAATCCTTCAGTCTCCCATTGTGTTATCTAATCAGTTCTCATCGTCTTGAATTACCATTTCTCATGCAAAAGCATGAAGCACCCTGTAGTAGCAGCAGCCTCTTTTTCAATCATGCTAAGTAGACTCCAGTTAAAATTAGAATGATTCTCTCTCTTTCTTTTTAAATAAAAGAATCCTGCAGTTGCACCCAGAGTCCTTGTCATTTTTGGCCAAAAGGCTGATGAAGATAATTGACAACACATTGGTTACATAAGCTGGACTTTCATTTTTAATGAGAGTAGAACACCTGATTGACTCAGTTGCACTGTGCCCAAATCATCTCCTCTAGTACCATTTTCATACTTCTTGACAACAAGCACCAGTAGTCAAACGTCACAGGCATGAAGGCCAATATAGCAGAAGGAAAATACATTGGTACCTTCTATAAAGGAATTGATTTGTTCCAATGAAATTATGTTAAGCAAATTTTACTTTAGACAAATTTCATAGGAATGCATTGAAAACAGAGTAATCCCTAATCATGACCATTTTTTATGTTGTACAGATTCGCCCCATAGACAATTCTGTTAAGCAAATTTCCCCTATCTCCAGAATGTTTTATGTTGTACAGATTTTATGTTATACAAACCGTTTGTTATATGAGAGTCCACTGTATCCACAGATCAAGCTGTGATTGAATTGTTGGGCTATAGATAAACAACTTTCACATCACTGTGCATAAGAAAATGTACAACATGAACCATATCCAAACAATGACACTTATATTGCTTTCAAGGCTGAATGTTGCTTGAATAATTATGGTTAGCACTGGTAGGGAAATTCCACCATGTAGCTTTATTCATTTGCAGGAATAGATAAGGCTGAACATCTATCATTTTCGCAAGATATCCAAAATAGTGACTCTCGTTTTGGACTTGCTATTTCATAGCATACTGATAATATGACCATTAAAATACTGTGTAATGTAATCATCCACACAACACATGGTGCATACTTGTGGTACAGTGTTATCAGTGTATCTCTCCTGGAGTAGCTGTCTTGAATGGTTATCCCTAGTACTTTGCCAGTACATATATACTATAGTGTACAAAGTATACACATACATATTGTGTATGTGTATACTTTGCTTTACAAACAAAGCAGACAGTCATATTGTGTAAATATTTTGTGCACATGACATAGAACCTAAACACTGTCTTTTTCTTAATGCTCCAGGAGGTTAATAATTTCGCAGTGGGATGTCTAATTATCACTCAAGAACAAGTAATCTGTGATTATTCTTCACATCTCTAGCAAGGATACAGTAACCTTTTGCTACTCATCTAGAGTTTGTTGCTGGGACAGGAAGCTCTCTCTTCTATCCAGGAAGAGAAGGCCAGTGTTAAGTGAGGAGTTGCTGTTTGATGATTCACCACGAGAGGTAGCAGCACAAAGAATCACCAACCTGTGACACAACTGAATCTACTTTACAGTGTAGTATTAAATATATTATGGGAATTTTACCTACATTATAGACACCTAAGTTTGGCTCACTGGGAGAGAGGTGTTACTTGGAAGGTTTTGACTCTGAGCCTTAACTAGGCCTAATTCCATCCAAGATTCCCATTCAGAAAGAAAGTTCCCAGCTAACACTGAGGCAGGAGCGGGAGGCTGGGTGGAAATAAACCTAGCTAAGATGTACACCAGGCATGTCCAAACTTCGGCCCTCCAGATGTTTTGGACAGCAACTCCCACAGTCTTTGCCATTGGCATTCTTAGCTCAGAATTCTGGGAATTGTGGTCCAAAACATCAGGAGGGCCGAAGTTTGACATGCCTGATTTAGACGTTTCCAGTTCAGGCTTTTTTATTAGCTGAGCCAGATTTAGATTCTGAAAGGTAGGTAAATCTACCAGAATGGAGAATTATGTAATTATAGTCCAGAAAATCCAAAAATGCCATCCCTAATTAGAGGGTTTTGTTGTAGAAGGAATGCTTGATAATGCAAGGTCCTAGCTACCTCAAAGATTGAATCTCACAGTATGAACCAACTCGGGTGTTAAGGTAATCAAGAGAGGCCCTTCTCACCATCCCGCCACCCTCACAGGTACGTCTCATGGGAGCCCATGAAAGGGCCTTCTCAGCTGCTGCTCCCAGACTCTGGAACTCCCTCCCACTAGAGGCCAGGACTGCCTCATCTCTGTTGTCCTTTCTCAAAGACCTTTCTCTTCAGGCAAGCTTTCCCTGAATGATGGACTACCAGGTGTATTTCATATGAATCTATAGGTTCACATAGACTTTGTGTTTATAGCTACTTATAATACTTGTAGCTTTAATGTAATGTTGTCTATTAATGCTGTGGATGTCCCTCAATTCCTTGTTGTCAAATACTTGAGCATGACTTAATTGTACTGGACTGTATATTATTCCTCATTACTGTAAGCTGCCTTGGGTCCTTTTTCAAGGAGAAAGGTTGGGTAAATATACTCTAAAATAAATAAAATAAAATAAACGTACAAATAATAGAACTGGTAAGTAGAGATGGGCATGAAATGAACAATTTTTTGTTTCTGTTTTTGTTTTTTCGTTTCGTTACGTAACAAACGACAAACAAATTTTGTCTCTAAAATGAAATGAAACAAACAGAAACACCGGAAATTTTGTCGTGCGTTTCGTTTCCGTTGCTGCAATATGAGTGAATTGCTTAAAATGCTAAAAAAAATCACAAAAAAAATCAAAATTAATGGTAACAAAATGGTAACGAAACGAACGAAAACGAAAACATTTTTTTTGCAAAAATTTGCGAAAAACAGAAACGAAACGAAATGGACCCTCCAAACGACAAACGAAATGCCATTTTTTTTATTCGTGCCCATCTCTACTGGTAAGTACCGTTCTTGAATTATGTAGCAAATCCAGCCGCCCATTATTCTGCAATCCACCCAGGTTTCTTGGCTGGTGATCCCTTCATTTGACTGTATGAAGTTTAGCACCTGTTGCCCTGACTAACCTTCTGATAATAAAAGCTACAATCAGTAAATGCTTGGGTAGTATTGAGAGGTTTGTTCTGCTGTTTAAATCCATGGATGACTTCACAACATCAGTGTGATCTACCACCCACAACTGCCAAATCCCTTTTTAAAAAGATTTGCATGAAACCTATAGGCACACATGCACTCAAAGATGTCATCAGCCAAGTTTCTAAGCAGTTGTTCAGTTGATAAAAAATATATGTTCTGGTGCAGAATCTCCTGTCATTGATGGAAGCAATATTACTACAATGCAAAAATGTGGTCAAAATGAAAACAAGCCACAGGTTAGGCTTCTAAAGTTGTCATTAGGCTCAAGATGCAGCGTGCATTTGGTAAGCTTCAAGAATGCCAACCAGAGCCAAGGCAGGCCGGTTATGTTAATTATAGCCCCTTTCCTTGCACTCATGTAGAGCATTATGCATTTGTGCCATGTTCTATAGAAGCACATAGTTAGCTTGGCGGAGACAACATTGGCACCTGCGCAAGTGCTTGGCCTAGCCTCTCGTAATGTTCCAGCACATTTATCAGAATGTCTCTTCAATTAGGAAAGCCAACTGGCATCCCACCCTCATCCTCCTTTCCTTGTAAATATGTGTTTTATTCATCAGTAACAATGGGAAAGCTATGGAAAATATCGTCAACACATCCATCTGGGCTAGTAGGTGGTTGAATTGTAAATTATAGTGCTGAATGTCTCTAGATGTTAGGCAAAAAGGAAAGTACCAGAATAATAGAACAGTTCAGAGACAGAATAATAAAAGCAGCTTGAGTTTTGTTTCTTTGTTTTGCTTCATTTTGTTATGGAGGAAGTAAAAGTTTCTCCAACACTTTTTATACTTTCTAGTGGAATTTTCCCCCAGTTGGAGGAAATGAACAGAATTTGTGACTTGCTGTATTAGATGCCCTAAGTACATCCGATCTCGCCTGATTTCAGAAGCTAAGCAGGTTCAAGCCTGGTTAGTATTTGAATGGGAGACCACCAGGGAATACCAGGTGCAGTAGGCGCCTGGAGTAGGAACTAGCAAACCACTCCAGTATTCCTGCCAAGAAAACTCCATGGACATGGGGTCATGTAGAGTCAGTCACGAGTGTAATGACACAACACACACACACACACACACACATTATTTTTATATTTTAAAAGAATATAAATCAGAGGTTCCCAAACTTTTTCACCCGTAGACCACTTGCGTTTTTTTGTGTTTTTTTTGTAGAACCCCGCCTGCCTAATATTGAATTCTCCTAAACTTATTAACTTCAAATGTGTTTTTGACAGCGAACACACTTTGATAGGGGCTTTTGTACAATGGACAATTGTAAAAAAAGAAAAACAGGTACCATTTTTATTCCTACCTTTATTGAAAATACACAAAATGCAAGTAAATATTTGGATTTCGAATGAAACAAAAAGAATCTGGTCAAATTCTTACGTAAAAATAATACACAAATAATGTTGTTAATGGGAGGGATGAGCCTGATGCTCTGATCGTAATTGTTCAATATTTGGCTGCAAATAAGTGAGGTATATTCTTAAATCTCCAAGTGCAGTGATTTTCAGTCAATTTCTTTTTTTTTCCATAAGAAGATTGGCACACACACTAAACCACCTTTCCACAAGTTTTGAAGGTGGAAAAGTTATCAAAAACTTTCTTGCAATAGTCCATAATGTAGGATAAGAGCAACAACCTGCATTTGAAAACCTTTGTGGCAGGTGCAGAGGAGGAGGAATCCTCCATGGAGGGGTTTGTTTTAAAAATGGGTGATGGGAGGAAACCCAGCAAGGGGGAAGCCTCCATGGAGGGGGGCTCTTTTAAAAACTGAGCAATGGGAGGAATACCAGCTAGAGCAGAGGAGGGGGGAAGCCTCCGTGGAGGGGGTTGTTTTAAAAATGGGATGATGGGGGGTAGGTGGGTGTGTCCTGGTTGTAGTGGTGGTGGCAGGGATGACGTGGAGAGGCCCCATGGAGATGGCCTCTTTGGGGACAGGGGTTGATGGGGGTGGCAACAGTTCGTACCTTTACTGAGCCTGTCGCCCTTCCTTCAACTCTGCTGCTGCTACTGCCTGAACAGAAACTGAAACAGACAATCCAAACTGAAACAGACAATCACCCACTTCTAGCAGGAGGGGAGAGAGAGGGAGATATGCCATTGGTTTTGATTATGTGACACACATGAGAGTGCTGGTATATCAAGACACTGCTTGCTAATAAGGCAAAAATGTTCAGAAAATTTTCCTTGTTAATCAAAATGCTCGTGAACCAAGTTACTTGTGAACCAAGGTACGACGGTAATTATTGTTGATTTGAATTTCAAATGACCATGATTTGGATACAAATATCTGTCACGTGGCTGCAAAGCATGAGTTCCCAACCTTTGCAAAATGGACTTTAAAAACATGCACATGGCGAGGATCAAGTTCTGAAAAATGATGCAATACCCCCCACCCCGCACACACAATGCAGAATGGATTTTAATGGTATGCACACCAAAAGGATCAGGTCCCTACCTTTGCACCACTTGAGAAATGCACCGATAAAGTTTAAAAATTTCCAAACATTGCTGCAAAATCTTTCAAAAATGGTGCCAAAACAATTTGTGTTAGGTGTAAGAAACTTACAGAATGCCTAAATGTTGATGATGATCTGCCACAATGGGGTCAAATCATGTGGACCCCCATTTACATTTCATGGACCCCCCATTTTCCCCTCAATGTCATAGCCCCCCACAAGTTGAAACACCCTTGGGGGTCTATATAGACCACTTTGGGAAGCACTGATCTAAATGACTGCAGTTTTCTAGAAATAACAATCAGAATTCTTTGGAACAATCTTTTTGAACCTTGGTTCGCCAGATGGACAATTCTTGGACAACTCCGTAAGATCCTGGTCAGCACAGCTAGTGGTGAGGACTTCTGATAATTTTAGCCCAAGAACATTTGGGGAACCAAGGTTAAGAACCACTGGTTAAGAATGTTGACCACCTTCCATCCCATGCTTATCTTGACATTCAAACCTGGCACTCTGGCAGTCTCTCCCTAACAAGCCAGCGGAATAACTGTTGTTTTCTTCTTTTCTTATTTCTTTGACTTGTTACAAAAGAGACGAGACAGAGCATTAAGCGGAAAGGTTGAGGTAGGCTTAGAAATAGTTGCTTTAGGCACACAAGACTTTAGCTGGAGCAACCGGGTAGAATTTAGCAGCTTAATGCCTTGTTCACAGCAAGTCAGATTTCTAAAGAATGCCTAAGACTTCTGGCTTACAGATATAGTCAAATGCGTAAGCAAAAAGCCCATTTATGTCCTATTATAAAGTTAGTTGGACAACCTTCTCTTCTTTCCTTTGTGTGTGTGTATATGGGTGCGTGTGTCTGTTTTGCACTCATGCCTTCATACCTCTACAACAAAAATGTATTCCACAAGTAACTTTAATTTCATTTTCCCTAACCAGGTATTATGTTGGATCATGTTGCTGCTATATTAGAGAAGGTGTAGGGGATTGTGACGGAACCCCTGGAAAGAGATTCATGAATATTCCAATGGTAGACCAATCCCAGAATGTGGGCGGGGCTAGGTCCTATAAAAAGAGTGACAGTTGAACTGTCAGGGAGTTAGTCAGAGGGGGAACTGATAACTGAAGAGAAAGATCAGGAGCTCAGTCCGTGTTAGTTGGCGACAGGGAACAGAAACTGAGTTAGGGACTGGATAGGGTGTGGCTAGGATATGTTTAGGGCCTTGTGTAAGTTACATCCTAAGAACCATTCAAACTGAAAGTTATTAAAACACGCTGTAATTTATGTATGTTGTGAAACTAAATAAACTACATCTTTATGTTGAAACGTTAACACTCGTGTCAAGTCCCGATTCTTCATAATAGAAACAAGTACAGGTTTTAGTAAATGGTGGCAGCAAAAGTGAAAAAAGTTTCAACACACTTTTAAAGTGCAGACAGGTTGTAAAACACCCGGTCCATCACAGGGACGTGTGGCCTTCCTGAGATTGTTGGACTGCAACTTTCATCAGCCCTACCCATCAACAGAGCAAACACCTGGGGAGCCATCTATTGCAATGGAATGCAAATGTTTTAAAAAAACACATTGACAATGGAAGATTTCAAAAAAAATGGTTTTGACCTTTTGAATGTACAGTCCCTAGCAATCACAAAGGCCTGCTTCACAGAACACATTTCACCCCCTACACGCATGAGCAATGAACTGTTAAAACAGGTTGGCAAGGGCTAAGCACAGTTAATCCACATATGGTGTTGGAGCAGGTCTTGGATAATCTTGGTAGTACTGCAAAGCTGGAAGAGACCCTATGTATAATCAAGCCCAGCGGCAGGCATAGTGTGGAATGGAAATCTCAACCCCTGACTCCACAGCCAGATGCCGGAGCCACTGATGGTATGGATGACAGAAAGACAAAGGCTGTAATTGGGTCCTAGATCAAATCAAGCCTCCACTCCAACCAGATGCACTGACACTTTAAGCACTTCATGACAAGATCAGACTTAGTGGAAAAGTCAATAAATGTTGGGAAGTGTTGAAGGCAGCAGGAAAAGAGTAAAATCAATCATGAGATGCATTTAAATTAAATGAAGCCATAGTCCTGAGTTTGCGAGACTTGAGCAGGGCTTCTGTTAATGTAGGCTAAAATAGCATTTGCCTTTTTGGTGGCCACATCACGCTGTTGGCTTATATTCAGCTGATGATCTAATGGAATTCCAGCATCCTTCTCACATGTTGTATTGATGAGCAAGGTGCCCCCTATCTTTTAACTGTTTATTCAGTTTTTAATGAACATTTTCCAGTCGTTTTCAGTCATGATAGCAATGTGAACTTTTCCTGTTAAGAGACAACAGTAGGGTCCTATATCTATGAGAGATTTGTTCTACAAATCCCTCAGGGAACTCCTGGCCACAGGATGTGGTGATGGCATGTGGCCTGGATGCCTTCAAAAGGGGATTGGACAGATTCCTGGAGGAAAC
>JAHTLZ010000379.1:55146378-55183695 GCA_023846285.1 Phrynocephalus versicolor | reverse complement strand
GAAGAGTCCAAAGAAGCTACCCTGTGGTTTTGGTTCCTCTAGGATGAACCATTTCATTCCTAGAGGAAAAGAATTCATTTCATTTCAAAACAAAACACGTCCTACGATTTTGTTTTGAAATAAAACAATTCATCACATAACAAAACAATAAAACAGCATTTCATTTTTGTTTCCTGCCTATCTCTAATTAGAACTGCAGAAACTGAGGACCCATCTGTTGATCAGTCAATTTTGGAGTTTTGGATGCATGCTCTGATTGCATCTGGAGGAGCAGCCTATAGTCTACAAAAGCTTAGGTTCGTCTTTAATGTGCTGCAAAATCCTATATTGTTTTTTTCCTGCCATAAAGCATATCCAGTTACTCATCTGGCAATTTCTGGATTTTACAGTCATTCTTTATCTCATTGTAAAGTATAGTGGCTTTATAAAAAAGGCTTTGAATTTGGTCTTTTAAAACTGCCCTTAGAGAATGTTTTCATCTTGTCTTTGCTTTGCATGAGATGGGCTGCTCATGAGTGGAAAAAAGTGATGAAAAAAACTTTTGATGATAATGATTATGGCAAGCATGAGGGTGAAAATAATAACATTAATAGGAGCATAATATAGATAGTTTCCCTAGTTTTCTCATGAAATCATTGTGTAAAATGTCTCCTTGCAAGATGAGATCATGGGTACACATTTTAGTCTGCAGTACTACTGAGATATCCTGAACTCTCTTTATGCAAGACAAGAGGCTATATGAAGCACACAGGTGAAATACACTGGCCAGAATCTTCCTGTTGTACCGGTAGCTACACCTACATGATGTGAAGTTGCACAAGCCTTTGCAAAGTTTGCACTGAGGTGGAAGCTGTATCCAGCAAGCTGTTCAGTGGGCACAGTTGAGTAGCTGGTTGTGCAATGAGGTGAGCAACTGGTTGTGGACGCGGTGGCACAACTAATTGTTCAGACGTAAAAATTGCATAACTTCTCATAAACATCTGCAGCTATAACTATGTAGGCATCACATAAGTATTACACTCTGCCAAGAGCAACAGGATTTCAGCTATTGTGCCCTTCTTTCTATGCACTCATAAACCGTTTCTTGGACAAGCTACCTCTTAGGCAATTTGTTCTTAGCACTGTCTGTAAAATAGGTTAGGACACTTACCCTGTATACTGTAGATTGGGGTCCCCTAAACTAGGATATGCATGGCAAATGTACAAACCTATTTTACAGACTTATACAGAGTAGCATGCTGGATAGCTCAGTGGTTAGGTGTCTGGCCATGGAGAAGACCGTGGCGGCATTTCCATGAGCAGCCGCTTTTTATTTTGGGTCGCCTTTTCTCCTCCAGGGGTCACGTGGTTGTAATAGCGATTCTGCAGTTCACACTTAAGCGGGTAGCTAGCAATTGGCTTTCCAGTTCCCACTTGATTAAACCACTGTTTTACGAAAGGAAACGGTTAAGAATTGGGGACAACAAGGGAAAAAGTGATTTACTATGCCCACAAATAACACCAAATGGCTTCAAAGGGAGGCGCAGGAAGTGGTATGAAAAAAAAAACCACTACCCCCAGTGGCCGTCGCAAGAAAAAGTGCCACGGTGGCCAAAAATGGGCATGGCCTAGGGGGTTCTTGAGATAAATTATTTTGAAAACTGGACAGTGATTTTTAAGGTGCCTCATTCTAAAGGACAACAGGGGATGGACTTCGTGGCCCCCAGGGTCCCTCCCAACTCTGCAGTTTGAAGCTTAATATTAAGTAAAGGATAAAAATAAAAACAAGGTGTTGAGGATATGGAAATGCGTCCTTGCACCAATGTGTTTATTTCTTTGGGTCGGATTGTTTTGCCATTCCGTCTTTCTGTTGTCTCCACTTTTTCATTTCCAAATAGAATACAATGTTGCAAAAAATTTAGAAATGTTTGCTGCATAGCCCTGACCTTTTGCTTCAGGGCTATTTTAAACTAGGGGCCTTTTTACACGACCCCTAAGATCCGCTGGTCCCTTAAATTCGGACCAGAGATCTTGGGGGTCTGTCGCTCTTCCTTCCTCCCCACCACTCCGCACGTCCTGGCTGCTGGCTGCGTGAGGGGAGGGAGGAAAAACAAGCCTTTAAAACGGACAAAAGAAAAAGCCTTACCTCCGGTGCCTGCTCTGAGCCCCGGTGGGAGCCACGATTACTTCCTGGTTCCTCTTAAAGGGGCGGGAGGCAAAAGAAAAACAACAAAAAGAAGCAAGGAGAGCCGGCACTCTCCGCATCAAAATTTTTCACCCTCTTCAAGCAGGTACAAGAAAAGTGCGCTGGGTCGCGCTTAGGTGGGCAGGGTCACACTTAATTGTCTGCAAACTCCGGACCTGGTGGGGAAACATTTTTAAGCTCCGGAGCTTGCAGCCATTTGCGGCGGAGTTTAGGGGTCGTGTATAAACGCCCTAGGTAACAGTGCAACCCTATACTTTTCCACTTCAACGTCAGCCCCCTTAAGCTGCATGGAACTTCACAAGGACTAGGGGTGAATACAGGGTGGCAGCCTTTTGAATTATATGCTTGCTGCGATTTTACTGATTTCAATGTTTAAGTATGCCTAACTGGTGCCATTTTGGAGATCTCAGACTGATTAACTTGCTGACACTTGACAAAGAGCGGTTCTAATTAGACTTTCATTCTCATGCCACCAACGCCTGCCTGTGTGTACTAATCCTCATGTTATTTGAGTGTCACCGCTTCAGAAAATTGCTGTGTGTTGTTGTTATGCATTTGATTTTTCACCAAGCCCAGAGATGAAATACACATTTACAAGCCTGATTGCTCCTAATATGAGTCAACTTGTTTTTAAAGTGTTTAGGCTTCCTTTGAGACAGCTCCACTTTTATTAATTTATTCACTATAATGCTTTAAGATCTCTTCATGGGTTAGGTTGCATGCTCAATTTAAGGTGCTGATGCTGATCATGACTTATAAATACCTTAATGGTTTAGGTCCTTGATACTTGTCGAAACATCTGTCCCATAAAAGAGGTATTCAACCCATATGCTCCTTGTTATCCTTGATGCTAAAATTGTGACACTCAAGAGGCCAAAAAAGCTAATACACTAGTTGTGGGTACTTCCCTCTGGAATAAGCTTCCTACACAAGCTTGTGAAGCATCATATATCAATTTTTAGGACTCCAGTTCTGTTTTTATTTGGTATTGTTTAAGCTAGTGTCAGGGTTTTTATTGTATCTTTGGTTTTTCTATTGCATGACCTATAATTATGTCCCCAATGGGGAGTAGAGTGTTCACACTTGGGTGACAGAGAGTTAAATTAAATTAAATTGATGAGAATTCCTTTTGTATGTTAACTACATGGGTGATATACAAAAAACAAAATAACATACAATAGGACCCCCGTATCCACTGATTCATCAACCACTGATTCAGTTATCCAGAGCTGGCAGAGAAAAATAAATAAATGAATAATTCAGCAGCCGTAAAGCAAGCTACTGTTACAAATCAGCTGGGTATTTTGGGGGGTGGGGGGGGGTGGTTGCGTTCTCTCTTATCCATGGCTTTTTTTATCCACAGGAAGGCCTGGAACCAATCCCCAGTGGATATCAGGGTCCTAGTGTAATTAAGAGAGTAAAAGTTCCAGATATAACAAGATAAAGAGAAGCACAACATGCAATAAAAATGATAACATATCTAATCATTCAGCTCCTTAGCAAATATAAAGTTTTTGGCCTAATCCTAAAATGACTCCAGTGTAGACTCCAGTTAGTCCTCCATGATCAGTAGTATTTCATAGATGTAACTTTAGAAGTAAATTAACATGAATTAAGAAATAACCATAGACATTATATGTTGCATCCTTTAATAATGCAACTATACCTCTGCATGCAACTGGTAATATCCATAGTAATACTTAACATGACCTTCAACATTAGCAAGTGCAGAGTGATGCATATTGGGGCAAAAATCAAATGAACCCATTTACCTTTATAAACTGATGGCGTCTGAAATCTCTGAAACATACCAGGAAAGGGACCTTGGTGTCCTGGTGGACAGCTCAATGAAGGTGTCAACCCAGTGTGCCACAGAATAGAACAAAGCAAACTCAAAGCAAACTCAGTGCTAGGGATAATTAGGAAGGGTATAGAAAATAAGTGTCATTTTGCCTCTTTATAAATCTATGGTGAGGCCCCATGTGGAGTACTATGTACTAGAGATGGGCACAAAACAAACAATTTTTCGTTTCCATTTTCATTTTTTCATTTCGTTATGTAACAAGACAAACGAATTTTGTCTCTAAAATGAAACGAAATGAACAGAAACACCGGAAATTTTGTCGTGCGTTTCGTTTCTATTACTGCAATATGAGTGAATTGCTTAAAATCCTAAAAAAATCACAAAAAATGAAATAAATGGTAATGAAATGGTAATGAAACAAACGAAAACGAAAACATTTTTTTGCAAAAATTCATGAAAAATGGAAACGAACCGAAACGGACCCTCCAAACGACAAACGACAAATGAAATTCCATTTTTTTGATTCGTGCCCATCTCTACTATGTACAGTTCCGGTCACCATACATCCAGAAGGATTTTATGGAAATGGAAAAAGTGCAGAGGAGGGCAACCAGAATGATTAGGGGACAGGAACACCTTCCTTACCATCTGAGGCTGCAATGGCTGGGCCTTTTCACTTTTGAACAACGTTGCCTAAGAGGTGACCTGATTGAAGTTTATAAAATCATACACAGTGTGGACAAAGATAAGGAAAAGTTTTTTTCCCCTATCGCACAACACTAGAACTAGGGGGCACTCCATGAAACTTTTGGGTGCCAGATCTCAAACAAATGAGAGAGAAAGGACTTTTTCACCCAGAGGATCACTGGTCTGTGGAAGTCCCTTCCAGAAGAAGTGGCAACAGCTGTCCGCCTTGACAGCTTTAAGAAAGGATTGGACAAGTTCATGGAGAACAAGGGCATCAATGGCTATCATGATGGATGCCTAAGGACAACCTCCAGGTTGGAGAGATAGTTAGGCTATCTCTCAATGCCATTTGTAGGGAATCATAAGCAGGTGAAGGCTTCTGCTTTGGAATACCCTGAAGCAAATGGTGCGCCACTGTGTGAGACAGAATGCTGGACTGGATGGGCTGTGGCCTGTTTCAGCAAGGCTGTTCTTAACAATTTGCCCCCAAAAGGATGCTATTTGCATATCTGTGTAGGAGGATTTGGGGCCCCAACACATTTAGGGTTTACACTAGCACCTTGAGTAGGTTTCCGAAAGGAATATGAAACCAGTTCAGTTACTTTCTCATACAAGCAAAATAATGCTCAAGATTTTGAACAGAAGATTTTCATCATGTATATAGCAAGAAGCTAGATTCCTAAAAAATGCCACCTCTTCAAACTGGATTCACAAAGGGAAAGAGGTACTATGGAATATATTGCAAATATATGTTGGCTAGCAACGTATAACAAAAAATTCAGAAGAAAAGCAGTTTATACATTATAGATAAAACTTTTCACTGTGTGGATCACAAAAAGAAATATATCACTGTTAAACAAGAAAAAAATGTGCACCACAACTGCTTATTCTTTTGATGTCCAGCGATACTCATTTTCTGTTTAGCTGTGTTTTGGACAAAAAGTTACTCTTAGGACTTAATATGTGAGATGGGGAAGAATGACTTCTAATAAGCAAAGAAGTAAGACAAGGGTGCCTCTGCCTGTTCAGAGTTTGTGCAGAACAAATCACTGGAAACCATAGATTCGATTGAAACGATGAATGAATAGAAATTATTGTACGGAACATTTTAATTTAAGATATGCAGGTGGCACAATATTTTTGACAGAAAGCAGTAATGGTTTGGATAACTGTAGTGGAAGGTGAAAGAAGAAAAAGAAAAAGGAAGATTCCAGTTAAACATTAAGAAGACAAAAATCATGATTCATGACTACAGAGGAGTTAAGCAAAATTCATACTGATGATGAAGAAATCAAAACTGTGCTATAGTCTTAAATTCAGTCCTCAATCAAAATGGAGACTGGAGTCAAGATGGCAGAAGAAGATCAGGCTTGAAAGTAGAGTGAGAAAGGAACTAGGAGAGATCCTTAAGAGTAACATTTCACTGAGGACTGTGAACACATTCAGGCATCCCCGGTGCAATGACAGCATCTTATTGGGTGATCCTTCCACTTCAGAAGCACCACTGAATTGCTTCTAACATGAAGATGTTACTAAGGAGAGAAAACCATTGGTAAGACCTTCTATTCTAGGGATAGAGTGCTGTCTGTCCCCAGAAGTGAAGGTCTTCCCAATAGTTTTCTAAATTCCTTGTTCTCATATTAGCTAAATTGTTCATATTATCTATATTCCTTGTTCTCATTGTTTTCCCTATGTCACAACACTAGAACTCGGGGGCATTCCATCAAACCTTTGGGTGCTAGATCTCAAACAAATAAGAGAAAGTACTTTTTCACCCAGAGGATCACTGGGCTGTGGAACTCCCTGCCAGAAGAAGTGGTGACAGGATCATTTGTTCAAGACACTGCACAAAGGTATTTTTAAATCTGCACAATTTCTCATGTTTAGCCAAAGAGGAAAATAGCTCCCCACCCCTGGTTTCGGTTCCTGTGATTTTTATAAAACATTTCTGATGGCATTCACTTTGGGGCAGCAATACACATGCAAAAGTGTTCAAAGTGTTCTGCTTATATACTACCTCATAGTGCGTAAAGAACTCTCTGGGTGGTTTACAATTTATTTATGCAGGCTACATATTGCCTTCCCCCACCGACCAGCAAGCTGGGTTCTCATTTTCCCGACTTTGGAAGGATGGAAGGCTGAGTGAACCTTGAGCCTGCTACCGGGGACTGAACCCCAAGTTGTGAACACAGTTAAAGCTGCAGTACAGCAGTTTAACCACTGTGCCACCAGATTCTTGCTAAGAGAAGAAACACAAAAGGTTAGAAAGAAAGATGCCGACCACACATCCAATGCTTCAAATTCTTAAGTAGCAAAGCAACTATCTTAATTTGGGAAATTCACACAAGTTGTCCAATTAGGAAATTGCTCTTACTTACTGACTTATACAAAACCATCTATTTGTAGTTATCACCCAGGTGATTTTGCACAATTTGGGCATAATTTTTCCAATGCCCAAACTCAAGATAAATGCTCCATTCCTTGTAAACCTCACCTGCAAGGGCAAAATAAGGTGGTTACTTCGTCCTGTTCATCCCTCCTTCCTGTCCTACTTGGGACTGGTACAGTCCCCCCCCTTACTTCACGTCCATAGCATGACAGCAAAAAGTTGTCTCAACCATGCCCCCGGAACTGGGAACAGAGCATGACAAGCCATACCTGCCCCTGGGCTGGGGAATTCTCTTGTCACAGTTTGATCCCAGTTCCTGTTCTGAGACAAGGGACTGTGTGGTAACAACTGTCATGCAGCAACCAGTGTCCACCTAGTGGTCAGCGGCTGAAGTGGCATTCAACATTAGTTTCCCTATGGGAAACACCATGCACTGCAAATGTTTATTAAACTACTGAAAATTCTGTAGCATTGACGCGTAAATACTGGAAGACCAGTAAATTGAAATATCAAAAAAGTTTTATTTACAATATTTAAAAAAGGGTTAAGAAAGCAAGACAAATTCAGAATTTGTCACGGAACAAGACCATGAAGTAACAGTTGTTACAAGACAAGTAATCACACCCATGAGTAAACGGAAACAGGGACTGAACAGGGATAAAACCACGTGACCGCAAACAACGCTATCACAGTACAAACATAATCACAGAACAAGGTAGGACGTGAAGTAACTGCCTAAGTAAGGAGTAAAATCCCTAATTCCCATGGCATCCCACCCCAGCCTAGTTTTCAATGATTTTACACCTATACCTTAAAATGGTCCGGTATCACAATGTGACAAATATGGTCTTTAATTTCTGTCATGTCCAGTTTCTCATTTGTTCAAGAAGCAGAAACATACTTGACTAGTGGTGACAAAGTCAAAGAAAATGAGCAAAATCTACTTTCTGAGACTCACCACAGAACTGATGATACAGCCTGAATGAATTACGAATGTCAAGTGCATCCTGGATCTCAGGTTCTCCACATCTCTTTTTGCCAGCCATACAAAGTAGAAGATTAATCATGTCTAGTTAACAAGCTTTCTGGCTCCAGAAAGTGTGATATAAATAAATTGGTTTTCTTGCTGATTCTCAGTGAGCGTGTTTATCTCTGCCCATCTGCTCCTTCATTGGTAAAAATGACCATCTTGTGTGTTGGAAATTGAATAGCTGGCTTGTTTACTTAGAAAGTAAGACCCTTATTTCTTCCCTTTGGGTTGCATCCCAGAGGGACGCAGAACAGTTCTAGCAGGTTAGGAATTCCAAAGATTTTATTTCAGAACATTGGGGTTGTTATAAACAAATCAAGTGAATTGTTTTACATGGCAGTGAAATGGTGACTCTGCAACCTTGAGGAGCTCTCTAAAGCTTTGGCCATCAAGTTCAATCAGCAAAGGACGTAGGGTTTAAGAGGGGACTGTTTGTATTTTCAAAATGGAGACTCTACATTCATGATCTTTCATGGTCTCTCCTGTTCATAGCAAATCATCAAGGCAGTTAAGGTCATGTTGACTCTCCAGTGAGATATGTTTCAGTGACTGCAAAACCATCCCCTCATGACATCTCAATACATATGCAGACAACATAGTGTTACTGATTTCAGCACTGAATAATCTTGCTCCTGTTTTTCTGCTGCTTACTTTCTGTGAGCTTATTTTTTTACATCTTTGCCTGAAGAGGGGACCTGGAGGTCTTTAATATTTGTACTTTTTTTGCTAGCCTTACAAATGTGTGATCACAATGTGAATTTCGGGGGAAATCGAACAAGCCCAGCATAAAGCCATGGCCAATCAGGAGCTATGCAGGAAAATGCATCATCCCACCTCCCTGTCTGATTGGCCAGCACCAGGGAGAAAGAAAAACGATGTTGGAGGCTTCTTCCTCGTTGGATCTCAGCTCCGTGTGGGCAAAGAGCAAGGTAAGGGATTGGCTGGTTGTGTTTTGGAGGCTTCTGAACACTAGCTGGATTCGCGTGGGTCATTTCGGAACCCATAGCTTCCGAAATGAATAGCCCATCCCTACTAGTTTTCTAAAAATTAACCCCTTCAACATCTGTTAGAAGACAACATACCCTTTAATTCTCCAGACTGCAGTGTGAGGGATTCTTGTCATGGAGGAAATTGACCAAAACACTAGGTTGGCTGTGTGCAACCAATGAAGCGTTGCATGTCCATACAGCTTAGAGGGAACATTGCATAGGTATTTACTCTCCTATAATGAAAGGGGTTACTAGTGGCTCTTTGCTTTGCCCTGAAGTCATCCTGGGACTGCACATGGACTCCATAGTTGGTCTGCTTCTCTAAATTTGCTTCTAGTCAGTACATATCCCAGGATATGTTACATTTCAGTTGTAATTCTGATATTATGAAGTTGAGATCCACTGGATTATTGAAGCAACTTCTTTGGTTGTCCCAATTAGTTTCTTAAAGGTTTCTGAGATTGCTGGAAGTTGTGGGTTTTGAAACACCGCTGCACCCCTTGGCTCTTATTAGTGGCTTCTAGCATGTACTTAAAACTTTGAAGATTTCAGTTGCCTCTTCTTCGGTAAATTGAGATTAATGGCTTGATTTAGCAGTACATTTCATGCATGAAAGGCGATCCAATCAATTGTTTTTCAGAAGTAGGCCCTCATTCTATTTAAGTCACTAAAGTTCAAAAATTAGCACCAGCCGAATGTGGTTGGATGCACCATAGAATCTCATTTTTGATGTATGTGGCCTTTTCATTTGTGAATGGAACAGAGTGGGCATCTGGAGAAAATTGTAAGTTATTGTAGAACTTGCAGTCACAACATTTATTATGATTTGTTACTATTTCAGGTCTTGGGTTGACTGACTCAGTTAATGGTCCTCTCCCTCCCTTCCTCTGTACCCATGCCTCTCTTTGAGATGAATCTCATGGCATCATCCTTTTTAGATGGAAAGAATGATGTGCTTATGGAAATAGCATGTGTCTATCTTTCTTGCTTTTGGCACATCATGGGAAGGCAGGATTCTCTGGAAAAGACCGTGAAGCTGGGAAAGATGGAAGGTAGCAGGAAAAGAGGAAGACGAAATATAAGATGGATTGACACCATAAAGCAGTGGTTTCCAGCCTTGGGTCCTCAGATGTCCTTGGACTCTATTTCCCAGAAGTCCTGACCAGCACAGCTAGTGGTGAAGATCTCTGGGAGTTTTAGTCCAAGAATATTTGGGGACCCAAAATAGGGAACCACAACCATAAAGGAAGCCATGGCGCTTTCTTTGCGAGACTTGAGCGGGTCTCTTGAGGACAGGACACTTTGGCTCATCTTTGGTGTTGCCACAAATTGGGAGTGATGACATCACATAACAAGAAAGCAGAGCAAAGTGTTCTGCTTTTGTACCGCCCCACACCACTTCAAGTACTCTCTTGGCGGTTTACGATTTGATTATGCAGGCTACACATTGCCCCCCCCCGCCCCAGCAAGCTGGGTACTCATTTTAATGACCTTGGAAGGATGGAAGATTGAGTGAACCTTGAGCAGGCTACCTGGGATTGAACCCCAAGTCGTGAGCACAGTTTTAGTTGCAGTACAGGGATTTAACCACTGTGCCACAAGGCTCTAACAACCACAATAATGTGTGTGAGAAAGAAAAAGAGAGAGAGAGATTGTGTGTGCATGCTTATGAAGCAACATCTCCCTTGGCATGTGTTCAAATAACTGCCTAAGTTGGTGGTGTTAGTGGTGGTGGTAGCGGTGGTGGTGTATGTGTGCAAGCATATTTATTTAGAGTCTATACTAGCTTTTTATGTTATTTGCTAAATCTAAATATAAATGAATAACATCTGGTGAAAATGTATTATTTAATAAAACCCTAAGCTTTGGGATGCATCATATGGCGCCCCAATGACAACAGAGTTCATAAGAAAGGGCTGCTTTGCCCACTTGCACGGACATGGGCATGGAAACTTTCATACTGATCTAGGAACCTCAGGCGGGGACCACAGAGTTTATTTATGCCAGTCCCATGCTTCCCCAGACATTCGTTATAGAGAGACTAGCAGCCCCACCCTCCCGCCCAGACAGATAGGAGAATGAAAGTAGCTGGTTGCCCAATGGGCTCTAGATGGGAATTTTTGGTGGCTCAGAGTGGCCACACGTTTTTGCCCATCCCATTTGCCATCTAGCGTGGGAAGGGCGTTCACTACATGGTCACAACTGTTAGACAGGTAGTGCAAGAGGTAATGGTATTCAGGTTGGCCTTGGGTAAGTTGCCCATAAGGTGCCGGGCAACCCTTGGGATAAATTAAACCTCCTGACAGGCCTAGGAGTTAAACAAAGTTAGAATGCTAATGCTAGGCCAAACCGAGGGTTTTTGGGGGGCAGTAGATTCAGACAAGAGGTGAGCAGTATCATCCTGAAGTGTGAATCTCTCTGAATACAAAACAGGGCTGGAAACATCTCATTGAACAGCCATTACTCCTTGCACTACAGTTTCTGGTTCCCCTTGTAAGGTTTGCCTGAAAGTCAATTAAGTTTAATAAATCTCCCAAAAGTTGTCTCACCACTCATTTCTGGGCTGGGGGGGGGGGAAATGAGAGGCAAGACAATGAGATTGCAATGAGATTGCAATGGCTTGCAATTTATAAAACAGGCCTGCACAACAGGTAGACCATGGGCTACGAGTAGCCCACGAAGGGTTCAAAAGTAGCCTACCGGCTACCAATAAAAAAAGTGAGGGGATAAGTTCTCCACCCCTCCCTCCACCATCCCAAGGACCACCACTGCCCCAGCAAAGTTCTGGGTCTGCCAGCCCAATGTCTCAGCCGGCGGAGCAGTTCAAGGGCCATGGCACATTGAAATCTGTTCCCTTCAGAATTGATTAATTGTTTTTCAATGCATTCCTATGGGAAACCACAGCTCTACTTACAGAAGTTTTGACCTATGAGCATGTGCTCAGAACAGATAAAATTCATAAGTCGAGGTTTTAGTGTAGTAGCTAGAGATGGGCATGAAACAAACATTTTTTCATTTCCGTTATTGTTATTCGTTCCATTACGTAACAAAATGAATAATGAAAATTGTGATGAAAATGAAACAAAATGAACAGAACCACGAAAATTGAGTTTCTTACGTTTCATATTCGTTAATGGCGACGTGCAATGAAATGAGCAGTTTTAAATGTTAAAAAACGCCCCGGACATCCATAAAAACCCAGCAATAATTATTTATACTGTCTGATAATACCTACTTGGGGGGGGGGTCCTTAAAACGTGCATTTATGTCTTTTTTTCAGATCGCTGTATTTTTTTCCTTTAAGGGGAGTTAGGGGACATCAACCCAAAATGGCTCCCAGATGACTAATATTGATTTCTTGGGCATTAAAATGCCCTGGACATCCATAAAAATGCAGTGATAGTGCAATAATTATTTGAAATTATTACCTACCAGGGGGTTGGGGTCCTTAAAATGTTTGTTTTTGTCTTCTCCCATCGCAATGTATTTTTCTTTTCCCTTTAAGGATGACAAAATGGATGTCACCACCACAAAATGGAGGCAAGCCATGTGATGGGATCGTGTTCAACCAATAGCATGCCCAGGTTGCAGACTGAGCAGGTCTGGCAGCCACAGAGGGCATAAAAAGCTCTGGCAGACCCCGTCCTCCTTGCAGTCTCCGGTGGGAGTTAGGGTGGGATTGCTGTCTCTGTGACTCTAGCTTCAGTCCTGCAGCCTCCCTGTGTGTGTGCATGCGTACCTCTCAGTGAGTACCCTCCCCTGCCCCGCAGTGCAATCACTCTGTGGCTGCCTTGCACCCTGGGCAACGCCTGCCGCTGCCTTTGCAGCCTCCCTGCATACCTAGTCTATACTGTGTCTCTGCCAGCATCAACTTTTTTTAGTGTTTTCCCTGTGGTCTGGCGCGTTGGGGGACGCCCACACATGGAAATGCTTTAAAAATCGCGCAAAAGAGGGTAGAAATGAAAAACAAAAAAGCAAAAAACGAAAACATTTTTTTTGTAAAAATTCACAAAAAACCGAAACGAACCGAAACAGACCTCTCAACAAAAAACGAAAAACCAAAACACCATTTTTTTGATTCGTGCCCATCTCTAGTAGTAGCCCTCAGGCACTTTGGTCCAGAAAAAGTAGACCTTGGCCTGTTCAGCCCTGCTATAAAACATACTCTGAAGTGAATTTGATAGACTTTAAGATGCTATAATATCGTTGATAGTCTTCTGCTTTATTGTGTTAAAACAATGCAATATAGCCACATGCAGCAAAGGGGAAATCTGTGTCTTCCAAGACAGCCCATTCAACTGTAGACTAGCTTTTGGTACTGGGTACAGCAACTACAAACATGTATTGTAACAGATACTTCACACCTGGTTACAGGCATAGATCTATCAGGTGGTCTAGATATGACATTAGGATCTACATCTCAGCCCCCAGACTGAAGACTTCGTTGTGAAATTGGTCCAGCTTTAAAAGATTGTCAGAAGGATGTATGTTGTATATGTACTGTAGTCCTTTGAGCAATCAATGCTGTGTGAAAATGATGATGATGATAATAATAAATTCTGGCTGTAGGTTCAAAGCAGAAACATATTTCATCCTGCATTATTCCAGTTTTACATAAGCAATTATGCAAATACATCATAATCAATGGTAGTGTGTGTTTCTAATTGAGTGGAAGTAGATTGTAGAGGAAGTAAATGCCTGAATCTTGTTAAGCGAAACATCAGTCACACGTTGATAAACAATGGAGTCAGGCTCTTTGTTGCAATTTTTCATCTTTCAAAGGCACAGAAATAACAGCAGAATATTATTATATTATTATATCCCGCCCATCTCCACCCTCTAGGGTACTATTAAGCAATAACAAGAATGTTGGAAGAAATTTGGGATAGGAAACAACTAAGGAAAATAGAGAGCATCCCTTCCCCCAATTAAATATAATATAGTCGTCATGTGCTGTGAAGTCAATTCTGACTTATGGCAATATTTTCCATGGTTTTCCAGGGAGAGAACACCCAGAATTGCTTAACCATTCCCTTCTTCTGTGGGGTGCCCTGGGACTGTGCAGCTTGCCCAAGTCCACCCAGGCTGGCTCTTCTAGGATACCAGACAAATACCTATTGACTAAATACCTATTGATGTAGCATATATACTCGAGTATAAGTCGACCCGAGTATAAGTCAAGGCCCCTAATTTAACCTCCCCCCTGAAAAAAAAAACTGGGGAAACTTACTGATTTGAGTATAAGTCTAGGGTGGAAAATGCAGCATGGTCTGGTAGCTCCTCCTTTGTGAGCTGAGGGAACAGTCTGTGATGTTTAAAATGACTTTTAGCCACCAAGACAAGCACTTACCTCGGTGGCTAAAAGTCATTTTAAACATCACGCACCGCTCCCCCGTGATGCAGAGTGGGGTCAGGAGAAGTGGTGCACTATGTTTAAACTGATTTAGCCACTGACCCAAGCACTTGCCTCGGTGTCTAAATGTCATTTTAAACATTGCACGCTGCTCCCCCGCAACGCGGGTGGGGTTCAGAAGAAGTGGCGCACAATGTTTAAAATGACTTTTAGCCACCAACCTAAGCACTTGCTTCAGTGGCTAAAAGCACTGACCCGAATATAAGCCGAGGGCCCCCATTTTCACCCCAAAAGTAGGGCTGAAAAACTAGACTTATATTCAAGTATATACAGTATTTAGTCAGCTGCCCTTCCTCCCTTCAATTTAACGAAACTCATAAAAACTGGTGTGCAGTTAAAAAAGAGAGGAAAAGGCGGAAGGAGGATAGGTTTAAGCAGCACCCTCTTGAAAATTATGGCATTTTATAAGGCCAGTGTTGGAGAGGAAACGTTCACACATATGCAAATCCATTCTTTGATGAGAGGAATATGAGGATCTAACATTCCATGCTGGTGTGTATAGCAAAGGAAGTTCAGCTGAGGGAAATCTAAGGAAAATACTCTGGTAATGTTCAAGGGGCTTCTGTTGCCAAGGAAACCTCTTCCTTAAAAAGGAATGTGTGGGGAATAACTGACTTTGTACAGTGTATTTCTCAGGCGGCTGAGGCAGTCTGAGAGAGAGAGAAACCTGTCAGAAGTCATTTCAAAGTTGTACATAACTGCATATTTTATCTCGTTAGCAGAAACAAAAGTCAGTTCTTTAAAATATAAACCATAAAAACAGAACCACCAAAAAACAGCCCTTCATTTTATGAATGTGGAATATTGTGTTTCTGTATCCACAATTCAAAAATGCCAGGAAGTGGTCCAAACTTGCTGCTTAATATAGTGCCCGCAGCAAAAAGGATGCCAGCTTTTACACAGAAAAGAGTAGCTTGAATGTGATGACACGCAAGTCAAGCAGTCAAGATGGTCTGACTGCCTTTCACAGAGAGACACCACGAATACCCCCATTTTTAGAATTGCCTTGTAGAATGCTGGTTTTCTATACCAGCACAAGAACATTGCTGGAACTTTGTGCAACCCAATAGAAACAGTGAAAGTGCAGTTTCAGTGCCTTTGTACAGCTGGGAACATTAGGCTGGAGAGGTGAGAGAGCTGAACCTCTCAGCAGCAAAAGTGGAGTAGGTGAAAATCAGTTTAATGGGGAAACAGCACAAACAAGGCACTCGAACAAAAGACAGCAGCTCATTTACAAAGAATACTTGTCTTTAAGGTTCTGCAGGGTGGCAAATCCACTTTCATTTATACTTTCCTTTTTATATTCTTGAAATTGTAAAGAGGAAATTGAATATATTTATTTATGTGTGTCTTTCTTTATACAGTAATAAACAAAATCAAAACTAGACTATGAACCTTCCTCAATTACTTCATTGGCAAGTTAATAGGAGAGTAAGAAAATTACTGGAAAACAATAACTATTGTTAGCCATTAAGTAAATTACGACTTTTGGCTATCATATCAGAGATTTGCTATGAATAAAGTTATCAGAAGGGATTTACCAGTTGTTGCGCCTACTTTTTGTCACATTTTGTCAACATTATTTCATTTGCCAAAAAGATGCACAAATGGCAGGGCACATAACTTCATTAGTTGCACACATGTATGGTTGATCTTAGGGAACCTCTCCTGAGCGATGCAGTGAAATTATTTTGCTTAAGGTAGTACGTTGGAACTAGAGTAGGCCCATTGGATCAGTGATACTTCTTTGAGGGAAGATTGAAATAACTGGGCATGTTTAGCCCTGAGAATAGAAGACTGAGGGTAGAGAAGACTGTCCTTTTCAAATACCTGAATAGTAGTAGGGTTAGGATCTGTTTTCTATTTTCCCAGAGTGCAAGGCACCTAATAATGGGCTCAAGCTAAAGGAGGCCAGATTTAAGCTGAGTATCAGAGGAAACTTCTTAACCGTTAGAGTAGTACAACAATGGAACCAGCTACCTTGGAAGTTGAGTGATTGCTCCTGCACTGGAGGCATTCAAGAAAAAAATTGGAGATCCATCTGTCATACATGGTTTCCCGTCTTGAGCAGGGGTTGAACTTCATGGCCTTACAGACTCCTTCTGTTTTAGACAGAATTATTCTGTAATTCTATGGAGGAATCAACTTAACCCTTCTGATTCAATGGTTTGTTCCAGTTGCAACTTACTACCCTACCCTAAATGACAGGATTTGAGCTAGCATCATATAAAATTAAGTTGTAAGTTATTATGCTAGAGAGAGCTATAGAATATGAGGAACTTCAATTAAAATTTTCTCTAACAATCGAAAGGTTTTGTAAGTCTTGATATTATGCATCAACAGCTAAAGATTCAATAGCTTCGTTCCAGCTGTTTGTTAGTGAATCATGTTGGTATCATAAAATGAAACCTCTTTGGTGCTAGGGTGGGAAAAATCAGACGGGATTCCATAAAGGAAATGTAGCAGAACAAGTAGGTGATACAGTGGTAAGAAGATTAATGAGATTATTTATTTAGTAGCCTGGCTTTGCAGTGATGACTTCTCTCTCTGCCACCCCTTATCATCTTTATCTTGTCCTCCGGCAAAGAAGATACTCTAAACCCACAACTAATTTTAGCTGCACTCCTCATTTTACTTAGTAGTGGCACATCACTGCTTGTTTTGCTAATTCTTTCTGACAGTAAAATATAAGAACCACCAACTTTCCATTTTGTTTTCTGCTGGTTAATATTCTCGGGCCGTATGTACAAAACAGACTGGCAGGCAATTCATCTTGCTGTAGCTTGCAGTCACGCCTGGATGGAGATGAACAAAGCATTGGTCTTCTCCCAGCCACTCTTTCATTTCACACCGAGGATCTTGTAACTTCCAGTCTAGCTTCAGACACTACTGCCCTCTTCCCTTCCCTTCCCTATAAAACATCTGATCTAAAGCTGGGTTGGACCTGGTCAGTATGGGGTGGGGTCCACCAGAGAACACTTGGTACAGTACCAGCTATGGCTAATAAATAATTCTACATGAACCCTTAGAAAACTACTTCTGTTCAGAGGTGACATCACTAGACCAGGTTTGATTCAATACACAGCACCCTCATATGTTGACTATGGCCCTGGTCACACAACCGTTTTGGTGCTGTGTTTTCTGCGGATGTGTGTGTGTGTGTGTGTGTGTTGTGTCATTACAGTCATGACCGACTCTTTGTGACTCCATGTCCATGGAGTTTTCTTGGCAGGAATACTGGAGTGGCTTGCCAGTTCCTACTCCAGGCGCCTACAGCACCTGGTATTCCCTGGTGGTCTCCCATCCAAGTACTAACCAGGGCCGACTCTGCTTAGCTTCCGAAATCAGGCAAGATTGAATATGCTTAGGGCATCTAGGCAGCTCACTTTCTGCGGATGACTGCGCAGCAAAAGATCATGCCTCCACTCCAAGGTGCAGCATTTTGGCACCCTGGTCAACCACGCTCCCTCAAGCACACTTTAACCGCATCATCCTATACCACCACTAGGAGTTCAATCAAATTACTCCTCTTAATGATGCACAGTTTTTACCACAGCAATTGCAGTGCGACCAGTGAACATTCACACCATTTAAGTTCCCCCTCTTCTTCTGCATCTTTCCGCTGTCCTACTTTAATCAATTGCTGGCATTTTGGTAACTGAGCACTTCTACAAGCTGCAAGTTACCTGGTGCAGTGACCAATGGGAAAGGAAGTGAGAGATGAGAGAAAAACAAAGTAGTTATTATAAAGGTGCTCTGGTACTAGGGATACACTGCCACGTTCTCAAACTTTCACATGAACTCTTGCAGTAATACTAGAAAGCCGACATGCCAGTAATCGACAAGCAAATCACTTATATATATATATATATATATATGTGAGCATGACGGAGAAAAGCAGATAAATAAACAGGGAAAAGATGTGCATTTGGAAAGATGGGATGCACAGAAAGAAGTATAACACAGCCCTGCCGTTGGGGCATTAACTGCGCACCAAACGTCACGTGATCACCCACAATTTTAGTATGCATCAAAATATGGTGCGCAGTTAATAGCCGTGCGACTGAGCCCATAGTGGGTAAAAGAAAGCAAAGTTGGTTCGAGGTTCAGTTTGTGACCAAGTTCATGTAGCAACCCCTCCAACACAGAGACACAGACTTCAAATTAAAAAAAATCCCAAATTGTTAACTGGTTTAGTTTCCCTGTTGGTTTGTGTTTCATGGCTAGTCTGTCCATAACGAATCAACATGAACGATCATTTTTCAGGTTCATGTCCATCTTTACATAAGACTAAAATGTTCCCATGACACTTAGGACTGAGTAAGCTACTTAGAGATATGTCCATCAGAATGTCTCTAAAAAATGCCAAGTGCCCTTTAAAAGCAACTTTTGACAATAACTAGGATTACTCATTGCACCTGAAAAACAAGCCCAAATAGCTGTTTGCAAGTAACTCAGTTATAACTAGCAACTTGGAAGCTCTGTTCCTATGTCTTCATTTTAACCACATTTGCTCAAACTAACTCCGTTCAGATGTCTCCATTATGAGCACAGTTGTTCTCAGTGTTCAGTGGAGTCTAAGTATGCACAAAAAAGGCAATACCTGTGCACTTATGCATACAGAGCACACAAGCACAGAAAATGTAACTGAACTTGTAATCAGTTTCAGTTTGAATTAGGAAAGGATTGAAGTTCATTAGATTGAAGTTGAGACTTGTTATACATTTGAGAATTACAAATCTAGACGATTCTGCTGTCAGAAAATCACTAATTTTGCATCTCAGCCGCCTTCCTGCAAAGAACAAGGAAATGCTTGATTCTTCTACTCTCTTGATTTGTAAAGCTTTAAAATTATGCTCCTCCAGGACTTTTCTGCAATTCAGTGATATTCGTCATTCCCGTGAACATGCCTGAGACTTTCACTAGCTCTGCTTCTTTCTGAATTGAATCCAAGCTCTTCAGATATAGCAAAAATTGCTAGCCATTTGCAATGACATAAGGAAATAGAACATGCTATTACTTTATTGTGAAGAAATGTGTTTTTTTCCTTTTTCCTTTAAAACCCCCCAACAATCTACACTTTCTGCAATGGAAACTTCAAATGAGAACATTGTTCTATTAAAAATCTGAAGGCGATATTTGGTTATTATTCAGTGGGGTTTTTTGTGCTTGATGAGGCATAAGTCACATTGTGGAAATTATATCGTCTGGAAATCGTGCCACTGAATATTTTATCTCAGTGGTGATTCGTTGCAAAAAGGACTGAATCTTTAATCAAGTACATTATGTAAACTGCTCATCTTTGTAATCTCACCTCGCTGGGTGGGGGATGGAGGAGGGAAGGTTTGACTGCAATATGCAAACAAGTTAAATACCTGGTGAGAGGAACAGCTTTCCTGGTCTGTTTGGGGAAAGACAAAAGACCTGCAACTGATGGTACATCACATAACTGCCCGAAAATGTGTGGTGTTAGAGATCAGGTAGTTTAAAAAACTAGGCCAGCCCAACCATGTAGGACACTGGTTCCCAATCTCAGGTCTCCAAATGTTCTTGGAATAAAACTTTCAGAACTCTTCATCACTAGAAGTGTTGGCCAAGATTTCTGGAAGACACAGTCCAAAAACATAGGGAGATCCAAAGTCAGGAAGCTCCGATATAGGACATGGGATAGTACCATTGCCATACACTGAGCCAGAACATTGGCCCATTGGCATAACATTTCCTATATCAGGACTGGGATAAGGTGGCCATTCAGATGCTACTGGACAACACCTGCCTATCATCCCTCACTGTGAGCTTTGCTGACTATGGCTAAGATAACCGATAATCCCAGACATTCTAGAGGGACTTAACTTCTCTACCTACTTAACTGCATGGCAGCAGTTGTCGAAGATGTTAGGGAGAGATCTTTCCCAGGCATACATGGAGGTGCCAAAGAGGATATAACTCCCGTATTACAACAGCTTCTTTGGCTGCCATTTTGCTTCCAGACGCAATTCAAAGTGCTGATTATTACATATACGGCTTGGGTATTGGTTATCTGATGGATCATATCCCCTCTTCTTAGCATTTAAGACCTTCTCTCCATTCTATCACCTTCCCAAGCTCGTTTGATGAGGACATGAGAAAGTGGTTGCTCCCAGGTTTTGGAATGAGTTGCCCTGAGAAGTCAGCTTGGCTCCTTCATTTTGTCCTTCTGTCCTTAGGCAAAGACCACTCTCTTTAAGTAGTAAGTGTCTCAGCAATGCTTTGCTTATTAACCTAATTTTATATGTTTTAGAATTATATTAATTTATTAATTATAGTATATGTTTTACAATTGCTTTAAATCTTGGTTTTTTAGTCTTTATATATAACGCCAAAATGGTGGGTTTTTTATTTTATTTGTTTCATTTAGAATGAAATGATTTTCATTTTTGTTTCTTTTTTGTTTTTTTTTGTTTTTAATATTTTTTTTTATCTTGTGCTGACCAGCTGACCCATGAGATGGGTTCGCATATTTTAAATATTTTATTTCTTTTATCTCACATTGACCAGCTAACCCAGAGGCCAGATTGGCATGTTTTTTGTGTTTTGTTTTTTATCTTCCACCCAATCGCACCCGATTGGATGGGGGAAAAGGGTGGGCTTTTAATACATTTTCCCCCCACCAAAGCCTCCCGCTCCAGCTGATCAGTGGTGGCTTCCACGGGGAAAAAAAAGCCTGCGGTTTCCCTGCACTGACAGGGTACTGGGGGGGGGGGAACCACTTGCTTTTTCCCATAGGAGTGTATTGCTTCAATGCACTCATATGGGAAAATGAAAAAAGCGAAGAGAACAAAATGGAAATTTCCGTTCCGTTTCATTTTGTTTTTCTTTTCATCTGAAACTTTTGTTTCATTTGAATAATGAATAATTAATAACAAAAAAAACAACCATTTCGTGTCCATCTCTATAAAATACTATTATATCTAGTCTTTTTACATATTTAGTAAATGCATTATTCTTTTATTTTACGTGTGATGGATTCAGTCAGATTAACTGATGCACATATCTTCTGAACAAACAAAAATGCTAGGACTAGTATATCCACACTGATTCAATAGCGGCAACATGTGTTGGGACTGCTGAAGACACAGAAAATCTATAGGGTTTTAATGACCCATTAGATAGGGGAAAGCAATTTTCAGAGGTCTTAGGCCTGCCTGCAACCAGCTTTGCCCTTGTGTGGCTGCAGCAAGATGCATAACCCTCACCTCTCTCTATATCTATATCATCTATATCTATATCTATATCTATATCTATATCTATCTATATATATATACCTCTACTTACGAGTTTGATCCATTCCGAATGCGTACTCATAAGTCGAACAACTCTCAAGTAGAGCAGTCATATCTAAAAAAAATGAAAAATAATAAAAAATGTAAGTAGAGCAGATCACATCTAAAATTTATACTAGTGCTAGCATTTTTGTTGGTTCAGAAGATATGTGCATCAGTTAATCTGAATGAATCCATTGCAAGTAAAATAAAAGAATAATGAATTTACTGTAGAACGTCGTCTATCATGCTGCCATAGTTCATCTTGCAGCAAGGTTCATGTCTTTGAAAAGAAAATTTGCAAAAAAAGATCTATGAAGCCAAAACCAGACAGGAGGTAATAGAATCACAAATACAATCTGAGGACATAAATCGCCCACAATCTTTTCCATATCACATCAAAGCAGAGAGAGAGAGAGAGAGAGAGAGAGAGAGAGAGAGAAGCTTGTTGGACTGCTTTTGTGTGTGTTTCTGTCAATGTGCAAAATTTAACTGCAGCCTTGTTGCATTGACTCATAAAAAACTGAAGCATGTAGGTTGTTTTTGTCTTTGTGAACTAGTGCCTTGTTTGCTATGTAGTTGTACCTTGCTTCAAAAAAATAAAGAAAGAAAGAAAGAAAAAAGAAAAGAAAAGAAAAGAAAAAGAAAAAGAAAAGAAAAGAAAAGAAAAGAAAAGAAAAGAAAAGAAAAAGTCCTGTGGCATCTTAAGGTCGATCAGTTTTACTTGGGGTAACCTTTTGGTCTACCGTCCATTTCTTTGGATTCAGTCAAATTAGTGTTTAAGTCACCGCAGGATTCTTGGGTGGTTTTTCAGCAGCAAGGTTTGGATGCAACTACATATGGAAAAAGACTGAATGGATCAGCTCTGAATCCACACCTGGATAATCAGGTTTCTCTTGGTGATTTTTTTCTTTTGCTGACCACACAGGTATCAGCAGGAAAAAAAAGAGGAGGAAACTGGCAATCAATCTTATTTGTAGCTTGTTAAGGTAGCTTTACGGTGGTTTATATATATATATAATTCCTCACTCCCAATGGGTAACTCTGGAAATTGAAAGAATGAGTCTCTGTGAAAGTTATGATTTATCCAGTGAAGGCAGGTGTCTGTCAGATTATAAGGGTCATAAAGCTGTGTGGGTTATAATCCAAGTTTTATGGGAGTGATCTTAAGATGGTGAGGCCTGGCACTAAAATCGATTGAGCCCATTTCTTTCTTTCTTTCTTTCTTTCTTTCTTTCTTTCTTTCTTTCTTTCTTTCTTTCTTTCTTTCTTTCTTTCTTTCTTTCTTTCTTTCTTTCTTTCTTTCTTTCTTTCTTTCTTTCTTTCTTTCAGTGCTAAATCATACTTATTAGCTCCGTAGAGCAGTGTGTGCAAAGGGAAAGAAAAGCACAACAGTTGGAGATGCAGTATGCTTGTGTAGGTGTGGGTCAGCCATGACATGGCTTAAGAAAATGAACAATGGGGGGGATGACTTCTGGTCCTGTGGGGAAGTGTTGCAGGAAGAGGTTAAACACCTTTTCTTTTAGTCGCTGTTCCTCAGTCTTTCCAGAAGCCCTGTGGGGCTCCTCATTAGCAAAATCAAAGCCACAGGAGATCTTAATCACCGATCTTCTGTGTCACATTTATTTTGACTCTAAGCTCACAATTAGAGTTGTCAGGCCTCCACCAGTTTGGTGCAGCCTGGTAGTAAACAAGTTTTTGAGCAGAAACGATTGAAGGAGCATGAGAGGAGAAATTTAATTATTATTATCCTTATTTTAAAAAGCATAGGCTGTTTAAAAATCATCTACACATGCAAACATGGATAAGAAATCTGATTTTCTTTCAGGAGGGGAAAGCAAAGCACCCTCTCTCTGGGTTGCATGTCAGGCAGTCCTAGATTCAGATCAGTTCTTGTGGAGTACTTTATTCCAAGAGCACTTATCAGTAATTGCTGTCTGCAAACTGCTTTAAGTACAACTGTTAAACACTTGGATAGCTAATAAGTTTTCAGCTGCTTTAGGGGGAGAAATGGAATCTGTTAGAATGTTTACACAGATGAAGAAGCATCAATACGGGCTTTGGTGAGACTCCCAATGAGAGGTCGGAAAAGGGACATCATTGGCAGGCCTTTTTCTTATTTAAAGGTCTACATCAGACATGGGCACAACCAGAAAAAATGATGCTTTGAGTTTTTGTTTTTCGGAACGGGTCCGCTTCGAGTCGTTTCCGTTTGTCACAAATTTTTTCAAAAAATTGTCGTTTCATCGTTTCGTTTGTCGTTTCCACCACGATTTAGCGCGATTTGACTTCCCAGAGCAATCAGGGCCGGCGCTAGGTGTTTTTGCACCCTAGGTGGTGGGTGGGGTGGGGAGCAGTGGGGGAGGTGCGGGTGGGCGGCGGTGGCGGGGGGCCATGGGCGGATGGTGACAGCAGCAGGGGGAGGCGCAGGCGGGCGAGCGGGCAGGCAGCAGCCGCAGGCAGGCGAGTGGGCGGGCGGTGGCGCGGGCGGGCAGGCGAGTGGGCAGTTAGGATATCACTTAGGATAGAGGTTCTGTTCTTGGCTTGCACCCCAAATGTGTGTGTGTGCAAGCAAATTGAAGTTGGGAAAATAGAAAATAAATGGTAGTAGATAATATATTTTTAAAATAAATCCACACCTCCCACTCCCAGTTGAACCTCCCCCTTTATCCAATATCAGAAAAAAATCCTCACAAACTGCCAGAGAAGAAATAAAGAATAAACTGCTATTCCCTTCAGCAGACAAAGCTGCAGGGAATCAAATAAATTATTTTCTAAATTCAATTCCCTCCCTCCCTGCCTAACTTAAATCCTAAAGCCTCCAGCCTCCCTCCTCAATCTCGATCGGATCACACCAGCTCCAGCAGCCAGACCTCCTCCCTCAACCACATCCATACACGATTTCAAAAGAAAAATTGTGGTCCCCCCCCCACCGCATGGCATGGCGAGACGACGAGGATGACCCCCCCCAGCCTGGTGCAAGCAGCCCAGGACAGGAGAAGAGGGGGGGGGAAAGGCCGGGGAACCCCCAGAAACCACCCCTCTGGTAGGTGGCAAAGCCTCAGGCAGGCATATTTTCGCCTGCTTTTTTGGCCGGGAGTCGGTTTTTTTTTTTAAAAAAACTTTTAAAAACTTTTTCTGTGCTTCGCATTGCGTGATCGCCACGATGCCACAAATGAAAATGAAAAACCCGACCAAATTTTTCTTTTTTCGGTTTGAGTTCGAGTTCTGATGGCTTAATTATCGTTACCGTTTCCATTACGTAACGGAAAAGAAAACGAAAATTTAACCGAGTCGTGCCCATGTCTAGTCTACATTAATAAATGTAGTGCTGGAGGACACAAACATGGAACACAAACAAGAGCAAACCAACCCTGCACCATCTTGGGAGGCAAACATGTTCAAACTGAAACTGTTATGCTTTCGGCACATCATGACAGTGTGATGCAGTGTGATGCAGTGGCAAGGAAAGCCAATGTGATTCTTAGTTGCATCAAGAGAATGATAGTGTCTAGATCAAGTGAAATGATAGTACCTGCTCTTGTCAGACCCCACCTGGAGTACTGTGTCCAGTTCTGTGCGCCTCAATTTAAAAAGGATGTTGACAACCTCGAGTGGATACAGAGGAGGACAACCAGGATGGTTGAAGGTCTCGAAGAAATGTCTTAACGAGGAACGGCTTAGGGAACTGGGAATTTTTAGCCTTTCAAAAAGAAGGCTGTGAGGGGATATGATAGCCATGTTTAAATATTTGGAAGGATGTCATATCAAAGAGGGGGCAGGTTTGTTTTCCATGGCTTTAGAGACTAGGACTCAGGGCGAGATTCCATTTGAACATTAGGAAAAACTTCATGACAGTTAGAGCTGTTTGGCAGTGGAATATGTTGTCCCGGAGGGTGGTGGAGTCTCCTTCTTTGAAGGAGGTTTTTAAGCAGAGGCTGGATGGCCATCTGTCAGAAATATTGTAAAGGGGGTTCCTGCATGGCAGGGGGTTGGACTAGATGGCCCTTGAGGTCTCTTCCAACTCTATGATTCTATGATTCTATGACAAGGCAGTGTTCTCTGGAAAAGACCACAGGAAAGGGGGAAGAGCACACACAAGATGGAGTGACTCCCTGGTGGTTACTTCACGTCCTTCCTCGAGCCGAGGTGAACTTGCCTCCGTGTTGAAATCATTTTCAACACAGATCGAGAAGTGGATTGAAAAGATTCCCGAGCTCCAGGATGCGAATCTCTCACCCCACTTGGAGCGCAGTTCAGGGGGCGTGGTCGGGGTGAACTTGGATTGACCCCACAAGGACGTGAGGTTCCGTTCCTTTGAACTTGGATTGACCCCACAAGGACATGAGGTTACGTTCCTTCAAACCAGTCTCCAGCGGAGCCGCGAATTGCAGCGAGAGGGACGTGAAGTATAAGAGCCTGTTGAGTGTAGAAGTGACTCCCTGTTGAGTTTACAAGTAGTGAGCAGGGCTGCTGATGACAAGACATTTGGAGGATTTCACATTCATAGGGTCACCATCAGTCGGGCATGGCTTGATGGGAATAAAACAATGCAGAACGGGTCCTTTCACCCATGATTTACTGAGTGCTTGTTTTCACAACACACTTCATTTGGATCTTGGCACATGGCAGGAAACACTGTTTCTCAAAGCAATATTACTTTTCCCCATCCTGCATGGCCTTCTATTACTTTTTATGGGAGGGGGAAGGTTCCTTTACAGTCATGAATGGAGACAGTGTGAAATCAGTACAGAGGATATATTATTTATAGATCTCAAGGGATTCTATTTGGTCCACTGTCAGTTTATCAGTATCCTGACATGGCTTTAGACACTTTAGCATACTGGCAAATTAAACATTTCCTTGGCTCCATGGAGGGCCTGAGAACATGAAAATAATAGTGTATTAGGACAGCACTAGAGATGGACACAATATGTAAAATGTTTTTGTCATTTTGTTAAATAAAAATGTTACAAAATGGCACACCACACAAACAAGTGTTTCATCCCAGCCCGAAACGAACCACTTTTTTCTTTGTTAGGAATCTGAACTGGGGAACCGCCGTCGGATCTCGCTTCAGGCAACAGGCACCGCCCATGTTTTAAAAACACAAAACCAGCTGGCTGGCGGTGGCGAGAAGGGAGAGCGAAGCAGGCGGTGAGAAATTCAAAGCCCTGCTTTGCTCTCCCTTCTTGGCACCAACAGCCAGCTAGTTTACCTGGGGCTGTGGGAAGTGGGGGCAGCAACATCCCTGACACAGCAAGAGGGCGATAGGGTGAGCACAGATGTCAACGCTCGCCCTCTCAGTGTCAGGGAAGCCTCATCAGGGAGGATCCCACAGCAGGAGGCTGAGAGGGCGAGCGCTGATGTCAGCACAGTGAAGGAGGGGTGGTGGCAGCTTCAATTCTGGCTTTCTGGTTCTTCTGAACCAGGTGAGGATCGGGTGTTCACCTGACTCTCACCTGGCTCAGAGGAACTGGAGACTGGAGTGTGGTGGAGAGGAGGCTTTTGAATTTCGGGTCACACCAGCACCCTCACTGGTGCGGTCAGGCTGTGGGGAGGTGGCGGCAGCGTTTTGTTGCTCATTTCGTTTCTTAAAGATTTTTTTTAAAAATAAATCATGTACAAAATGAAACAGAATGCAATGAGCAACGAAATGAAATGAAACAAAACTGTATTTTTTCTGTTTCATGCCCATTTCTAGACAACACATATGCATTATATCCCTTTAAAGAAAATGAAAGCTAAATGGAAACCGTCTTCCCAGAAGTGGGAGGAGACAAGAGGGAACAGTGAGAAGGACTTTTCTTTATTCTTCTCAATCTGTTGTCAACCAAAAGAGAAAAGCAAATAATTTAAAAAAAAATTCTTCTTCCCCTTTCTTCTTCTTCTTCTTTCCCTGTTTTGCATTTGGCTTTATTTTTCAAGTGATGCAGCACATTTTTTTTTACTTCCTCACCTCTTCTTTGGAACCAAAGAAATGCTTAATTTAACAATACAATATCCTGAAGTGACTCTCTTCTTAAGTCTCTTCACAATATTGGAAATTGACAGGAAGCCTCACTTGGGGTTTATTTTCAGTGACTGGATGCACTGGAAACATAACAGTACTTCTTCTTCTTGTTCAGTCATTCAGTCGTGTCTGATTCTTCATGACCCCATGGACCAGAGCTCGCCAGGCCTTCCTGTCTTCCACTGCCACCCAGAGTTTGTTCAAATCCATATTTGTTGCATCAATGACACCATCCAACCATCTCATTCTCTGTTGTCCCCCTTTCCTTTTGCTTTTAATCTTTCCCAACATGAGGGAATTTCCCAAGGAGTCCTCTCTCTCCTTATGAGGTGGCCAAGTACTGGAACCTCAGCTTCAAAATCTGTTCTACCAGCACCAAAAAAGTAGAGCCCCAACTGGAGAAAAAAGTTGTGGGTAGAACTATCCTAGGATTGGTTTGGTTTGCTCCAGCAAAGATCTCACTTGATGACCATCTTTAAGAGCGAACCAGCCTACCCTACAACAGAATAAACCATGGGCTAAATGTTTATGCAGCCACCTTCTAACACTCTTTAAAATGCAATGGGACATATTGCCAGGGAAATATCTTAGTGGTTACCTAAGTTTGGGTTTCCTCCGTTTTGGTGCTACCTCGACATTAACTGGTCATAATCTCTACAATGATATGAATGAATTAGATGAGTGCTATGCATATACACAGAGACATGTTTTTGAAATATCGCATCCTATCTGATCTGTGTGGGCAACATTTTCCAAGGTTTCTGAGAGACTGCAGACTTCCACCAATATTCCATGAAATTGATGCTGAGAATGTAAATCTGTGTTCCATATCCACACTAATAATGCTTCTTGAATCTGGATTTCAGGGCTGAAAAGCCAAATAAAGGAGTCTTATGAAACAAGCAGAAATGAAATGTATTAGTATTTTCAGGAATGAGAACTATTTCTCTTTAGGTCATTTTTGCCATAGAGGGAAAGTGAAAATTACAAACCACAGCCAAAGCTTCTTTCTTTCATTAACCCCTCGACGGGTGTCACTCAGCAGTGCTGTCGATCATCTCATTACCTTTAGACACATCTAACGTATATTGTGATTCTATTACAACTTGCGAAAGGCAAAAATTGAAATTGGACAGTATTAACGTTTTTGTTCTTTCAAAACTTGTTTTGGCATTTCAGACAGAAGTGTAACAAAGGGATGATAGAGAAGACCTGGTAGAGGTTCTCTTTGTATCCTGCCCTGACTACTTAGATGGCATACACAACTTCATTCCTTCTCATTTTGCTCCCCTCCCCCATGAGGAAGGTCAGCCTGGGTGATTGGGCCCAGGTTACCCAGTGGTCAAAATCCTGTTGCCTGGTAATGCCCTTAGGGCAAAAAAGAGGAATCTGGAAACTAGAGACCAATCAACCTGACATCAACCCCAGGAAAAGCAGGCAAATACCTTCCTCTTCAGGCAGGCTTTCCCCGAATGATGGACTACCTACTATGTGACTTTTATATGGATAACCATACATGACTGAATGGACTAATTTCATAAGAACACCAGTGTTTCCATGTTTACTTTCCACTCCTCATAATGGATTTTTTTCGTTCAGCTTGCTTTTTGTAGCTTTAATGTTACCTTTTAATGTTCTAAGGTGCCCTTCTAATTCCATGTTCTTAATATGAATATGTCTTAAATGTTCTGGGCTTTATAGTGTCCCTCATTATTGTAAGCCACCTTTGGTACTTTTCCAAGGAGAAAGGCGGGGTAAAATATTCTAAATAAATAAATAAATAAATAAATAAATAAATAAATTCCTGGAACAGTTAAAGCAATCACTATGCAATCACCTATTTATTTTATTTTAGAGTATTTTTACCCCACCTTTCTCCTTGGAAAAGGACCCAAGGCACCTTACAGTAATGAGGGATAATATACAGTCCAGTACAATTAAGACATGTTCAAGAATTTGAGAACAAGGAATTGAGGGACATCTTACAGCATTAATAGACAACATTGCATTAAAGCTACAAGGTTATAAGTAGTTATAAATGCAAAGTCTATGTGAACCTATAGACACATAAAATACACATGGTAGACTATCATTCAGGGAAAGCTTGCCTGAAGAGAAAGGTCTTTTCCTGTTTCTGGAAGGACATCAGAGATGAGGCAGCCCTGGCTTCTAGTGGGAGGGAGTTCCAGAGTCTGCTTGCAGCAGTTGAGAAGGTCCTTTCATGTGTTCCCATGAGAGGTACTTGTGAGGGTGACAGGATGGAGAGAAAGGCTTCTCCTGATGCCCTTAGCACCTGAGTTGGTTCATACTGTTAGATTCGATCTTTGAGGTAGCTAGGACCCAAGTCGTATAGTGCTTTGCAGGTTAAGATCAGCACCCTGAATTGTGCCCAATAGGTGATTGACAGCCAGTGGAGCTGTTTTAATAGGGGTGTAATGTGATCTTTGTACCCCACCCCAGTCAGCAGTCTGGCTGGTGCATTTTGATCCACTGAAGTTTCCTGAGACTTTGCATCGGTAGTGCCACATAGAGTGCATTACAGTGCTCTAGCCGGGACGTCAATAGGGCATGTGTCACTGTGGCCAGAGCGGGTTTCTAGAGGGGCATGAAAGGGAAAAAAAATTGCTCTGTTATTTGTGGTTCATTCCATTATGGAACGGAACGAATAACGAAGCCCAGAGTAATTTAGGAATGACCGAACTGAAATGGAACAAATTAGTTTGGTTAGGTTCAATTCGTTCTTCCCCGCTGGCGAAGACACCTCCCTGCTGTGGAGATTGGTCCAGAGAGGGCAGCGGTCTCTGATCTCTGCAGCGAGGGGATGACAGCCAGCTCAGCTGTCACCTCCCCTCTGTTGAGATTAGTCGGGAGAGGGCCGCGGCCTTGCCGTCACAAGCGGAGGGGAGGCCACAGCTCTCTCAACCTCCAATCTCTGTAGCGAGGGGATGACAGCAGCCTCGGCTGTCTCCATCCCCACTGCAGAGATCAGTCGGGAAAGGACCACGGCCTCACCACCACAAGCTGGACAACACCTCATGCTAGAGATGGGCACGAAATGAACAATTTTTGTTTCCGTTTCCGTTTCCGTTTTTTCATTTCATTACGCAATGAAATGACAAACGAATTTTGTCTCTAAAATGAAACGAAACGAACAGAAACACCGGAAATTTTGTCGTGCGTTGCGTTTCCGTTACTGCAATACAAGTGAATTGCTTAAAATCCTTTTAAAAATCACAAAAATTGAAATAAATGGTAATGAAATGGTAACAAAATGAACGAAAATGAAAACGAATTTTTTGCAAAAATTCACAAAAAACGGAAACGAACCAAAACGGACCCTCCAAACGACAAACGACAAACGAAATGCCATTTTTTTGATTCGTGCCCATCTCTACCTCATGCCTGCATAGCCAGATGGACAAAACCTCTGTTGAACCAGAAAGAGTCTTCTATGGAGCACATGTGGAAGTGAAAGGCGAACGGCAGCACTGGGACTGCAGCAAGCCTTAGGGCTCAGAAATGGCCACAACGCCATTCTGGGGCTGGCCCTTGGCTGGTCCCATGAACAACACAGTCCCCTTTTGGAAATTTATTTTGGCCTTGAGCTTCATCTTCTTCCTTAGATGATCTCTTCCCTTCAAGAAGATGTTGTTTCATTTTGCGCTTTCTCTACTTTCTGGATTCTGTTTCTGGCACCAAATGTGAAGGTGCATTGATAAACAAAATTAAGTCCCATCTGTCATTTAACTGAAATCACAGTGACTAGTTGCCCAAAGACAAACACACAAAACCCTTTAAAAACTAATTACATGAAAGTTAAATGACAGCAGATAGGCGTTTTATTTCAAAATCTCAACATCTTTTGGTGCATAATTAGACCCTGTGCATTTAATTGCACCCTTCAGCCAAATCATTTTGCCTTCTCCACATTGCGTGGTGTTTTCATTTTTAAACATCCGTCCACCTGCTTAGGATGCCTGTTGTTACAAAACAGCAGAATTGAAAAACAGCCATGAGTAGTATTAGAAGACTGTCAGTTGCTTTGGCAATTTCCTTGCACATATACTGACTTATACTAAATGCATACAGTTCACGTAATTCATCAGCTCAATGGAGATGTTTAAATCATAATCCTTTCGAAAACTGGAGCTTCCTTCCAAGGAAGGCTAGGCAGGCCTATTTACCATTGTCTTTCCTCCAGGAGAGCAAGTTTTCAGCGGGGATCCCATTCTTGTGAGATAAATGCTGCTGACACTATTTTTTTCACCCAGTGCGTTGTTAGTCTGTGGAACTCCCTGCCACAGGATGTGGTGATGGCACCTGGCCTGGATGCCTTCAAAAGGGGATTGGACAGATTCCTGGTGGAAAAGTCCATCACAGGTTACAAACCATGATGGAGATGTGTCATCTCCAGGCTTAAAACTGGGGTACTTCAAGGGCCAGATGCAGGGGAGTGGTATCAGGAGACAGATATCTAGTCTCGTGCGCTCCCAGATGCATTTGGAGGGGCCACCGTGAGATAGAGGAAGCTGGACTAGATGGGCCGTTGGCCTGATCCAAATGTCATATTCCTCTTGTCAAGCCACTCCTGAACAATGTCAGAAGCGTCTTACCTGTGATACAGGAAAAAAAAAACTGGTCTGTTGCTCAGCGGTCCAAAGTCGTCTTTTCTGATGAGAGCAACTTTTGCATCTCATTTGGGAACCAAGGACTCAGAATCTGGAGGAAGAATGGAGCAGCACACAATGCACAATGCGTGAAGTCCAGTGTGAAGTTTCCACTGTCTGTGTTGATTTGGGGAGCCATGTCATCTGCAGGTGTTGGTCCACTGTGCTTCATTAAGTCCAGGGTCAACATATCCGTCTACCAGGAGATTTTGGAGCACTTCATGCTTCCTTCCACAGATGAACTTTATGGGGATGCTGACTTCATTTTCCATCAGGACTTGGCACCTGCCCACACTGCCAAAGGTACCAAAACCTGACACACTGACTATGGGATTACTGTGCTTGATTGGCCAGCAAACTCACCTGACCTGAATCTCATAGAGAATCTATGGGTCATTGCCAAGAGAAAGATGAGGGACATGAGACCAAACAATGCAGAGGAGCTGAAGGCTGCTATTGAAGTATCCAGGTCTTTCATAACACCTCAGCAGTGCCACAGGCTGATAGTATCCACGCCACACCACATTGAGGCAGTAATTGATGCAAAGGCCCAAAACAAGTACTGAGTACATATTCATGCTTATACTTTTCAGAGTTCCAATATTGTTTTATTTCCAGTCTTTGAGTTATTGATGTCAGGTAATATTCTAATTTTTTGAAATTATGAATTTGGGGTTTCATATGCTGTATGCCATAATCATTACAATTATACCAAAGTAAATCTTGATATATGTCTAGAGATGGGCACGAAATGCCAAAATAGTGTTTCATTTTTCATTTCATTTTTTGTTTCATTTTGTGTGGTACTAAACAATTTTTTTTAAAAAAACCTTTTTTCATTTTGTTTCTTTTTTATTTTTAATTTTTTTTACAACCAACCAGGCTGGCCATTCAGTGCTTTTTGTTTTTTACAAGTGCTGATCAGCTGTAGTGCAGGCTGATTGGCGCTTTTAAAAAAACAAGTGCTGGTCAGCTGTAGCGCAGGCTGAGCAGCGCTTTAAAAAAATTTTTTTACAGCCAACCAGCCTGGCTGGTCAGCACTTTTTATTTTTACAAGTGCCAATCAGCTGTGGTGTGAGTCGATCAGTGCTTTTAAAAAAACTTGTGCGTGGCCCTGGCCAGGTGGCACATTTATTTTACAAGCACCAATCAGCTGTACTTGGACACCCTTCAACTACACAGAAGGATCATTGCTGCCCCTGATTGCATTGAAACTTCTTAATCTCTTCATACAATGACTAATACCTATTCTCCTGCATAGGATAAGTTTCCTCTTTCCCACAATTAAAAAAACCCCTGTCTCACTCACTCTATACCCCAGAGCGCAAACAGAACTCCTAGTTCCCTGAGCTCCTTGCCCTCTGAAGACGCCAGCCACAGAGTCTGGTGAAATGTCAGGAAGAAAAATTTCCAGAACACAGCCAAACAGCCTGAAAAACTCACAACAACTATCAGATCCCGGCCGTGAAAGCCTTCGAGAATACATTGAATACCATAGTCTTGAGTGTGCAAAAGGCAAGCAGAACTGTGGATAACAGGACTTTCTGGAGGCCACTAATTTATAGGGTCATCATGAATCAGAAGCAACTTGGTATGTAGCAACAAAACCAACAGATCTCTAAGTGGGGTACATTCAGTAAAAACCTATGTAAGGAATCTAAAGCAATTCAAATAGCTTTAAACACTGCAAAACATTTGAAATGATAAAACCAAACCAAGATAGTGATGGATTAGAAACCAGCTGTGTACCTAATTCACAGGCATCCTGCTAGGTTTTAACTTGGTATTGAAATTGCATTCCTGCCAGCAACCATCAGGCCCCCAAAAGGAAAGCTGAAAAAGATCTCCCTTCTGTCTCTATACTGGGTGTTGCTCTTATGGATGAGATGCTAAAGTATTCCCATGCCCCCCCCAAGGTCTTAGTGATCAGACGTCTTAACATACAGGGAAAGGATCTCTTCAGCTATCTAGATGGGCCTTTCATTTTGGAATGGGCCTGGTTCCGAAACAAATCACAGCAGCAGAGCTGCTGTTCAGAACTTGAACCCACCCTCTGAAATGAAATCACCCATTGACTTACCTTGCCTTACTTCGTGCGGGGCTAAACTCCAACCAGGAAGTAGCATCTGACGCGTCATCATTCCTTCTCCCCAGCGCTGGCCAACCTCTTTGTCTGATTGGCCAGCGCCAGGGAGAAAGAATGATGATGCGTTGGAGGCTACTTCCTGTTTGGAGTTTAGCCCTGTTTGAAGTTCCGAACAGCAACTGTGCTGCCGTGATTCATTTCGGAATCGGACCCATTCCGAAACAAAAGGCCTATGCCTAATCTAGATCCTAACCCCGTAGAACAGTGCTCCCCAACCTTGGTACACCAAATGTTTTTGGATCACAACTTCCAGAAATCCTAGTCAGCACAGCTAGTGGTAAAGGTGCCTGGAAAGTTTAATCCATGAATGTCTGAGGACCCAAGGTTCGGAAGTACTGATTGAGAGTTCTGAAAGTTTTTAAAGAAAACTTAAGAACTTAAGAAAAGGCTTGTCGCCCAAAATGAAAGGCCTCCATAATTTAACATTACATTCAATTTATTTATTAAAATTGCACTTAAATCAGCTTGAAGGCAGGAAACACATAGGTGGTCCAAGACACAATAGGACTCAGGGTAATGGTTTCAAACTACAGGAAAAGAGATTCCATTTGAACATTAGGATGAACTTCATGATGGTTAGAGCTGTTCAGCAGTGGAATATGCTGCCACGGAGGGTGGTGGAGTCTCCTTCTTTGGAGGTTTTTAAGCAGAGGCTGGATGGCCATCTGTCGGAAGTACTTTGATGGGGGTTCCTGCATGGCAGAGGGTTGGACTAGATGGCCCTTGAAGTCTCTTCCAACTCTATGATTCTATGATCTATGATCTACCTCCAAACCAGTTTGTTTAAAGATCAGGGTAGAGTGGCAGCTCTAATTTCAGAATGCCGAAGTCTTTTTTAAAAAATTGTTTTCAGTTTTGCTCCTTCTCTTTATTTCAGTTTGTGTTCTTTACCCTTGATCCATACTGAGCGTGTTTCAAGTCAGGCTGTGTGCTTGATAGGAAAATTTCAACTCACTCTGTTTTTCACAGTTTAAGACAGCAAAATAAAAGTATGCTCATGCAGAGGTACACGGAGTGTGCTGCAAGTTGTTGCAAACAAAATGGCGGGCGGAGGATTGGTCCATCACAACAGAGCAAAACACAAACATAAACAAAACAAACACTTTGTCTCCCCAAACAGACTTGATTATTTTATCTCATTAGCTTTATCTTCTTGTGTGGGAAAATAACCCCCCACCCCTCCGGAGATACATGTAGCACTAAACTCAACAAGAATAAGGCAAAGAAGAAACCTCATTCGTGTTTGCTCTTATCAGTAGGAAACTTTTAATTGCTTTTCTCCATTTAGGCAGAATATAGTAGGGAATAGTCATGGAAATCAATCCAAATGCTCCGTAGGGGTCTACCCTAATTTGACTCAAATTACTAACAGAAGAAACAAGGCATTATTTTCTCTGCATCACTGAAATAATTGATTTAGCAAAAATAAAACAAACCATGGGGGTGGGGTGGGGCTACTGTAATGAGCTAATGGCATGCTCCTCCATACAGATTCTGGTTCAAAAAGCCAAGTTAATAATGGCTCAGTTACAACAGGTTAATGGATGCTCAGGCTTTCTTACCATGCATATAATATCAGGGAATCTGATTATTTTTGTTTTGAAGAATATTTCAAAGCGCTGAGGATTTTCATACATTTTTCAAAAAACCATGGCAAATGTAGCTGTTACTCTCTGGGTGAATTCAAGGATTGGCTATCTTAAAAAAAAGAAACTTTTCCACATTCTGTTGAACTCTTGTTGCAAAGGATCAACAGCAGAAGACGGCAGGTGACCAAGGAAAACAGGCTAATGTACAAGACAAGTTCTTGATCTTATCTTTGTCTCATGCAACAAGGCTCATCTTATGAGTACCCCCACAGTTAGAGTTCCACTGCCATTTTTGGACTTGCACAGAATCAGCTCAGTGGATTAGGCATCTGGATGTGGAGCCAGAGTTCAGTTCCTTGCTTTGTTTCCTTGACAGCCTTGAGCCAATGATCTATAGCAGTGTTGGCAAACCTATGGCACGGGTGCCAAAGGTGGCACTCAGAGCCCTTTGTGGGCACTCAACATTGCCCCTTCACAGCCACTTGTATTCAGCTTAAATTGCTGCATTGACCCTTTGCAAAAAATTAGTGGGTCTTGAATCGCAGTTTGGGCACTCGGTCTCTAAAAGGTTCACCATCACTGATCTATAGGGTCCCTTCAAGTTTAGAAAAGAATCAATAGCCAATGTCCTATTGCTGATGTCCACAGTATATTTCTTGTCAGTGAACTGCTGCTCATCAGTGAGAGGTCGGTTGTGTTTCTCAGCATTTGCATGAAGAGGTGGGTGGCTAGCACCAGTTTTCTGCCATGATCTATGTGATTTTCCTTATAATAATCACATCAGCGACCTAATCAAAGGGTTGACCTATGGCAACACTTTTTCAGAGTTTACCAGGTAGAGAATAGTCAGAAGTGGTTTACCATTCCTTTCTTTTGGGGGTTCCCTGGGCCTGTGTATCTGGGCCAAGGCCACACTGCCATTCAGGAGGCATGGTAGAGGACTGAACTCTTGTCTTCTGGTCCCACAGACAATACCGAGTTTCTGAGTTGTCCAAATGGCAATTTCCCTTATTCAAACATAAATCAGCAGTACGATTCTGGCCCACAATTTAGAACACACACACACACACACACACACACACACACACACACACACACACACAC
>JAHTLZ010000379.1:55134675-55146368 GCA_023846285.1 Phrynocephalus versicolor | reverse complement strand
CACACACACACACACACACACACACACACACACACACACACACACACCTACTTACATGTAGAGATGCATGTAAGTTGTCTCTTGTTTCCTATGGTAGTTTCAAATATGTGGGGTGTAGTTCATTCTTAGCAAAGTTAGCCACATTTACTCTTTGAAAACATTTGATGATTTTTTTGGTGTGTGTGCTTTTAGTTCTCTTTTTTAGCATCTGGGTTCTGTACAGTCTTTTTTGTCCCTCAGAGTCTCCATAAAACATTTTCTGCCTTGCTTCTTCTTTCTTTGGAAAAGCACAAATGTTGGCCTCGGAACATTAACCTTTATGACGTTCCTTCCATTTAAAAAGTGGAGAGGACGGGTGCAGAAGAATCCAGCAGTGACAACATGGTTGGAATGTATCTCCATGCATCATAGTCCAATTTTTTTTAAAATGACCCAATTAATCTGGTTCCTTTTGCGTGCACAGCCATTCCTGAGTGCATGCTCATAATTCCCTCCACCTGGAATCCATTGCCGCATATAACAACACTTAGCAGCTGTTTGACAGGGCAACCACCTGTTGTTAGCCACAGGTAGCGTTAATTCTGATGCTAATTGCGCATAGTGTTCTGCTTCTAAAGCTGCCCCCAGTGTCTGGAGATGTCTGGCTCAGTGGCAGATGGATAGCGGAGTGAAACAGGCTGGGTTGTCATACAACTAAAAGCATGATATTCCTCTGTCATAAGTAGGAAAAAGACTTGCCCCTTGGCATGTGGTTCGAGATGTAGACTAGGATAAGGGAAACCCAATACGGTCTGGATCTAACACTTGTTGAGTGACATTGGGCTGGTTATTCAGTAGGGCTGTTGTGATGATGATGATGATGATTGGGAAGAAGAGAGGAGTCTTGAAAACCTTGAAGGGGGGGAAATAGGATATACATACAACACATTTTATATGTATCATCTCTTTCTTTGTTCTATTTATCTACCATTTTCCCCTCAAGGAAAAGCACACAGTATCATCTGGAAGCTGAGTACCATGGGTTACCATGGGGCTTGGGTAACAGGGGTGGAGGACATAGGCACAGTCTGTCCCCTGTTTAAAATGCTGTCCTTTCATCTATCCCCAGAAAAGTCAGGACCACTTCACACCTCTACCAGTGAGGACATTGGCCATTGCTAAAGACCCATGCTTAATGGATGTTGGGAGGGATTGCAGAGGTGTGATGTCCCAGACACAAGCCTATTCAGATCTGGGTGAAGTGAAACCAAGGTGGAGGATAAATTGGAGATCTCCTAGCAACTTTCCTTAGACTGAAGAAGCTACTTGGATGAGGAGAAAAACATTTCACTCTCACACACAAAAATTGTTCTGTTGCCTTGACTCAGCTTCCAGATAACCTCACCTGGATGCTGAGAATCTTCTCACACACAGTGTGTGATTAACTAGAGTGAGAGGAGGCATGGATTCAAATTGCTGCTTAGTCATGCAAGTACTTGATGAGTAATAGTGGTGGTTAAACCAGCCCTCAAATACTTCACTTACTGTGAAAAGCATATTAGGATTGTAATATGTCAGGTGCCACTTTAACATACACTTTTCTCCAAGGAGCCCTTTTCCCATTTTCACCAGGAAAACATCAGGAAACCAACTCTGTGAGGTAGGTGTAGTCAACTAGCCCAAGAACACCCAATGAGCTTGAGGGTTTATTTGAGATTTGAACCCAATTGTTCCCCATCCTAGCCCATCTGGGTGACCATGCCTCCCACCCTTATCCATATATTCAAGCCATGTGACATATTGTCTCAACAGAGCTAATATAAGTATTCTGCATGGGATCCTTTTCTTCAATGTTTGGAGACCTAAACAATGATGATAAAATAATCCAAATACAGAATTTATGTGCAGACCTAGAAAGCAAGCAAATCATCTTGAGCATTTTAAGCTGAAACACCAATACAGTTGGCATTATTTAAGAGCATGGTCATAATATTCTTGTTTATATATCAACGTGGAGAGGTCAGTCCCTGACAGCTGCAGGTGTCTTCATCACAAAATAATGGAAAACTGCCTGCTGTCTCTTGAAGAGTAGAGATATAAATACTGATGTGGCTTCTCAAGTTGTGGGTCATTCTAATCAACTGGACTAAAATAGCCTGATTCATCCATCCCTAGTCACATGTTCCCCCTCTAAGTCTATTATCTATCTCTTTCTCTTAGCATCTCAGTGGACCTGTCCTTCCCACACTGGTGAAACAGTTCAGGAGCCACAGATAGATCAGATTGCTCATGCAACAGACACCACTTGCCTCACAGATGAGTGTGGAGATCCATCGGCCACCTGAGACCATTCTGATGCATCGAGTGGCAAGCAAGATATACAAGTGTCCCTCCACCTGATGGAATCTGTGACTTCATGGACTCTGGACTAGACATGGGCATTTCATTTCAGAAGAGATCTGGTTCTGAAATGAAACTCGTCAGAACAGTGGCTGTTCAGTACCAGGATTCGCCTTCCAGAACGAAATCAACCAGTCTCTTGCCTTGTTTTGGGCAACACGGGACTAAACTCCAATGAGGAAGCAGCCTGCAACACATCATCTTTCACTCTCTCTGGTGCTGGCCAGTCAGACAGGGAGGTGGGATGGTGCATGTCCCTGCACAGCTCCTAATTGGCCACCACCAGGGAAAGTGAAAGATGGCGTGTCTGAGGCTGCTTCTTGGTTGGAGTTTAGATCTGCGCTACCCAAAACAAGGTAATAGACTGGTTGGTTTCATTCTGGAAGGTGGATCCCGATACCAAGCGGCAGCCCTTCAGAAATGAAATGCCCGTGTCTACTCTGGACTCTTCTTGGACTCTCAATACTAAAACATCATGTCAAAATTGCCCCTGAGCAAATTTAGAATATGTCAGAGTGCACAGTTCATCCCTGCTAAATCAAAGGACATATGTTTAAGCTAGAGAGCCACTGATCCACTGGAAGTTCAGTACCAGCAGAACACTCTCAACCATGGGGAAGAATAGGAGCTATAAATTAATATAACAAAATATATGCCATCATGTCAGCGATGGAAGAGCAATGAGGGCACACTCCTAAGCCATCTATATTATATACAATGCTCCAGTCATGCGGAGGTGTCATCCGCATTATAAATTACTGAACAGTGTGATAAATTCTATTTATCTTGCCTCTTTGATCACATCACCTGCCTTCTACCTGGCAATCCATCTCTTTCTGCACTATTTCATTCATTCTGAATCTTTGAGCATCTTCGAAAGGAGCTGGCAAGCGTAACAAACATGATGAAGTTGTTGCAAAATATTTCTGAGTAAAATTGCAGATGTGATTGCACAGAATGCAGACTAGCATGCACAGAAAGAACCAAATGACAGAACACAAACCCAAGCCTCTTTTCCCTCTCTCAGTTGTGACGAAATAGAGTTTCGAGTTACAACAGCTGCCCACAGGTCTTTCTCTGCAATCTCCCGCCACCACCACCCCCGTGATTTGGGCAGCTAATTAAGAAAATGCAGGTTGTGGATGCAGCCCTGGTTCTTGGATCGCAATTTACGAGACCTGCGGCACCAGAAAGAATTCTATGGAGAGCACCAATGGAGTAAAAGTGCATTACTAAATGGAAGGAGCTGCGGAAAGGAGGGCTTGAAAGTAATAAGACATTAATAATGAATTACTTTTCATTAGTTTCTTTCCCAGTAACAAAGATTTTTCATGGTGGCCAATGAGCGAAGGATAACTTGGCCTCATTTTGATGAATTTGTTGAAGTCCTTGTGTAGTAACTGGGGTGCTGCCTCCCTAAAAGGAGGAGGAGGGATGACACGGTTTAAGTGCTGTTCTACCTCATGTTCAGGTGGCAACAGAGAAGAAAGGAGGGGAGTGTGTTTTGTGTCACACTCTGGGATAGGGAAGGGCAGTGAACCTGTCCTTGGACTTGCTCAAATAAGGACACTGGAAAAGGTCCTCAGCTGATCCAAGCCACTTTGGTAAATCTCTTGCCAGGCCTTTGTCTGGATCTATGTATCAATGTGTTTCCAAATTGCCACTGAAAACCCCATTTGCGCAAGTGGGGGAACTGGGGTACTTCAAGGACCAGATGCAGGGGAGTGGTATCAGGAGACAGATATCTAGTCTCGTGCACTCCCAGGTGCATCTGGTGGAGCCACTGTGAGATACAGGAAGCTGGACTAGATGGGCCTTTGGCCTGATCCAGGATGGCTTTTCTTATGTTCCTATGTTCTCATGGAAATGCAAATACCTATAATGTGGGATGGTATCAGAGGTGGTGCAATGCTGTTGATTTCAAGAACATGGTAGACGGTGGGGAAGGGCAGATCCTGGAGAAAATGAATGGTGATTATTGGGCTCAAGTCCTCTTAATATTCATGTAATATTTGCATAACTTGCTATGACAAATTGTAGATTACGAACAATGTGCAGCATTTCAGTCATGTAATCAGGGACCTGATGAGGCCCACAGTTGTGATATGCTCCAACACCTTGCCAGTTAACTCCAATTATTATTAACTCCTTTATTTTTAAAGGAATTTCTCTAAATTTCATGATGAAGTTCTCCAACTGGAAAAAAAGAATGAAAAATACATATACTGTATTATGGAAAATAGCATATGAAATATGTTTATCATGGGGACATGTTTGCTAAAATGTATGCATCAGGGAAATCCATATAAAATCAATGCATAATTCTGAGTACGTTAGAAGGCACATAAAATATGCACACATTTGTAACAAATTTTGGAAAAGACTTTGGAGACTGCCCCATCTCTGCTGTCTTTCTGGAAGCAGGCAAAGACCTTCCTCCTCAGGCAAGCTTTCCCTGAATGAGGGACTACCTACTATGTGACTTTTAGATCGATTATCAAACATGACTGCATTGACTAATTTTTAAAAGAACAGCAGTGTTTCTATGCTTACTTTCCACCACACATAATGGAGTTTTTTCTTTTGGCATGCTCTTTGTAGCTTTAAACTTACCTTTTAATGTTCTAAGGTGCCCTTCTAATTTCCTGTTCTTAATTTGAGTACAGTATGTCTTAAATCTTCTGGGCTGTATCAGAGCTGTCAAGTTTTTCCTGGCACTGGCCAGGAGGGGAGGAGGGAGGTGTAATGTGCGCACACAAAAACACAAACACAAAATTTCATACGTGAGCATGCATCAGAGCACACACACCCTCACATGCACTGCCCCTCCTACCACGCGGCCTGAAGTGGACGTGGCCCCCTGTAGAAGCCACGCCGGGGGGTGAGGAGGGTGATGATGATGATGATGATGATGATGAGGGCACAGTGACTTTCAGAATGCTGCGGTGGTGGAGGGCAGCCAGCGGTGTCAGGCTGGGCTTTGCTGGTTTCTCAGCGAGCTGAGGAGAAAGCAACAAGAACAAAGTGGCGTCTGGCAGTGGGCTCAGCGCTTCCATCTCCACCTTTGGCATGGTGGGTGGGGGAGCTCTTGCTGGCTGCCAGAGGAGGCGGAGTCTCCAGTGAAACTTCGAGCCCACCACTGCCAGCTGAGCGCCTTGCACTGGCAGACCTGAAAGGGAGCCAGGGGCAGCCACAGGAGGATGGTAGGCGAGGGAGTGCTCACACTGTGCATGCGCTTTGCCACCCTCACTTGCTTTCTCTCTGACATGCACATGCATATGTGTAGGCATGGGCCCCACTGGCTCCCGCGGCTGGGGGAGAAGCCCCTTTCTAGGCCGCCCCTCCAAGACAGCTGCGCAGTTACCACTGCTACAGCTCACCCCTATGCTGCCGCTTCCACCTGGCACTAGCTCCTTGTCCTCCTCTTCCTGCTGCTACTGTTCTGCTGCCGCCGCCCGGGACATTTACGGGAAAAGACATGTTCCAGGAAGATGACAGAACAAAGGGCTAGAAAACAGGAATGTCCTGCCCAAATCGAGACACTTGACAGGTCTGGCTGTATATTGTCCCTCATTATTGTAAGCCACCTTTGGGTCCTTTTCCAAGGAGAAAGGTGGAGTAAAAATTTTCAAAATAAATAAAATAAATTAAAATGGGATGGTATGAAACTGAATTTCTAAAATTTTTATATTTCATAATGTAAACAATAGATGGACATCCCTAGCTTCTGTTAGAACAGGTATCTCTCCAGACACTATTTTCTGCATGATCCCCACCTGGCATTCTAGCATGAATGGATAAAGGTTTGTGTGTTTGGATCAGAGTTTAGACTCTTTCACTATGAAAGGACCCATTGTATTATTCATTACATCTTGGCAGCCAGGTTGCTGTCCTCATTACTTTTTTTCTGACTATGCAAATTAGATTTGTGCCCTGCACATTATTAACTCATTGTTTGTCATTGCCACTTTCCAGAGGAACATCAGGAAATGCTCTCTGGTTCTGCCTAGTGGCCAATTTCGATATCACACCTTGCAGATATTTATCAAAACATAAAAAACACAACCAAATAATGCTTCCCTTGACAATGGCATGGATTAAAAAATGGCACATAACCTGACAATATCCTGTCAAAGTGTCTGTAAAACCCTAAATGGCCTTACAAAAGAATTTTAAAAAACTTAACAAGATTTTGTGCTATATGTAAAAAGATAACTTTGTAACCACTAGTTGCATCACATTTTACTTAAAAAGTTACTAGCTTCAGGAAATAAAATTGCCAGTAACCAATTATTTCCAAGTTCTGCTTTTGACAACAACATAACTATTCTATACATCCCAAAAAAGTATTTCTTATTACTTAAATGATTGGTATTTAAACAATTATTAATATATCATGTGACCCTTTATACTCATATTTTGCCTGTTACCTAGGTGGCTCCCCTTTCAACCCACTCAAAGTACAATACCATTTACAAGCGTTTTTGCATACTGTCTTCTGTGGCCTTTGGCATTGTTTAATACAATATTCTGACAGCTTCATGTTGATTATTTGCTTTCTTCAAGCAACAGCTCATCATAAAGAGTGGAGGAGAAAATGCAACCGTGTATTTATTAGAGCGGCTAAGACATTAATAATATATGAAAGGAACATCACATTTGGAGCACTTTATTAAAGCAGCAACTCATTTTTTTGCATTACTCTGGCATGGAAAAAAAAACACTAATAAATAAAGCACAACTCTCAGCTTTCCTCATTTAATTAACTACTGCACTGTAACAGTGCAGCGATTCACAGAATAGCCATTTAACCACATTGTAATGAAGAGACTATCATTGTGCCTTTGCAAAGTTTAATGCCATGGTTTAATGCCACATTATTTTTTCCCTGCTCTCAACTTTGTCCGTGTGTGCTGCTTAACCCAGGTCACTGTTACAGAGGGAAATGAATTTCAGATTTTGGATGGAGGGGAACAAATACCATTTCTTCTATCTGCAGGAGTACCATTGAACCTTAAATAATAATACTAATCCTTTTCCCCTCTCTTCCCAGGTACCATAAAGCTGTGAGGGCAGCCAGAGAAGGCGGGAAGATGGGAGAAAGCCATGCTTGCTGAGAGACTAAGACTTACAAGTTACAACCCAGCAGCTGGAACCAGGAGGAGGCAACCAGGCTTCTGCCACACTTAGTGCCACAATTGGTGTTGCAGCGACTGCTCAAATACCGGGGTACGTAGGAAAACTGGCAATGTAGGAAAACCTACGTATTGTTACTGTTTTGGGTAATGGAAGCTCATTGTTCTGGGGGACATTAACATCCATGCTGAGGCAGCTCTGTCAGGGGTGTCCGAAGACTTCATGACCTCTGTGTCAACAATGGGTCTGGCCCAGATGGTGTCTGCCCAACCCATCCTGCAGGCCATACCTTAGACCTGGTCTTCTGCCCTGATATGGACAGTGGGGACACTGAGGCAAAGGAACTTTCTGTAGTCCCATTGTCCTGGACAGACCACTATATGGTGTGCTTTAGGCTCACTGTAACTCAGAGCCTGGCCAGCGGGGGAAGTCAGACAAAAGCAATACATTCCAGAAGTTTGATGAATCCAGACATTTTTAACCGCCCTTGGGGAGTTCCCTAACTCTCCAATGGATGATTCTATTGAATCCCTGGTTAAACTCTGGAATGGGGAAATGAGCAAAGCCATTGTCCAGATAGCTCCTAAATGTATCCTTCCTCAAAATAGACCCAAATTGGCTGCTTGGTTTACTTGGGAGCTGGCAAAATTGAAACGGGTGGCCCGTACAGCTGAAAGGCATTGGCAGAAAACCCAGATTGAAACAGGCAAAGAAACAGTGAAAGGCCTTTGGAAGGCTTACTCTAAGGTAGTGGAGGCAGCAAAGAAATCATTTTTCACTACCAACATTGATTTGGCACAAAATCGCCCAGTGTAGCTTTTCAGAATAGTCTTAAGTCTGCTACATGCTGACCCATGGGTGGATAACACAGACCACTCTGTATCTCACTGTGAAAACTTTGCAGAACACTATGCAGGCAAAATGAAACAGATCCAGGCTACCTTGGATGCTGCTTTTGACCCAGAGCCTGTAAATAAAACACCCCACCCTGCTTGTCCTGTATTAATGGATGACTTTCAGCTCCTACAGTCGGATGAAGTGGTCAAGACCCTTGGGGAGATGAGAGCCACCAGATGTGTGTTGGATCCTTGCCCCTCATTGATCATAAAAGCTGCCAGAGAAGGTACAGCAGACTGGTTAGGAAGAGTAGTGAGTGCCTCCTTACATCAGGGCAGGATTCCAGCATGCTTAAAGGAGGCAATAGTAAAATCGCTGTTAAAAAAGCCCTCCTTAGATCCAACAATACTGAAGAATTACCGACCAGTAACTAACATCCCATTTTTAGAGAAAGGGTTGTGGCTTTGCAGCTCCAGAGGGTTCTGGATGAGATAAATAAATACCCTTTCCCCCTTTATTGTTTGCTCCTAGTTTTATCTGTTGTTATATGCATTCACATTGGAACCAACTTACAGTAACCCTAATAGGGTTTTCAAGGTAGGTGAAATGTCTAAGTACTTGTTTTAAGAGTTCCACACCTCAAGTGAGTTTCCCTGCCTGAGGTAGGATTCAAACCTAAGCCTCCCATTACACCACACTGGTTATCCTCCTGGTTTTATTGACAATAAATGCAAAAATAATTACAAATCTCCATGCATGCTTGTCTTTTGGTGAGCTAATGTTCATCATCCCCAGCTTTCTGTTCCTTTCTATGACACATGCACACACCCAAGCTTATTTTATTATTATTTGTTTGTTTCATTTACAGGCTACCTTTCCCCCATAAAAGGACCCAAGGAGGCTCCAGGTATTAAAAAAGAGTAGAATTCAAATCATAATCAGTGGTTCATTAAAGAACAAATAAACTATAAAACTGCTTGAAAAACAATTGAGTAATTAAACGTTAAAGGCTATCTTAACTTTAAAATGTCATTCAGTGACTCAAGCCTGCCTGGACCCCAAGAACAATCTGGAAATCTCCCCTAAGTTCAATTGCTGCACCTTTGGAGAGCCTTGTGGCATGGTGGTTAAACTGCTGTATGGCAGCCAAAACTGTGCTCACGACCTGGGGTTCAATCCCAGGTAGCAGGCTCAAGGTTGACTCAGCCTTCCAGCCTTCCAAAGTTGAAAAAAAAGAGTACCCGGATCACAGGGGATTGGGGGGAGAGGGGGATGTTTAGCCTGCATAATAAATGTGTAAACTGTCTAGAAAGTGCCTTACGCTTGGTGGGGCATTACAGGAGCTAAGCTTTTTAAAAAAATGTCTCCAAAAACTGCTGATGATCACAGCACGGACACTATATTTTATAGAATTCACAAAATAGGCAGGCTTTTCATCATGTAGATGGCAAAAAATGGGGGCAGTGTGGGGAGGAACAGAAACAGCAAGCAGTCTCAATATTTACCTTGACAATTTAGAACATCACAATCTGCAGAGAAAGTCAGGTCCAAAATGAAAAGCAGGGCTCTATGCATTGCGCAGACATCCTATAAGCTGACTGGGAAAAGAAAACAAGGTCATTCTCGTTCTCTCAGAACACAAGTACAGCAACCACTCCTGCATCTGCACCTTTTTCTGCCTGTGACGCCGCACCCTGCCAACATGCACCAGACAAGATTTCTGCATCCCCTTTGATAACTGTGCAGACTGTCAAGTCAATTATGACTTATGGCCACCCTTTTCAGTATTTTCTAAGTAGAGTACTCAGAAAGGGCTTCCCATTCCCTTCTTCACCATTGATTTGGCACAAAATCGCCTAGTGCAGCCTCGTGGTGCAGTGGTTAAATGCCTGTACTGCAGGTAAAACTGGGCTCATGACCTGGGTTTCAGTCCCAGGTAGCAGGCTCATGGTTGACTCAGCCTTTCATTCTTCCGAGGTCGATAAACTGAGTACCCAGCTTTGGGGGGGGGGCAATGTTTAGCCTGCATACTGTAATTAAACTGTAAACTGCCCAGAGACTACTTGAAGTGGTATGGGGCGGTATATAAGCAGAACACTTTGCTTTTGCTTTGCTTTTTCGGGGTGGACTAAGACTATGCAGCTTGTCCAAGGCCCCAAAGGTTGGCTCCACTTGCTGGAGGCACAGTATGGAACCAGACTTCCAACCTCTGGCTCTGCAGCTGGGTTCCTAAACCATTCAGCTATCCTGCTCCTTTACAAAAGTCTGCATGCTTTATTAACAGGTAGGAGTGGCACTCATCCAGCTAAATTTCAGTATGTCTAAATCCCGTCAATAACTATGGAAAGAGTCTTAAGAGAAGAGCTCTATTTCATTGTTCTTATTGATAGTAGAGGGGAAAACACTGAGTTTTGATGTGCGAATTAGTTATCCATGGCTGTGATCTCTTTGACCCTTCACTTCGACCCATCTATACTTCATTCCAAGTGCAGAAAACTTTAATCATTGCAAATCTGGTAGACTCTATGGTTCACCAGCTACCTGAATTAATTTTTTTTTCATGAATTTGGCTCATTTTCACAAGAACAGATGGCTCCATCCTTCACATGAAACATAAATGCTCCATTTTCGGATGGGTTGGAGGCTATAGCTATAACAAAGAACACCACATCCTTATTTTTAAAGAATCAGTTTTAAAATATGGATGAGCTGCATACATGTATATTGAGAAGCAACACTTGGAGCACATGTAGTGGATGGGAGTACAATCTATTTGTTACCACTGGAGGGGAGTGAAACAACTTTCTCAAGAAGAAAAGAAGAAATAAAAGAATGATTGTGGACAAAAAGCAAGACATAGATTTTCTGCTTTTGCAGAGGGTTGGTCTTCATGACCTGGGGCGGGGGGAGGTCCCTTCCAGCTCAACAATTCTGTGACTCTATGATCAGTAGAACAGAATACAATCTAAGCTGGGCTTGAAAAATAGATTTTCTTGTGGGCACTGTAGTTCTTTAAAGGGGATTATGAATCTTTCTCAGTACCTTCACCAAACTCAGGTTTCCAGGATTTTTAAGAGACAGCCATAACCATTATATTGCCAGAATACCTACAGAGGCTTGCAGTATGGATCTCGTTCACATGACAGACTAGCAAAAGTTCAAATATATAAAACAGCCATGACCCTAATGGAAAGGTGATTCTGGATACATAAAAATGACAGTAAAAGAGAACACGAGGCCCATCCTGCCCGTTTCCTTTCTTTATCACAGTCTTGTCCTAACTTTCTAAGAAGCAGCAGCTCTGAAGGAGTTGAAAGGATAACTAAGAATCATTTAAATGT
>JAHTLZ010000379.1:55098816-55125825 GCA_023846285.1 Phrynocephalus versicolor | reverse complement strand
AATAAATAAATAAATAAATAAATAAATAAATAAATAAATAAATAAATAAACCATCATGAACCACTGTTTTCCTGGTTCGCGCCCATCTCCAGCCCTCCCCCCAAGACCCTGAAATACAAAAGTCATTGCTCCTTCATTCATACAGGAGGGACTGGACTCTGCATTAATAAGATTGCTACTGTGATTATAATAATATTACATTTGTTCATTATTCTGATTTTCTGAATGGCCGGTCAATGATAATTGGAACCCCCTTTTCCAAATTTTATATATAAAAAAGTATAAAGCCTTGTCAGAAAAGCAAAAGAAAACGAGGCAAAACAATGCACAGCATACAGACCCCATTAGTTAAATCTGTCATTTGGTGGAATTTATTGCAGGTTAGCTCTCATTCCTTTCTGTATACCAATTTGATTGAAAGGGCGATTTATCAAGGCTCGGCATCCTGTTGAACATTGCAATCGTAACCCAGAGGTGTGTGTCTGGGGGAGGGAATGAATTGCAGCCACATCACGTTCACCTCTCTCATGTGAGTTTAAAAAAAGGGGGGATGGGAGGAAATTTAGAAAAACAAGAGATGAGCACCTGTGTTGTTGCTCAGATATCCAGGAAAATACAGTTTGACTCATTTCTCAAAATGGAGGACAATCAGAACAGGTTTGCCCTTTCTAAGACGAGACGAGATATTAATTGAGAGATTTTAGAAACCGTCTCAAATGGGGAAGAGAAATATGTTAGAAGTAAAGAAAGAAAGAAAGAAAGAAAGAAAGAAAGAAAGAAAGAAATTCTAACCGTGCATTATCTCCAACTCTGGAACTCCTTCTCACAGGACACTAGGCTGGCCTCATCTCTGCTGCCCTTCTACAGGCAGGCAAAGACCATTCTCTTCAATGCAGGCTTTTCTTCAATGACTGATGGTTTGAGAGGGAATTTAAATTGATTGCTGTGCCTTGTGGTTTTAAATGTGTTTTAATGCTGATCTTAGTTACTATTTTAATCTAATATTTGTTTTATTCTTTTTAATTACTGCATACTTACGGCTTTTAGCTTTTAAATGTTGCTTTATTTTAGGTATGCTGCTTTGGGGGAAATGGAGGGATAGAATATTTCAGGGCTGTTCAACTTTGAACAGGCCAAGGTCTACTTTTTCCAGTCAAAGTGCCTGAGGGCTACTACACTAAAACCTCTACTTACAAATTTTATCCGTTCCGAGCACATGCTCATAAGTAAAAACCTTTGTAAGTAGAGCAGCGGTTTCTCATAGGAATGAATTGAAAACCAATTAATCTGTTCTGGAGGAAAAAGATTTCAAAGTGCCATGGCCCTTGAACTGCCCCACTCGGCTTAGACAGTGGGCTGGCAGACTCAGAAATTTTCTGGGGCAGTGGTCGTCCTTGGGATGGGGGAAGGAGGGGTGGAAAACTTATCCCCTCACTTTTTTTATTGATGGCTGGCAGGCTACTTTTGAACCCTTCACGGGCTACCTGTTGGGCAGGACTGGATCTTTTTTTTTTAAAATAAATAGATAAATATCCCTGGACTAGGGTGCATGGAAGTCCCACCTATGCAACCTTTCCCAGCACCCATTAAGTGCAGCAAGGCCAAAGCTAATGACCCATACTAGTTAATAAGTGTTGAGAAAGGTTGCATACGTGGTACTTTCATACACCCTAGTCCAGTGGTGACGAACCTTTGGCACCCCAGATGTTTTGGACCACAACTCCCAGAATTCTGAACCTAGATTGCCAGTGACAAAGGATTGTGAGCGTTGTGGTCCAAAACATCTGGAGGGCTGAAGGTTCACCACCACTGAGCTAGGACATTGTCGACCTAACAAGCCTATTCAGGCAATTGTCTGACTTATGAGCCTATTCAGACGGGGGTGATGTGAAATCAAGGCCAACTATAATATGGAGAACTCACCACTAACTTCCCTCAGACGGATGAAGCTGCTTGGATGAGTAGTGAAATGTTTCTGTCTCTCAATAAAAGAAGTCCAGTTGCCATGACTCAACTTCCAGAATTGAGAGTGTGGTAGTCTTTAATAGTACAGTATCCCCAGATTTGCTTCCATGAGGAAGGGTGCCGTAATCTTCCCGATTGTGGGACTGACCCAAAGGCAACAACAAATTTTAAATGGAACAAGCATCTAACAAAGTATGCGTGTAAATTTCTATTATGGTTGTAAATATTGCACACAGAATGCTTTGCTATTTCCTGTTTAGGATGCCCTTGACTCAACGAGATACACAGAGGGGGATTTTGAAGGTCTGAAAGGCTCAGCATCCTGTTGAATACTGCAGTCCTAGGCCACAAGTGGGCAAAAGACAGTTTGCTTGCTACCAGACATGGGAGCATTACTGTTTTCCTTATCAAAGTGTCACTAACTTCTGCAAAGCATCTGTAAAGTGTCTATTCCCACTGAGAATCCTATGACAAGCATGGAGCAAGCAAAAACTGCCCAGCTAAATGTTGGAAAAGGACAGAAATGTTCCTTCAATACTTCAAATTATTTTTAAAAAGTATGTACAACAAAACAGCATCCCCTGTCATGATGGTCTGTCTGTACTGTTTGCATTACAGTGTTGTTTGTGTGATTCTACTTCTCTCTCTCTCTCTCTCTCTCTCTCTCTCTCTCTCTCCAGTTAAGATGTTGTAAGATACCTTGCATTTATCACAGGATGTGGCAGATATTTCCATATTCTGTGTGTGCAAAGACAAAGCTCTTGGGCAAGGATAGTTTATCCTTGTCAGCGTGAACATAAAATCCCTTTACTCTGTTTTACGCTGCTCTGGAAAGAGAGGCTAGTAATGACAACATTAACAAGCTGTGGCTGTCCAGGGTGGGTTTTTTGTTGTTGTTGTTGGGCTTGGTTGTTGATCGATGGGAGAGTTTGGGGGAGAAGTCTGAGTGGTTTTAAGGTTCAGCCTAGCACTGAATAGTTCAGAGATAAAATTACACAGACTGAGATTCAAATAGGATGTGGCTGAGAGACAATTAAGGACTAGAGAGAGAAGAGATAGGATTTTAGAACTTTTGTGAGGAAAGCTAAATGTTGAGTGCCTGTAAACTTAAGAACAGGGTGTGCAAGTGATCAGCTTTGTCTGTCACGTAACATTAGTGTGTTTGAGCTATATTGTTCCTTTTATTTGTATCTAAACACATTACCTTTGCTAACTAAGGTCAGGATAGTCAGTAGTGATGTATGGAAGTGAAAGCTGGACTATAAAGAAGGCTGATCGCTGCAGAATCAATGCTTTTGAGCTGTGGTGCTGGAGGAGAGTCTTGAGAGTCCCCTGGACTGCAAGGAGATCAAACTGATCCATCCTGAAAGAAATCAACCCTGAATATTCACTGGAAGGACAGATTTTGAAGCTGAGGCTCCAGTACTTTGGCCACCTCAGGAGGAGAGAGGACTCCTTGGAAAAGTCCCTGATGTTGGGAAAGATTGAAGGCAAAAGGAAAAGGGGATGGCAGAGAATGAGATGGTTGGACGGTGTCATCAATGCAACCAATATGGATTTGACCAAACTCCGGGAGGCCGTGGAGGATAGGAAGATCTGGTGAGCTCTGGTCCACGGGGTCACAAAGAGTCGGATATGACTGAACGACTGAACAACAACAAAAACACATTACCTTTATGCTTTTAATTCTACTTTGTAATAAATAAATCAGTCTGAAAGCATTAATTTACTAGAGAAGCTAGTTGGTGGCAGCAAAAGAGAAAAAATTGAGACCCCTAGCCACCCAATCTATGGGTCAAGGGCCATCACACCACCTGTTTTGGTAGAATATTCCATAGCCCAAGGTGCCAGATGCGTCAGTCTGCACCTGATGTTGGCTCTGAGGACAATCTCCCTTCTCCAAAAGGACACACCATTAAAATGCATCAGGAAACTCAACCAGAGTTCAAGGTCCTCTCTCATTTCTGCTGACATCCTCCGCCTGTGGTATGGCTTGGGGAGACCAGCAGTAGCCGCACATAGGTGCCTTAGGAATGCTCTGCCTGGTGTGATAACTCTGCATGCAAAATTTAGATGACCAATCACAACCTGCAGCCCCTTCAGGGAGACCTTGCTCTTGTGCAGCAGTTCCGTTAATAATCTAAACAAGTCACCAAGCTTACCCTCAGGCAACCGGCTAGTCTGGTGCACAGTGTCCAGCTCTATATCCAGGAAGGTTAAATGTGAGACCAGGCCCTTCGTCTTTTGCTTTGCTAAAGGAACCCCCAACTCTTTAGCAATACTCTGGAAGTCAGCCATAAGGTGTGAGCATTGGCTGGAGCCGGCTGTCCCACAGAAAAGGTAATTGTCACGGTTGTGTTCCTCCTGCGTGCTCCTAGTCCTATCCCTAATAGCCCGCTCAAGAAAGGAACTAAAGGTTTCAAAAGCTGTGCATGGGACCAGAGTACCTGTCAGGGCGTATCTCTCAGAGATCAACCAGGAACAGGCCCACGAGAATGGCGCAGGCGCGCTCACTTAGGGTGGCCACACACAGGGAGGCACAGAAATCGCTCACGCCTTCTCTGTGGTGGGCCCCATGTTCTGGAATCATCTCCCCAGTGAGCTGTGCCTAGCACAGTCCCTGCCCACCTTTAAAAAGGCTTTGAAAACACACCTTTTTAAGGAGGCATTTGGCGACCTTTTTACTTAAGTTTATTATTTTTAAAATCTTTGCTGCCCACGTCATCTTTTTTTGGAGGGTATTGTCCATCCCCATTTTATTGGAATTTTCCTTTGATTTCTTGTTCTCTTTTTGTAGTTTTGTTTTTTTGTTAGCCTCCCAGAGTTCGATTTCGGGAGATGGGCAGGATATAAGTGTAATAAATAAATAAATAAATAAATAAATAAATAAATAAATAAAATGGGAGAGCCCTGTCCACATAAAATGTTCCCTCATAAGAAAATCCCAACAACTCAAAATCCCTCAGGAAAACTGGTAACAATTGAAAAGTGGTCTCACTTTATCCTGAATATCGCATTTGCCTCGCATTTGCCCCGATCCCACATATTTTGATTATGCTTATGGCTGTATCGAAAGATGTATACCTAACCGAACACCATTCATGAGGGATCCTATTGTTCACTGAGTCCCCCTCTGGAAATGATAAATGATGAATGAGCCAGTATTCGCCCAGAGTCTTTTTGGACACAATTCCTAGTGGGGATACCCGGAACTGGGGAGTGGGCGGGGCATCAGAGAGGCCTAAATCTCTACCCTCAACAACCTCCTTGCTAATCTTTTCCCTAACCAAATCTTCCAAACCAATAACAGACTTTAAATTCTTGGCCAACATGGCCTCCTGCACTCCCAGAGCTAGAATACAGAAACCCCACATCAGCGTGTTTTTGGAGTCATATTTTTAGAGCTGCAGATTTAGATATGCAAATCAGGCAAACAGGATAGAGAACTTAGCAATGGATGTTTTGTGGCATCTTCACTGTTTTACTACATCTTCGCCCTGCAGTCTTTTCTCAACATTTGGACAGCACTAGGCTGCTGTTCAGGACAAAGTGAGACTGTGTAGAAAATAAACTGACGAGGTCTATGTACCAGGAGATGGCAATAGTGATCTACAATAGCGTTAATCTAGCTGCGCAACACTCAGATTGTCTTCAGGCAAGCAAACAAGCCCAGTCCTCTAAGAATGACGCCCAAACACATACTGTAGCTCAGTTTCTGCTCCTTATCCTTGAGTTGTTCGGGTTATTACTAATCATTGTCAAGACTTCTGCTGTGTTTTCTATTGAAATTACTGTATGTGGTGGCATTTTCTTTTACAGGCCTTTGTACATAAATCAGATCGTCCCTCCCAGTATTCTAGAAGCTATGATGTCATTTTGAAAGACAAAAGGCAGATACTATTGAATTAAACATGTCAGTTGTGGAGGGAAGAAGGGAAAAAAATCAAATTACTTTGGAAGTCAGTGCCCGGAGGGGGAAGGTAGGGAGAGCTTCCTTGGATTGCTTGATGTCCAAAAAACATGTGTCATTAACGAAGAAAGGAGGAACAAATTGCCAGGATAGCTGTGAGAAGAGTCGCTTTATCGGTGTCAATTAAGGCTGCAATCCAGTAACCACCCACCTGGGAGAAAAGCCTCATTGAACACAACGAGATTGGGTTTGGAATAGATGCGGCCCTATTTGTGCTATTAGTGCCTGTTCTATGCCTCTAAAAATGGAAACGTGACCAGCGTTGCAGGCGAGCAACTGTCAGCCACCCTCACGGGTCAGGCGTCTGCAGGATGCCCACGGACGATCCCTATGGACTTGAGCTGATACGTCGGGATATCAAGAAGAGCAATGTTAGTGTTAGAGATGGGCAAGAAACGCGATTTTTTTTTGTTTTTGTTTTTGTTTTTTGTTTCATTACATAACGAAATGAAAAATGAATTTTGTCTCCAAAATGAAATAAAACGAAATGAAACATCAGAAATTCTGTCATGCGTTTCGTTTTTGTTGCAGCAAATACATTGAACTGTAATGAATGCTAACGAAACAGCAATTTTTCGTTTTCATTTTCGTTTTTCATTTCGTTACGTAACGAAACAAAAACAAATCTTTTTGCAAAAATTCACTAAAAATGAAAACGAACTGAAACGGACCCCCTAAATGACAAATGACAAACGAAACACCTTTTTTTTTTTTTGAGTCGTGCCCATCTCTAGTTAGTGTTTTCAGGGCGAAAGCAAAGCAGGAGGAATAGAAACAAAAACTGGGACTAAAAGACCATTTACTAGGGAGGATGATCATAAACAGGGGATCTTCCTGGGAAATATGGAGGGCACAACCTCTTCCCCTCCCTGCGTAGCTTTGCCCCAGGGCTCCATTTCTTTGTCACATTTTGAGTGTGACAAATAGGCGGAACTCAGGAGGTATCTTTTATAGCTTCCATTTGTTCTGCAAATGGCATTTATATACTGAGCATACACCTTGGCATATGAATGTACTCTGCACTCTAGTCTTGGTGTCCAGATACCTATATTGCCAGCATTTAGCAACCAGGCTCTACAAAAGCCGAAGGAGAACAGCTGAAATCTCAGTCCATCCTGGGTGTCAGACAGTTTGCCACTCTCTGACAGTTTCTACTGGACAGCCAAGAAATTAAAAGCGTTGAATTATGAAGTTGTAAAAAAAAAAGGAGAGAGAAAGATGGACCAAGAAGATGCCAAAGAAACAAAACCCATTCTTGGACCACATTCAGACTGAACAGTTAAACAAACAATTTATAGATGTATCATAAAATTTCTATGGGGCATTATAAAAAAGCAGACATAAGTCTAGGAAAAAAATCATCATTTCTTCCCTGTCCGGACTAACAAAAGCTCTATCTGAATGAGCTACTTTGCAATGGTGATATACAGCCATTGAAGTAGACAGCAGGGAGGGGGAGGAACAGAACGCAGTGCAGAAGGAAATCATTTCAAAACAGCCACGATGAACAATAGTATTTGATTATAACTATGCAAAATTTCCTAGACCCCAAACATTAGTTTCTCTTAGAGTTCTCCCTCCAATTATGCAATCAGCTGATTCCCAGCTGACGCTTCAGCAAGCCAGCTAAATATATATATTTTAGATTATAGGATCAGATCTGTATAATTATATTTTCTTATTATGCTAACATCCTGCATATGAAAACAATTGACAGCTTGGGATATGTGTGTTTGTGCGATGTTGTTGTCATTTTTACTCCACCCTGCTGGGAAAGCTGCATGGAGTGGGGGCTACATCACAGCTGTGTTGCATTCGCACATCGTGAATTAACTTTGTACTGGCATGTTAAATGCACACCAGCTTTCCTACTTCAGCCTTTGGTGTAAAAGAAACCCTGCTGTAGGCCTGTATTGCAGCCTAGCAGGGAGCTATGTTAAATAAACCCATTAAGAGACCAGCACCAGTATAGAGCTTGACATCAGCACCAGAGGCATAGCAAGGATTTGGAGCGCTTAGGGACAAAGTTGGTTTTTGCGCCCTTCCTGCCGACCCCCCACATCACACCCACCAAGCAATGGGGGACTGAACCCTGTGGGCGTGGTGTGTTTGTGTGTGTGTGCCTTACACCTCTCCCACCAAGGCAAGGAAGAGAAGGGGGAGGGTGCCACGGCCACTACTCTCCTGCCTGCCTGCCTGCCTGCTTTGCTGCTCGCCTGGCACACGGCGGTGGAGGTGGTGGAGGGAGTGCCTTCACCAAGCTTTAGGGGAAACGAGGACTGCTGGGCGATGGAAAGGTGAACGGCTTCCTCCTCCTGCCCCCCTCCAGGCACCCCCAGATTGCTGCACCCCGGGCAGATGTACACTTCTGCCCCTCTAGATACGCCCCTGATCAGCACTAACAGAGAAGAGTGGGTTATTTTTCAGCTCTGAAATTATTCACTCTAAAAATGATGTTTTCTTAATGTCTCCACCTCCCTTTTTCACACACAGCAGATACTACTAACCTGAGCATCCGGTTCCATAACTGTATGCAAAATATATATCCTATATATCCTACACCTCCGTTTTGCTTCCTACTTTTCTAGCAATACACAAAGAACGAAACTAGTTTGAAGGTCCAACTGGATTAGTTTGTGCTGAATGCCATTCAGCAGGTATTTTTAAAACAGTTGTCTACATGGTGAAAAATGTCTGTTTGTGGGGGCATGTGGTTTTCCTCACCCTGTGCATCTTGCATTTAGCGAGATCAGTCCCATGGTTAGCACTGGGAGGTAACTATGGACTTAACTCATCAGTTAGAGGATCAAAACACTTACCCCTGGGGAATCCTATGGAGTGGCAGAATACAGGTTAAGGGAATACAGTAACCCCCCGCCTATCGTGGGGGTTAGGGACACACCTGACCCGCAATACATGACAATCCGTGATATGTGGAAGCGGGTCAGGTGGGGCAGGTGGTGATCAGAGGGGCCTGGCAGGGCAGCGAGGAGTGATGCGTTCACTCCCTGCTGCCCCCCCCCGCGGCTCTGAGGCCTCCCGGATGGGTCTGGGGGGAGGGGAGCAATGCGATCGCTCCCCGCCCCGTGTGGCTCTGAGGCCTCCTGGAGGGGCCTGGCGGTCGGTGGGGAGTGATCCAATCGTTCCCCCCACGCCCCCCGCAGATACTGCGATCCCGTGATATAGTGGGACTGCAGGACCTGAACCGCAGAATGGCGGGGGGTGACTGTATACATTTCCATGAATGCCTGAGCCAGGAGCACAACTTGTGGTTCAAGGTTATGTCACATGACAAGGAACTGCCTTCGTTGTGTTCCAGGGGATGCAGCGATGGGAAGGATAATCAAGTAACTGCCATTCCATCATCTATGATTATGAAATGCCTGGATCAGGCAGCAACATCTTGAAAGGTGCCCATAGATCTAAAAGGACAGACAGCTCAGTTTTCACGTGTGTTGGTACCTTAGCTTTCAAGTGGCCCAATCTAAAAATCTTTTAAACTAAATGTAAGATCTTTCTATTGCCATCATCAGGCTGACTGCTCGGGCTGTCAAACCCAGGAGGAATTGACTTGGTACTTGACCTTCCTTGCCTGTGATTTGAATCCACTTGCTTTAACTTGGATTTCAGACTTTTTACCAACTGCCTGAGTACATTATTTTCTTAGTTTGAAAAGCTGATTAGAAATGGAAAAACACCATCAACTCAGAATCTCTCACTTCTGAGTTGGAGTGTCTTGTGCCCTTTGTCACTAAACCTCTTTCCTAATTCCTGCCTCATGTTTTTCCTCACCTGTGTGATCCCTTTGCTTCCAAACGAGCTTCAAAATAGGCCAAATCTCAAAGGACAACACATTTTGGGCTCAGACATTTGTCAATGCTGGGAGCTTTTCTTTTGAAAGTTCCTTTTGGAAAGTCAGGCGGCCTATAAATCGATATTCAGCTTGGTCAGGCAGTTCTTAAGGTGGCTTGACGATGGAACTGGGGTAAAAGCCTTGGCAAGAAACAACACACTACGGTCGAAGCAGGTGACGCTGTTGATCTTCCTGTGTGGGAGAGAGTTGGCCCTTTCAGAGGCTTCGGGCTCCGGGCTTCACAATTTCACGTGCAGTTTTAGGGCAAAGATAGCTGCTGCTTTTTGCATTGCAAGATTGCTGGCCAACCTTCTGGAAAGACAGCATCTCTGCTGTCTTTTCGCAAGCAGGCAAAGACATTCCTCTCCAGGCAAGCTTTTCCTGAATGAGGGACTACTTACTATGTGACTTTTAGATAGATTACCATACATGATTGCATTGACTTATTTCATTAGAACACCAGTGATTTCCCTGTTAGTTCATTTCCACCTCTCATAATGGATTTTTGGCATGTTTTTTGTAGCTTTAATGTTACATTTTAATGTTCTAAGACACCTCTCCTAATTCCCTGTTCTTAACTTAAATATATCTTAAATGTTCTGGGCTGTATATTGTCTCTCATTATAGTCAGCCACCTTTGGTCCTCTTCCAAGGAGAAAGGTGGGGTAAAAATATTCAAAATAAATAAATAAATAAACCTTCGTCTCCAACTTGCCCGCAGCATCTGCACCCCCCAGGTCTCTGTTTTTGCTTCTATAAATATAAAAAATAAATAATAATAAATAAATTTAACCAATTATTGGCTCCATCTGCCTTCTTGGCAAAACTGCTACTGGCACCACTCTCTTCTCTCAAAAAAGTCTACCTCACTTACCAACATCTTGATCTTCCTGCAAGTATAGGACAGCACTGCTTCCTCTTGAATAAACAACATCCCTTGTTTAGGGAGGAGAAAGGCTTTTCATATGTTAAAAACTGGCAAGGGAAGAATCAATAGTTTGGGTCTGGTTTATGTCTAGTGAAACTAGCCATTGCTGAGAATGGGGAGGCACTTGATCGTTTCTCTTCCTGCTCTCTAATATTTATTTATTTATTTATTTATTTATTTATTTATTTATTTATTCCCTCCCTCCTTCCCTCCCTTTATTTACTGCCCCATTAGTGCAGGAGTACTATTCTGTGTTTTATATAAATAAACCCTGACACATTTTTTTTCTATAACCTACATGGTGTGTCTTGGCTTTTAATTTCTGAATTGAAACACTTTGTCTATGGTTACCTTCTGAAACAGAACTTAATTTTTAAAAATGGGCACTTCTGCTGTTTGGCATGAAGAAAGTACCAGGTTCAATCGTTGGCATAGGCTTTTAAAACAGGAATGGGCAATGTAAGGCCCTGGAGACACATGTAGCCCAGAGCCTGGTAGCTGGGCAAGCAAAATGCATTCCCCAATCCATTTTGTAATTCATGACATGGGAATAAGACAAGTAATTATAGCATGGAACAGCTTGCCACCATCTCCCAGTCTCCACAGGGGATCGGCAGCTTTGTCAGGGCATCAGCAGCTATAAAAATGTAAAGAAAACAGATGTGTCTAATGCACTGTATATATTAATGAGCTGACATTCTGTAATCCAGAAACTTGGACGGTTACTTCACGTCCACTCTCATCCCAGGAGGGAGTTTGTTGCGCGTTGATGTCGGTTGCAGTCACGTGGTCTTCTTGCGGTTCTGTCCCTTATCCTGTGTACGCATGGGCATGATTGATGATATCAGCATGACTGTTTCTGCATGTCCTCATTCTGTAATGAGATGTGAAATTCCATGCCTTTGTTCTCTGGATTTTTTTCGACCCGACCTTCCATTTTTTGATATTTCGATTCTCCAAAGCCTTGTCTTCAATGTGTTACGGAGCTAAGTTTGAGGCATTTGTCTTTTAACCTCTCTGCATGGTGTTGCTGACTTCATAGGGAATGTACTGGCGAACGGCACTTTGCACTCCTGCCACTAGATGGAGAATGGCACATTGCGGGAGGAGACTGACCTCACAGGCTCTCCTATTGGAACGAGAAGCGAGATGAGGAGATTCCCAAGGCCAGGGAGGGGAATCTGTCATCCCGCTTAGATCGCAGTTCAGGGGGCGTGGTTGGGACGAACGTGCAGTTAGATTTCTTCATACTGGTCCCCAGCAGGACCGCAAACAGCGATGAGATGGACGTGAAGTATCAGCCTTGGTCTGCCACAACAAAAACAGATATGGCTTCCAATGGGATTAGTGTCACATCTTGATGTCACTTCTGCAAAATCTGAGCTGCAAGCATGATCCACCTAGCTTTGGGTAGACCTGCTTTCCATTGTCTCAGGGACAACTGCTCTTCTCCTCTTCCTTATCAGCCTAGTTTATTAGTCATGTCACTAGCCCAAGTCGAGCTGAGAATTGGGTGCAGTCAATTAACCCAGGCCTTGGATGAATCAGGAGCAGTAGATAGAGTAGTGCAACTCTTCTAAGGAGTCAGTCGAGAGGCTTCCTCCCCCTCCCATTTTAATGCACAGGAATTTTACTAATCTTTGTGGGTAGTGAACCAATTCAGATTAAAGTGATTGTCTACAAACATATTATGTAATGGATGGGCAGCCTAACGAAAATAAAATGCTTTTTCATCATTTTGTTAGCTTACGATTTTGTTTGTTTGTTAAAAATGAACTGTCTCTTTGCTATCTAAAATGGGCTCTCCAGGGTCCAAGGGGCACCAACTTTTGGGGTAGCTCCCTTGGATTCTCCCCCTTACCCCCAAATGTTTCCAAATCTCAGGGCTCCCCTAAAATCACTTTAAACTCCTGCTACTTTGGTGTCCAAAAGTAAGGAATTTTTGAATGCATATTTTTTTTACAAAATATGCACTCTAAATGTATTTTTAAAAATATGCAATCAAAACTTACTTACCTTGGGGCTCCAAAACAGCAGGGGTACCTTTCTGAAGTGGTTATAGGGGACCCCTGAAAACTGGAAATATTTGGGGATAAGGGGGTAGTTAATTGGCTGGGGGTATTTAATTAGCAAAGCGTGCTTGGAGCATGGAGGCAGTTATGGAGTTTATGGTATTAGGGAGTTTATGGCATTAACTCCCTAATTGCATCCACGCTCCCAGCACACTTTGCCAATTAACTACCTCCCAGCCCCTTTGTGTGTTGCATCGTTACAGTCGTGACCGACTCTTCGTGACCCCATGTCCATGGAGTTTTCTTGGCAGGAATACTGGAGTGGTTTGCCAGTTCCTACTCCAGGTGCCTACAGCACCTGGTATTCCCTGGTGGTCTCCCATCCAAGTACTAACCAGGGCCGACCTTGCTTAGCTTCCGAAATCAGGCAAGATTGGATGTGCTTAGGGCCCCTTTAGAGCTTCATAACTAAGTCCCCTTACCCCCCAAATCTTTCCAGATTTCAGGGGGTACCCCAAATCACTTTGGGAAGGAGTATATACAGTATATATACTCCAATGGGATCAGTAAGGTCTCCCAGCTGAAGCAACACACAATGAATATTTTAAACCTGGAGGCTGAAACGCATAACTTGATTTTACCATATGTTCACTGAAGTTAATCTCAGTTTGACATGCTGTTTATTTATAACACCCTGCTGTGGCATCCCACCAAAGCCTAGGTATTCAAAATACAAAGCTCTAGTGTTTATTCTTATCTACATAGGGAATAAGATTTTTTATACAAGCTGATAAAAGTTCCTTGTCTGATTTATCTCCCTAGGCCAAAATAGGCTGGTAGTTCGCCTTGAAGTTAAAAGAAAAAGCACAAACTGTCAAATCCTATATATTCCTTTTTATGTATTTTGTCATTTCCCCTCTATTAATTCTGTCCTAAGGTTGGGAAGATGAGTGCTCTCTGAGCCTCCATTTACATACACTACTTTAGCGCTGACTTTTTTGGTTGCAGCCTATTAAATTTATAGACGGTGAGGCCCTTGAGCTACAGAAAAGTACACCTTCTCCATTGTTTTCTTCTGAAAGATAACACTGGTAGGCAATAGGAATGTGTTTTCTCTTTCCTCCCTGATGCCTAAGATCCCTTTAATGTTCTCTAGCTTACACCTATACACACTTTGCAGCACTGAAGAAACTGCTATATTGTCACATTGGTTGCTTTCTTCAGGACCAGCACCAGCAGTTCAAGAGCAGAAAGTGCTTCCATTCAACCTAGTACCTTCCCAGCTATAGTAACAATAGAGGTATTTTTTGGTGTGTGTGTGTGTGTGTGTGTGTGTGTGTGTGTGTGTGTGGAATACTTAACTAATGAGTTGGAATCATGAATTTGCTGATGTGGTTTATGTGGCTTCATTTACACATATGCAAATTGTCAGCGTTGGCTGGATATGTCTGCGAAGATTCTCAGTCATCCAGGTGAGTTTATCTGGAATTTGAGTCATGGCTACTGGACGTTTCTCTCTCAAGAAAAAGAACTCCAGTAGCCATGACTCAACTTCCAGATATGTTGGCTGGATAGTTCAATGGCTTAGAGATCTGGCCTTGAATCCAGAGGTTGGGAGTTTAATTCGCCACTGTGGAAAAGAGACAGCTAGTGTAGAAAAGAGCAAGTTGCACAGTTCCAGGGAATCCCCAGAGGAAGAGAATGGTAAACTACTTCAGAATACACTCTACCTAGAAAACCCCAGAAAGGGTCATAAGAACATAACAAGAGCCATGCTGGATCAGGCCCAAGGCCCATCTAGTCCAGCTTCCTGTATCTCACACAGTGGCCCCACAAAATGTATCTGGGAGTGCATGAGACCAGATATCTGTCTCCTGATACCACTCCCTTGCATCTGGCCTTTGGAATACCCTGGTTTTAAGCCTGGAGATGACACAGCTCCATCATGGTTTGTAACCTGTGATGGACTTTTCCTCCTGGAATCTGTCAAATCCTTTTTGAAGGCATCCAGGCCAGATGCCATCACCCCATCCTGTGGCAGGGAGTTCCACAGACTAACAACATGCTGGGTAAAAAAGTATTTCCTTTTGTCTCTTCTCACTCTCCCAACCCTCAATTTGAGTGTATGTCCCCTAGGTCTGGTATTTTGTGAGAGGGAGAAGAGTGTTCCTCTATCCACTTTACTCATGCCCTGCAGTATTTTGTATGCCTCAATCACATATCCCCCTCACACACCTTTTTTTCCAGACTAGAGAACCCCAAGTGTTTTAGCTTTTCCTCATAAGGGAGGTTCCCCAACCCAGTAATCATTTTAGTCGCTCTCTTTTGTACCTTTTCCAGTTCCACTATGTCTTTTTTGAGCCAGCATGAATCAGAATTGACTTGATAGCCATAGCCATAAACATATGTGCAGCATTGAAGAAAGGCTGCACATTTCTGGAACCCATTTCTTTTCAGGCAGCTACCACTTTTGTTATTCAAAAGCAACAGCTTGTATCGTTCTTTTCTCCTGACTCAACTTATGTTATTCCTGTCCTATCACTGGAAAATCCATAGTGCAAACATTCCAGTGACTTAAAAAGACATTGAGTTACACTGGCTGATAACTTGGTTGGTTGTAACAGATTAGTATTTATCTCAAAGGAAAGAAAGAGGGGCCTTGATCCACTGATTCCAGTAAAGAGGAGAACATAAATGAGCTCACTGTCAGTATCCTAGATATGAGATGAGGAAGCACCCCATTCATTGCAGTGGAGCAGCCACCAATGAATTATTGCCTTGCTGTTCAGTGGGTATTCTAAGAGTCTCCACAGGAACTCTTTTCTACCTCTATACCTCTTCTGTGTCTACATGAAACCACTGGTAGAGATAGTGCAGAGATACAGGATGAGTTTACCATTCCATGCCATACTTATACAGTATCTTTTTTTGTAATATGTTTATTAATATCCCATCATCTTAACATTTCACGTTTCTAAGTTAATTTCTACAAACAGTTACAGTTGTCATTCATCATATCGTCTGGGTGCGCTTAATGTTAATTACATCACGTCTTAGTACAACCTAATGCATTGTTGCTTCTCTCCAACCAATCATAAATCTATTCCATGTTGAGTAATACACAGAATACTCTTTTTCTTTAATTCTCAATGTCATTATGTCCATCTCTGCAGAGTCTAATATTTTTTTTTTGTATAATTGTTTCCTCCTTAGGTATGTTTTCATGTTTCAACATTTGGGTCCAAGCTATTCTAGCGGCAGTCAAGATATGTAGTATAATATATCTATCCTGTATATTAATACAGTAACCCCCCGCCGATCCCGGGGGTTAGGGACCCACCCCACCCACAATGCATGAAAATCCGTGATATGCGGAAGTGGGTGGGGGGGCTGGGGCGGGTGGGGGGGATTGTGTGGCTGTCCGAGAAGTCTTGGCGCAGCGCGCACAGGCAGTGTTGCAGGATCTGACCTCCCGCCGCCGCCCGCCCGCAGCACCTGAGACTTCTCGGAGGGGCCGGGAGGCGGCAGGGAGTGACCCGATTGCACCCCGCTGGCCCTCCACGTGGCTCCAAGGCTTTTCGGAGGGGCCCGGGGGAGCGGCGGAGAGTGACCCAATCGTCCCCGCTGCCTCCTGTGCGGCTCCAAGGCCTTTCAGAGGGGCATGGGGGGCGGCGGGGAACGACCTGATTGCTCCCCGCCGCCCCTCTGCATGGCTCCGAGGCCTTTCGGAGGGGCACGGGGGGCAGCGGGGAGCGGCCTGATCGCTCCCCACCCCCCTCTGTGTGGCTCCGAGGCCTGATCGCTCCCCGCCACCCTCCGTGCGGCTCTGAGGCCTTTCAGAGGGGCAGGGGGTGGCGGGGGTGACCCAATTATTCCCCGCCACCCCCCATGTGGCTCTGAGGTGCAGGTACTGTGATCCCGCAATATAGCGGGACTGCAGTACCTGAACCGCGAAATGGCAGGGGTTGACTGTATTTTCTGGCTTAAATTCTATATTCAGCTTAGTTATTTAGTTATTTAATCTAGGTGGTAGGTGCCAACGATAAAGTATCTTATGCGCACAATAAGCAGGTCTACCCACTCTGGTTTTTCCTTTTCATCTATCAAATATTAAGCTATTGATGCTCAAAATCAATTCTGTGGGGAGACAATGGTGTCAAACTACAACTGAATTCCAACAAGATGGAGATATTATTCGTGGGAGGTTTATCTATTCTGTTAAACGTCATCTCATCTTGTTCTGGAAGAATTGTGTTGCCTTTAAAGGATCAGATTTGTAGTTTTCAGGGATGCTTAGATCTGTCATTGTTACTAAAACACACAAATGGCATCAGTGTTACTGACTGTCTTTGATCATGTTAGATTGATAAAATCAATTCTACTCCTATATGAACAGAGATTAGTCTGGCAACTGTCATTCATGCTCTGGCAAATTCCTGTGTGGATTATTGCAAAAATTTTCATACAGGGGTGTGGTGGCTCAGAGGATTAAGGCTCCGAAAACTGTTGGCTACAAAGTCAGCAGCTTGGCAGTTCAAATCTCGGGTGCCACGCAGTGGAGCAAGCTCCCGCTGATAACCCCAGCTCCTGCCAACCTAGCAGTTCGAAAGCATGTTGCAAGTAGATAAATAGGTGCCGCCATAAAAAGTGGGCAGGTAAAACAGTGTTTCCTTTCATCCATGCCGGTCACATGGCCATGGACTTGCACAACACTGGCTCTTCAGCTTGAATATGGAGACAAGCACCGCCCCTAGAGTCGGACATGACTAGCACGCATATGCGGGGGAAACCTTTATCTTTTACCTTTTTTTTCATACAGGTCAAGTTTTGAAAACTGGAAAATTCAGATAGTCCAAAGCATACTGGCCATGTTACTCTGATATGATCAGATTATGCCAGCTGTCTATCAGTTTCAGGGCCCATCTGAAAGTGCCAGTTTTGCCCTTTAAAATGGCCATGTTATTCTAATGGCCATCTTCTCCTCCTTCTGTCTAACTAAGGTCTCATGTGGGGTGGAGGGACCACAGAGCTTTGGAGTTCATATTTCTGACCCAAATCCCCTTGCAGACATGCTGAATTCTGGACATGGCTAAAAAGAACATTTAAAACAATTCAGGAATTGTTTCATGATAGAAAATCAATCTTTAGCAATATATCAAGAGTCATAATTAAGGATGGGACCTTATGAAGAACAGCACACTGTTTTGTCATTTTGTAAGCTTACAAAAATTTATGAAATGAAGCAAAACAGCAAACAGCATGTCATTAAGAAATGAAACAAAGCACCATTTTTTTTTTGGAAATGAAACAATTTGTCCTAGCCACTTGATCCTGCTGTCTTGAGAACAGGAGGTTTATTTTTAAACTTACTGATTTGTTTTCCTTTCTTTGCACACTTCAGCTGTTGAGATAGCTTATCTCCAGTCTTGATATGTCTGAAGTAGAGATGGGCACGACTTAGCGGTATTTTCGTTTTCGTTTTTGTTTTTTTGTTTTCGTTACGTAACGAAACGAAAACGAAAAACGGTTCAAAAATGGACCGAAAACGGAAACGAAACGACTAATTTTGAGTCAATTTTCGTTTTTCGTTACTGGAAAAACACATAATGGAGCTAAATGGGGAGAAATGAAAATTTTTTTGTTTTCATTTTCGTTTTTTCATTTTCGTTTTTTCGTTTTCGTTACGTAACAAAATGAAAATGAAAAATTTTGAAATTAGCTCACGAAAACGGAAACGAAACGAAACGGACCCTAGCCGAAAACGAAAACGAAAACGAAATTTTTTTTCTGAGTCGTGACCATCTCTAGTCTGAAGCTAGGAAGGAGCTGAGCTGTTCCCTTCACTGGCTGTGTCTGCAAGTTGATTTAATCTGATTGCTTTCCTTTCCTTTTTAAGAAATACTGTGGAGGTTAATTTTTAAAATATTTTCTTTCTTTTCCTCACTGTGCTGATCAGCTGTTGAACTTAGCTCTCTCTCCATGCAGTAGCTAGCTATTAGGTTTCTACCTTGTTTACAGAGGATTCTTTGCTTGAAAGCAAATTGATTGGAAGGTTTGAGGGTCATTGATTTAGGGCAGTGGGCTCCCTGTTTAAAAAACCAGGAAAGCTCCCCATTAGAGATGGGCACGACTTAGCGAAATTTCCGTTTCCGTTTTCATTTTTTCGTTTTCGTTACATAACAAAATGAAAATGAAAAACGGTTCAAAAATGGACCGAAAACGGAAACGAAACGACTAATTTTGAGCCAATTTTCGTTTTTCATTACTGGAAAAGCACTTAATGGAGCTAAATGGGAAGAAACGAAAAAAAATCGTTTTCGTTTTTGTTTTTCGTTTTCATTACGTAATGAAACAAAAACGAAAAATTTTGAAAATTAGCTCACGAAAACGGAAACGAGCCGAAACGGACCCCTAGACGAAAACAAAAACGAAAACGAAATTTTTTTCTGAGTCGTGCCCATCTCTACTCCCCATTATTTATAGCCTTACTAAGTGTTTCGTTTCATTTCATTTCATGATGAAAATTCTTTTAAAAATCCGTTATTAACAATTAAAACGAAATGAAGACTAAAATGAAGCAAAACGAAATGCTCTATTTCCATTTTGTGCCCATCTCTAGTCCTAATGTGTATGCTACAGGCTTACAACATGCATATCTGGAAAGTCTGGAAAGAGTTAGCACTTGAAATCTAGTTTGTGAGATGAGTGATGATGTAGCTGATAATGCAAAAATATTAGCCAATCAGATGATTTGAGGGAATTTTTTAATATCCAGCAGGAACTTCCTTTGTTCCCTTTCTTGGATCCTCATCTCTCCAGCTGGCCAGGAGGGAGGGTTGATTCTAGGAAATGTGAAGTAAGAAACAAGAAGCCACAAATTAGAATCAGGCTAAATTATTTACATTCTAGAATTATACTTTTATTTTGACGTGCTAAGTTTCCAAATGGCTTACATTATTTCTTTATTTCTTATTCCATTTTTCAGTTTTCTCTCTCTTTCTCTCCTCAGTGTCCTAACCTTAACCCTATCCTTCCTAAAATACACAAATGTCTCCATAAGTCAGAAAAAGGATATACCACATATCTCTGGTAGATGATGGGAAGTTAGTAGCAGTACTGGATCTGATTTTTGTTTTTTAATATACTAAGTAAGGCCGCAGTCACACAAGCTAAATGTTTCCTTCCAATTACCCACTGAGTATATATCATAAATTTGGGGTCATGTGACTCATGGCCATTTGCGAATCATTAACCCGACAAGTGTGTTAACTGAAGATCATTCTTCACTTGACCAGAAGCTTCTTGTTTTTTGCTGTTGCTGATCTTTTTTTTTAAAAAAAATTGTGCATCGCTGCCTGTGTGAACAGTCTTATCACTATTTGTTTGAACTACTGCCACCATACATGTTCTTTAAAAAAATATTTTAACCCCCCCCTGGTTTTGTGTTGGTGCGTCAGCTAACTTCTCTGAGTCTCAACAAGTCGTATTTTTCTGTGTATCCGATGCGATTTCCCCCCAAAATCATGTGTGAGTTCTCCTCTGCACACCCACCCACACACCACTTTCCACTCTCCACTGTGTTTTTTGTTGGTTTTTGCAGAAATTTGAACCATATTTTCGCAGAAACCAAAATGGGGAATGGCACTTCTGGGCTGCTTAGTAATTCTCCAAGGCTTTCCCCACAGAAAAGACGAAGACGGCTTGGATTTCTGCAAAAACAACAAAAAGTGGAGAGGCGTTTTCGAAAGGCACGGAGAAAAGGGGAAAGAGTGGTGTGTGTGGGTGTGTGTGTGTGTGTGTGTGTGTGTGTGTGTGTGTGTAGGAGAACCCAAACTGGAAGGTAATCCAAAGCGGAGCAGGGACTCTGCTCAGCTCATCCACTGGTGTCAGTTTGCCCCCACCACCACCATTTCCCCCCTTCCATTCCACCAGGATTTGTTCATCTTCTTAATTTGGGTTCAAAAGGTGGTTGTGTGTGTCTTCAACACTGTGGGGTACTTATTGAATTTTATCAGCAGAGGGAGTGGTGGATGGGGCTTTGACTGCAATGTATGGTTTCCTGAGGTGCCAGGGAAACCATTATGGAAGAGTTGACATGTTGATTCACCATGTAAGAAGAATTTAAAGAGGGGGGGGAGAACAAAAAATGGGGCCGCGATGCCCAAGATGCATAATAATACAGCACTGGAGCACATGACCTGGAATAAATACCATGTGACCACAAAGCATGGCAGGCATGCAATTAAACTATAAAATGATGTTTTGCTGGTGTGCGAGCTTTCCCTTCAGGCTTGTATAGAAGCCAGGTTAGGATAGAAGCTTTACAACTTGTTAGGGGGCTTCGGGGTGTTATTTAACCCTTCCAGGGCCTAAAAGTGTCTGGGGTGTTGTTGTTGTTCAGTCGTTCAGTCATGTCCAACTATTCGTGACCCCATGGACCAGATGACACCGTCCAACCATCTCAATTTCTGCCGTCCTCTTTTCCTTTTGCCTTCAATCTTTCCCAACACCAGGACTCCTCTCTCCTCATGAGGTGGCCAAAGTACTGGAGCCTCAGCGTCAAAATCTGTCCTTCCAGTGAACATTCGGGGTTGATTTCTTTCAGGACGGATAGGTTTGATCTCCTTGCAGTCCAGGGGTCTCTCAAGACTTTCCTCCAACTCCACAGCTCAAAAGCATTGATTCTGTGGTGATCAGCCTTCTTTATAGTCCAGCTCTCACTTCCATACATCACTACTGGAAAAACCATACAGTTGACCTTAGCTGGCAAAGTGATGTGTCTGCTCTTTAGGATGTTACCTAGGTTTGCCATTCCCAGGGTGGGGGGTGGGGGGCTAAATGCAGAAGGCTTTTCTGGCCACAACATTTTATTTGGTTCTGGGTAGCGTTGGGACCTGCAACTATGACCCTGGAGGTAGAGTTGCTCATTGTTCATCTGGTCTACATTCTTCCATTGTGACTCACCTTTGTCTGCCTTCATCAGATGAAATAAGTTTCTTTTCAGACATGGGGCCTGTTTGGGAACTATCATCTCAAGGATGGCTCCTCTGGCACTTATATTATGGCCTTTTTAGCATTTGTTGATTTTGTGTCGGCTTTATAAGGTGCACTGTTTTTATTTCTGCTGCTATTTCATCATAGGCTTTTTTTTAAAACACGCTCCCCCTATTCATCCTTTATGGTTTGCATTTTATTTTTAAATGTTGTGTTTACTACCAAGAGAGCTTTTGTTGTCACCACTCTATTGAGTGAAAATATTTTAGTAACTTGAGAAGAACAAGCTAGGAAATAATTATTTTGCAAGATGAAACTATTCAGGTGTGTGGTATTACTGGGATCTTGTAGCTAATTACTTTCAAAGTAACTCTTAAAGCTCTTACAATGTGTTCAATGCTACTTTCCAAGTAGCAATCACTAGTCTTTGGACTGCCAGGGCAATTCTTAATACCCGTTTATCATGCCCTGTCCTGAAAGCTCAGGGTGGGTAACAAATTAAGACTGTAAAATGTCAAATTAAAATAGCTAAAATATAACAAGTGCTAAATCCTCTGATCCCCTCTGAGTTTAAGCTTGAAAGCCGGCACAAGACCTCTTCAAAGCATCCTGTCTCTCCTCTCATTCATGTCTCTTTATGTTTAGAAATATTCATAGAGGTTCAGTGGACTGGAATTTAGAATCAGGAAACAACGGATTTCCAGAAAACCAGCCTGCTGGGACTTGGCACCAATCAGCTTCAGCCAACTATAACCTCTCTCCCCCCCCCCCCAAAAAAAACCCCGCAATGGTTACCTCATTGTGGGATGCAAGAGTAGACATGTTTTTCTATTTTGATGCTTCCCATCTATCAACCTCCTATGCATTCTGATGAGGCCAAGTGCTAATTGTTTCTTACTTCCCATGGAGGCTTCTTCCAAATGGAAGGAAATGTATCATGACTGACATGGCCTGAGTCCGCCATGGTTCCAATGGGATGTATTAGAAAAATAACCTGGCCGCACACCCATGTAGGGTGGATGATTAAGGAAAGGCATGGCACACATTCATGCTGCTTTGAATGTGTTTTGGCGTTGCTTATACTTTTTAAGATGGAGTTCATTTGATCCTTTTTAGTAACTGTATATTCACTGTTGTGAGAGTTGCAATATTGCCTTTTAATCATAGAATCGTAGAATATTAAGGTTGGAAGGATCCTACAAGGCCATCAAGTCCAACCTCATGCTCCATGCAAGCCATCTTGGGTCCTTTTGAAAGGCAGTGCAAAATATATTTTAAATAAATAAATAAATTGGCATGCATAAGTTCTGTGCCCCTTTTATTCCCAAGAAAAACCAAGAGTTGCAGGACTAGGATGGACTAGGATCTTTGTTGGACTAGGATTCATGAGAACCATGGCCATGGAAATGCACTGAGTTGTGTGCAATTGCTACTGTTAAAATGCTTCTTAAACTCCTCACTAGAGATGGGCACAAAATGTTCTTTTGGTTCGGTTCGTTATTCGTTATTCATTTCATTACCTAACAAAATGAATAACGACCTGCCCCCTCTAAGAAAACCGAAATGAAATGAAATGGAAATTTCTGTTTCGTTTCAGTTTGTTTTTCATTCTGCCGGTGTCTCCTACCTGGTGGAATGGTCCGGTCCTTCTTGCTGCTGCCACCAGCCCCCAGGCAGGGGGTGTCCAGAATTTTTTTTTTTAAAGCTGACCAGCCTGCACTACAGCTGGTAGTTGGGCCACATGGTCGGCAGTTTAAAAATAATAATAATAAAAGAAATAAAAATAAAAATAAAAATAAAAATAAAAAATAAAAAATAAAAATAACCCAATCCAGCCCGCGGGCTGGCAGGATTAAATAATAATAATAATAAAATTAAAAAAAAAAACCCTGACTGGTGGGGTTGAAAAAAGAAAAGAAGATGAACCTGAATTAAACGAATTACATTTTTAAAATAAAATTTTGTTTCATAATTAATGAAATGAAATGGGGTGGGGGAATGAAATATGAAACAAAATGCCATTTTGGCATTTTGTGCCCATCTCTACTCCTCACATACCTTGAAAACCTTAACTTGATGGCACTTAACACATAGCAATATTCATAACACTTAACCATCTTGAGTGGTATGTAGCTTTTTGTCAGCTTTTGCAAGCCTGGTGCCCTTCTGCTGTGATGGATAATAACTCTCCTCTGGCCTTAGTTGGTGGAAAATGTTGCCAAAAACATGTGAAGATAGCATTCACATATTGTTCTATGGAGGCTCTATAGAAATTGACTAGCATGATACAGCTTTCCTGTCCCAAGTTAGCGTTTTTACATGGGGTTCAATGGAAACAAAAATCCCTAAGCACTGGCACTGCAGATTTCTCTTGCCTCTAACCCCCCAGCACAACTTTGTAGCAAATTTATTAAAGAATTATAAAACAAAATTCACATGTTCAGCAGCGGTGTAGCAAGGTTTTGGGGCACCTGAGGCCAAAGTTGTTTTTTGCATCTCTCCAGCCCTCCCCAACTCCAGCCCATCCACCCAGCAATCCTGCAGGTGTGGGGCAGGCGTGGGGTGTGCGGGCGCATGGGCAGGCATGTGTGTGTGTGTGTGTCTGTGTGTGTGTGTGTGTGTTTATGTGTGCAAGTGTACATTAGCTCATAATGGCAATGAAGAGTTGGAGGAGGAGGGGGAGGTTGCCGCAGCCACCACTCTTGCACACCTGCCTGCCTGCAGCTGGACTCAGAGATGGCAGGTAGGGGGGCAGTAGGCAATTTGGCACCCCCTAATTGCTGTACCCAGTGTGCTCCGCCCCCTTGCCCTCCCCATGCCATGCCCCTGATGTTGAGTGCTATACACACAGACTTTAAGTCTCCTTCTCCTGATAGATAACACGAGAACTCTTCACTAAACAATGTTGAACCCTCAGCTGTAATTCAGTTATAGACTCCTGGTTTGAGGGTTTAACCCTCAACATGGCTGTTATAATCCTGTGAGCATTCAAGGTGCAATCAGTTCTACGTTTTTTTTATGAGGTTCGAGCAATTTAGCCATGCCTAGGATGGCAACCTTATAGTTGAAATTACGTTAACTCTGCATAGCAAAAGATGCTCCTTGTTCCTTAAACACAAAGGCATTGTGCTCTTTCCTTTTTAGAAAAGCTGCACCTAGTGAATCGGAGCTGCAACAAATGAAATGTCAAAAAACCTTTTTATGGGTATTATCACATAATGCTCCATTATCTCAAAGGAAGTCTTAAGCTGCTTGCAGTAAGCGAGGCGACAGAGACATTTCTTATTGCTTTGTGCATTCATTTTTTTCTTCTTAAAAAAAAGCCAAATACAGATAGAGAAGTGTGATAACGCCCTGCAGAAGGAAGGCTTCTTTTTGTCTGCCTAAAGTATCTGTAGAAAACATCTAAAATATTCAGAAATTGACAAGACAGAGCCTTTTGAGCTTGATTGCATGGCTGATGCAAATGTGAATCCCCCTAAGCTCCACTCTGAAAGACAGCTGCGTGCAAGCATAATGAAGTCAGAGCACCCCAGGTGGGATCAAACCAATTTGTTGCATCCCTCACCACTTACTAAATACTATTTGCACATTAGAAGGGCAGTAGAGCCAATGGCTCCAGAAGAATACCTCTTTGCTCCCCTCGGTTCTATAGACTGTCAAACCAAGTAGCGCTTAAAGGAGACACTGGCTTTGCATGATATGACACCTGCTTGTTCATTTCTTTGGATGCTTCCTGTCAGATGGGACATTGCAAGGTGACTTGTTTGGCATGAGAATATAGGAAACAGGCCAGAGAGCCAGCACTCCATAAACAGATGTATTTTCGAAGTCTCCTTGTGCCTTCTAGGGGAATAAAGAGGATATTTTGTCATGTTTTGAGGGCTTCCAGCACCCTTGGGGCCTTTCATTGCCTATTTAAAAATGGATTTTTACAATTAATTTTATCTTGTTTATTGCCCTGGAACAGTGGTTCCTGACCTTGGGGTTCTTAGACTGTTTAAGTGTCAGAAACTCCAGTTTAGAGACACCACCCAGCTGATGGTGGAGGCTTCTGGAAACTGTAGTCTTTAAAAAGTCAGAATCCCCCCCCCCCAAAGAGATATACTGTATATGAAAACTATCATCAGAAGGCTTTATTAACTCCCTTGTTTACTTCAAACCCACAAATACACTAAGGCAGAGACTCATCCACCCGAAGGACCAGACACCAAAACACAAAAGGAGCAATGAATATAGTATATGCGTCCAATGCAGTAAGGAGTGTGCAAACTTCTACAATGAAGAAACTAAACAATCATTAAACAGGATGATGGCCCTACACAGGAGGGGCAACAGCCCAGGACCAGAAGCAGCAGTACACTTCCATTTGAAGGACAAAGGGCACTCATTCAGAGATGAAGATGCATGTATAATTAGTCAGAGAAGATAGATAGTTTGAGAGAGGGGTCAGGGAAGCCATTCATGTGAGTATTGAAAACCCCTCTCTCAACAGAGGTGGGGGCTCAGGCACAATCTGTCTGCTGCTTATCAAGTGGCCATTTCAACAATCCCCAGCAAATCAAGAATACTTCACACCTCCACCAACAAGGCCATGGCTAATGATTCATACTTTATGAGTGTTGGGAAGGCTATAAAGGTGGGCCATTGTCCACCTAATAAGTCTATTGAGACTATTGTCCACCTAAGAGGCCATTCGTCATCTTGCAAGCCTATTTTAGAACAGGGTGACATGAGGTCAAAGTGAACTATAAAATGGAGGACTCACAACTAGCTTTCCTCAGACTGACAAAGCTGTGTGGATGAGCAGCGAAACGTTTCAGTCTCTCAAGAAAAGAAGTCCAGTTGTCATGACTCAGCTTCCAGATAAACTCACCTGAATGACTGAGAATCTTCACAGATATCTTCTTCTTTAAGTGCCATGTCCTCATAGAATGTTGGTGATCAGTAGCATAATTTTTTTAAAAATCTAAAGTTATTCTAAATAGAAAACTTGTGCCCATTGTGAACCATTGGCTTAAATTCGTAAACCAGGATATCCCTCTATTCCCCACTGCCCACCGCAGGCCTTGCTTCCCATCTATTTTTCCTTGAAGGAAAACCTACACCACTAAGGGGGGTGAAATTCACTTGAATAAGTCTTAATTGTACTGGACTGTGTATTGTCCTTCATTACTCTAAGCCACCTGAGCCCTGCAGAGAAAGGTGAGGTAAAAATACTAATAAATAAATAAATGAACTTTATTTATTTATTTATTTATTTATTTATTTATTTATTTATTTATTT
>JAHTLZ010000379.1:55051600-55075560 GCA_023846285.1 Phrynocephalus versicolor | reverse complement strand
TTGATTGATTGATTGATTGATTGATTGATTGATTGATTGATTGATTGATATGCCACCCACTACCCAAAAGTCTATGGGCAGCTTACAATCAAAATGAATAGTAAAAACAGTTAAAGTATTAAAAAGCAATGGACAATTAAAAACAATAAAAACATTTAAACACAAAACACTAAAATTGCCACCACGACCCACAATCTATGTTATGTCAGTTTAAAAAAGTCAGAAACAGGAAGGCTTTTACCTGGTGCTGAAATGTCATCAGTGTTGGCGCCAGGCGGATGTCACTTGGGAGGGCATTCCATAACCTGGGAACGGCTGCCAAAAAAGAATTGTCTGTGACATCTGTTTTACCTTCTGCCCTGGTCTCATTCCCAATCCTACACCTCAGTTAGTTTCCTCCCCTCTGCCCCCAACCCGAAATAGGGCCCAAGGTGGAGTGTTAATGAGGAGAGCCATGGGAAGGAAACCTGGGTTGGACAAGTTTCATTACAGAAAAAAAAATCTATGTCACTGGCTCTGATCTACAGAGACTTAGGCTAAAATCTGGTATGTTCTGAGGACTATGCCCCCAGCATGGTTATGCTTCCATTTTAAATGAGCACATTCAGGTATTCGGCAAATGAGTGTGCAAGCCTGTTATTGTGATTTTTACAGGCATTTTATCAACATTGTTTTCTGTGGGGCTTTTCCACCTGTGAGGAGGAAGACTTGTGCTTTCTAAAGAGAATAACACGGTGTTGTTTTTTAATGGAAAAAGATGGCTTTCTGAGAAAGGATACTAAATTGTCATGAATGTGTACTTCATTCTGTAGTTTCTAATTGGACCTTCAGTTGTGTTTAAGTTCTGGTTATGGATTAATGAATTGTTGAGTAGGGATGGGCATTTCATTTTGGAACCAGTAGGTTACGAAACGAACCATGCGAGCCCACGTGGTCCTCAGAGCCGGTTGATACACGCAGATCCAATTGCTTTTCCTTTCTCTGTCTCGTGCAGGGTTAAAATCCAACGAGGAAGCACGCTCCAATGTCATCTGTGCTAGATCTGTGATGCTGGCCAATCAGGAGCTGTGCAGAGACAGGCATCACCTCGCCTCCCTCTCTGATTGGCCAAGAGCACAAAGCAGGAAAGATGACATCACAGTGTGTTTCCTTGTTGGATTTTAACCCTGTGCAAGACAGAGAAAGATTGGATCTGCATGTATCAGCTGGTTCCAAGGACCCCCCCCCCCCGGGCTCATGCGGTTCATTTCGTAACCTACTGGTTCTGAAACGAAACGGCCATCCCTATTGTTGAGCTGTTTACTTCTTCCAGCTCCCTAGTGATTGGATTTTATCAATTCCCATTGCTTTTCTAATTGTGTTCTGGGTACACAGACCAGGTGCCCACAAACTATAATCCTTCCTTATTATTAATTTCTTTATACCTGCCCCATTTCATCCTGTATCTTTAGAGGTCTTCCACAAAAGGCAAGGATTTATTTCAAGTTATTGGCAGCAGAGAAACAGTAAGAAAAGGCCAGAGTCTCCCAGATGTTCTGCATGAAGAGGAAAAGATGCCCCAAGTTCTGCTAACTCTTTGCAGTGTCTGGAAATAAACTCATTGTGGCCTCACAATGAACCTTCCAGAAGCTGTAAGTCTTTGGAGAAGTGGGAGTCAGCACATCCATCTGGCATCTTTTCTCTTCTAGCCTCATAGAGGTAACTTATTGGGGAATAGCCACAAGGGTGGTGGATATCTTTTTGCAATAAGTTAGAGTTCCAGCATGTCTAAAAGGAATCAGTACAAACTCGTCAGAAAGAAGCCCTCATAGAATCAAACTATACTGGCTAATTACTGTCCAGTTTCCAATATTCAGTTTTGGGGCAAGGCATTAGAGTGGTGTTGGTGAATCTATGGCATGAGTGCCAACAGTGGGATGAGGAGCCTGTTCTGTGGGCATGTGACCTCGCCCTCTCACAGCAACGGCACTTCTCCCTCCGCTCGGAGCATGCCACTGTGCTCCATTCAGAGACCAAGGCAGTGGCTTGTGGGCTCATTCATAACTGAAGAGTAAACTAGGGCTGTGAAAGAGCCCACAAGCCACGGCCACTCCCCCTTGGCCTTCCCGGCAGTGTAGCACCCCATCTGCCTCTCTGTCCAGGGCAGAGAGGGTGCTACTCTTTGGGAAAGCGAGGATCAAAGAGCAGGTTTTTGAATTTCCTGCAGCCACAGCAAGGTTGCTGTTGTTGTGGAAAATTCAGAAGCCTGCTCTTCAATTCTTGCTTTCCTGAAGGTTAGCACCTCTGCTCTTTGATCCTCGCTTTCCTGAAAGTGATACCCTTTGAGAAAGTGAGGATTGAAGAGTAGGTTTTGGAATTTCCTGTGGCCACAGCAAAGGTGCTATGGCTGTGGGAAATTCAAAAGCCTGCTCACTTTCTCAAAGGGTAGCACTCAAAGAAACTGTAAACTGGGGTACCACTGTATTCAGATTAAATTGCTGTATTGGCACTTTGTGAAAAATATGTTGGTTTTGACTCACAGTTTGGGCACTTGGTCTCTAAAAGGTTTGCTATCACTGTACTGGAGCATATGGTGGCTTCTTGATTCTAACAATTTCTGAATGATATCCATTTTCCAAATTCTTTTTATTCTTGCCTCAGTCCATTATGGGATATAAACAGATTTGGTCACCATTGGTGGGAGCTGACCAATGAGACTATACCCCTGTGGATCTGCTTGATCTGGCAATACCTTCCAAGGTGATCAACTATGTGATCTAGACATGGGCTTTTCATATTGGAAGTGGTCAGCTTTTGAAATGAAATGTGGGAGCCCAGCTGACGTTCAGAATTGGAGGAACGAATTCAGCCAATCCCTTCCTTGCTTTGGACTTGCACGGGGTTAAACTCCAATGAGGAAGAAGCCTCAGACACATCATTTTTCCTTTTCCCTGGCACTGGCCAATCAGGCAGGGAGGCGGGATGATGCATTTCCCTGCACAGCTCCTGATTGGCCAGCACCAGGGAGAAATAAAGATGACGTTGGAGGCTTCTTCCTCATTGGAATTTAGCCCCGTGTCACCCCAGAGCAAGGTAAGGGATTGGTTGATTTCATTCCTCCAGTTCCGAACGCCAGCTGGGCTCCAGCGTTTCATTTCGGAAGCTGACCACTTCTGAAACAGAAATCCCATCTCTAATATGATCCTTTGGAGCAACCAATCTGGGATGGAAAATCTTCATAGATGCACAAGTTGAAATGTTGATGGTGGTGGCCAGAACCCCTCAGTCAAACATGGATGGTCGACCTGAAGATAGAAGTTATTGTTATTCTTTTATGAAGAATTTATTGTTATTCTTTTATGAAGATTATAAGCCACCTGGAACATTACTTTCTGCAGCCATGAAGGAAAGGTTAGAATATGAACAATTTTTAAAAAGTTATGCCACAGCTGGATACCTCCTGGATACCAGCAGGAAGGGATTTCCTCAAAGAGAGTATCCCCGACAGAGACTCAGAATTGGTATGTTGATCCTCTGAATAGTTATTTTCAGGTTCCAGTTGCTGGTAAGACCAATGCCCAGTCATGATTGGAAACTGTCCCGTGACAGAACAATCCATGATCTGCAGGGGCCATCTGATAAACCGGCAGCGAGGAAAGGTTTTAACTTTAACTCACTTGGGAATGGTTTTCTACTTTCTAATGCAAATGCATTGCCTTCCCATGGCAAAATAAATAGGCAAGACACAGAAATGGGTTTTAAACTCAGGCCACACTTTATAACTCTAAGAGGGGCCTAACATAGTGTGGATTAAGAGTTGGGGCCCCGAGGTTTCCCAGAACCCCCCCCCCCCAACTAGCAAGCTTTGGGGTGAGTCACTACCCCCTGGCTGAGCGGTCAATAAGACAGCGCCACCACAGCTGTTAAGTTATATACCCCTCCCTGGGCCCACACTCCCCAATACTGACTCCTCAAGGCCCAGGGGGCATTGCAGTGCATCCTTTCCCTGACACTTTAATTTACAGATTCGCAGAGTCCTGAAGTGGGATGGGCTGGAGCCGGATACTTCAATTTCTGACTCACCCAATGCTTTTATCGCACTACCCACAGTGTGACCAATGCTAATAACACCTAACAGCCCAAACCCACCCAAGTACCAGTATGGGATAGGTGAGAAATCCCTGTTCTCTGGAGGCCTATCTTGGAAACGGGTCAAACATTCCTATCCAGTCCCAGAAGGTGACCAGTTAGACTCACACTAGTGCTGTTAATGTGGTGAATGGGTGGGGAACACTCACCATGAAAAGAGGCTTTGGCCTGGGAGGAGTCCTGTTTTATACAGGACCCCTTCCATCCAGACTCGGCGAGGGCAAAGTTGCACTGCCCATTGGATTTGCCTCTGGCGGAGACCACCTATTACTTCTAATTCTTCATTTTGCCCTTTTGCGTTTGCATTTTCATCATTGCCTTTGGTGTACTCTCCTCAAACTGTCTGGTGTGATATACAACCCTGTTAAATGGAGGGCTTGACTTTGTTGTTGCTCTTATTTGTGAATGGATGCTAGGAAACTCGGTCCTCCCATAAGGAAACAAATGTCAGATAGATCTTTTGAAATGGTGTTAGATTTTGAAGCAAGTGTTGAGTTACCATCAACACACGGAGCCTTTGTGATGCATTGTGTCCCTTTGCCCCACCAAAAAAGAAGGGGGAAACCATAATCTCACCACTTGTCAAAAGCTGTGCCTAATTTTTCTTTCATGGCAGTTGTGTCTGTCTAGCATCTCATCACAAAAGTTCCTGAAAAATAGTCAGGGGGCAATAGCGTGACAATTAAGATACAAATTTTCAAACGTATGCCATCAGCTCAAGAGCTCTGCACAGAGGAACAGGCTGCTTGTAAATGTCACAGCCAAAACCTAGACACTTATTGGTTTAAAGCTGACATGCTTTCACTTTCCAGTAAGTGAGAAAATGTATTTCTCTCTCACTTGAGACACTTAATACTGCCCTGGATTGGACAATGTGTGAAATAAAAAATCTTTTATACAATTTCAGTCAATAGATCTTTGTGCGGCACGTACAAAGGAGAAGATGAACTCATTAGATTCTAGACTCTGGCTTCTTGTCTGCTGTTACAAAAGCATATTGTCTTTCATTCTTTAATCAGGTACCCGTATTGTCATCACTCTGAAGCTGATGACAATACTTTCATCAACACCTGCTTTCAGACTATGTGCAAGGGGGCCAGTCCAATGTATTTTCCAGTTATGTAGCATGTGGCACTTAGGAATGGGAACAGAAGTATGGGAAGGCGGGCAACATCTATATATGAATCAGAAGAAGCAATAACAGAACTGCAGCACTTGGAGGCAATGGTGGAAAAGGCCCTGTTTTACTCTACAGTGATCAACCTGAGCGCTCTCAAAAATAAAATAAAATTGGAGTGTATTCACAGTTACAATAATTGGTTTTATCCTATGGAAACCCAGAATCTGCAGTCTGCTGAGAAATGTAACAGCACCAGAACTGAGAGATCTAGTGCATTCCCCCAAACCACAGAAAATTCTAAATACTTTACCGAAGTACAGATCCTAGCATTCCATAAGGTGGAGCCATCCCAATTAGAGCGATATCAAACTGGAATAATTATTTGTTGCAAATTTGCTCTCTGTCCAGCTGATGCTTTCCAGCTGTGTGAAGACTCTTAAGATACACTGTACAGCTGCCTCCTCCCAATGCACACAAAGTATTTGAGAGCTGAATTATATCATGACACATTTATCACATTTTTGTAAGGAATGACTCCCCAAATGGTCCAAGTCATTGGTTTGTTAAATCTCAAGTGCAAGGAAACTGACTGAATCAATTAATCATTTAGTTAATCAAGGACTGAATGAGTCATTCCTTGACCCAAAAGGAAATATAAAGGATTATTGAACTGGTCCTGGATCCAACCTGATATTGGGAAATCTGAAGCGTTCTGCCTTCCATTTGTTACCTTTGGAAATAAAAAAAAACTCCAACCATACCATTTATATGTTTGTTGAAAATTTTCAGAAATAGTAGCCTCTTGGAAGAGTTATGGCTGCCAGGTTGTGGAAAATAGACACAGGGGAAACTGTGGTACATGGTTTCAAAGTCTGAATGTTGACAGAAGGGAACCATCAATAACTGTTTGTTTATATCTTAGGGAATTGGGTAAGCCTTGCAGGGATTATTATTTTTTTCTAATGGAATAAACCCTGCCAAATGTCATATTAAAGGTACTGGAATCTGTACAAGATTAGTCTTTACGGTATAGTTTTTTTGTTTTGTTTTTTAAAAGGGGGCCGTGAAGGGGCTCTGCTACCTCCTCTATGACAGGCCAAAGAGCAGCAGTGAGTTTAAACTTTTATTAAGACTTTCCAATGGTAAGAAACAAAAGCCTGGCCATACATTCTGGCAGAGTCCTTAGTCTCTCAAGGTGAAGCTGATATCCCTTCTCTGACCACCCCCAAAGTTCAGCATGGTGCTCCACAGCTTCCCAGGAGAAGAGACCACCTTTAAAGTCCTGTGGGCTTAGGCTCCACCCAGGCAGTCATCCACTGCTCTTCAGGCTTAGCTGTCTCCATAGGCACTGGCCCCCCATAACAGTAAAGGAGTAATAATTTTGCTGGCTGGAAGTTACCCCCTCTCAATCAGTCTGGCCAGAATGTGCATCAAGGAAAACTGTTTGCCAGGAGCCAGCTGTAGTCCCCTCACCTTTTCTCCTGGACTAGGGAATTGGCTTCCCGTAAAATACTAGGGAAAGGCCTTGACAGATTAGAGTGCAGGGCCAAAGCTAATGGAATGGGTTTTAACAGAAGGAAATGTAGGGTGCTGCATCGAGGTACAAAAAATGAATTGCATAGATATAGGATGGAAGACACCTGGCTTGAGAATAGTACAAGTGAAAGGGATCTGGGAGTCTGATTGGACCACAAATTGAACATGAGTCAGCAGTGTGATGCAGTGTACAAGAAAGCCAATGTGATTCTTGGTTGTATCAACAGAAGCATAGTGTCTAGATCAAAGGACGTGATAGTACCACTCTATTCTGCTCTTGTCAGACCCCACCTGGAGTACTGTGTCCAGTTCTGTGCACTCAGTTTTTAAAAGATGTTAACAACCTTGAACAGGTCTAGAGGAGGGCAACCAGAAAGGTTAAAGATCTAGAAGAAATGTCTTATGGGGAGCAGCTTAGGGAATTGGGAACGTTTAGCCTTACAAGAAAAAGGTTGAGAGGGGATATGATAGCTTTAGAGATGGGCACAAACTGAAAAAAATGGTGATTTGTTTTGGTTCGGTTTGTTTTAGGGTTCAGTTTGTTTCATTTCATAAGAACATAAGAAGAGCCATGCTGGCTCAGGCCAAAGGCCCATCTAGTCCAGCTTCCGGTATCTCACAGTGCCCCACCAGATGCGTCTGGGAGCGCATGAGACTAGATATCAGTCTCCTGATACCACTCCCCTGCATCTGGCCCTTGAAGTACCCCAGTTTTAAGCCTGGAGATTACACATCTCCATCATGGTTTGTAACCTGTGATGGACTTTTCCTCCAGGAATCTGTCCAATCCCCTTTTGAAGGCGTCCAAGCCAGATGCCATCACCACATTCTGTGGTCTCTTCCAACTCTATGATTCTATGATTCTATGAACACATATGTGGGGATGTTCTTGGTCTTGGTTTCCAATGAAATATCCTTAACACACAATTATATTTTCTAGTTCCTTCATTGATGCCCTTCCAATCCCAATTTTCTGCTAATTTCTTGGCTGCAATCTCCATTAGGTTCGAAGTTTGAACTAAAAGATACAAAATATCTAACAATTTCAATTGCTTTGAATCTGGATGAAGTGGCATCTAAAATAACTTGGCAAGCTGACTTGGGTAGTATCTAAAGTTACAATAATCTATTAAAGTGTTTTTTTTAATTTGGGTAATGGTCAAAATGGAATAATGAAGAATTGTGGAACTTTATTATTGAAGGTCAAATGTGTATTTAATGCTTCTTCTCATTGATTAATGAACAAAATATATGTTAGGCATACACATATACACATTTGACATTCTGTGTCTGTTTAACAAAAAAATAAACCTCTTGAGTTTAACTGGTCCACCTTGGGCCCTTTCAGGGAAGAAAGTGAGGTAGAAATATTTCAAATGGTGGACATGAAAAAGAAATAGAGATTCGTCCATGAAAAAATGATAATTTTGAAGGAAATGAAGCCTTTCTCAATAGCCTTCTAAGAAGCTTCAATGAAGCTGGAATTTGTGGTAAAAGCCAGTAATATCTAGCTTATCCTGAAATTTGAAGAAGGCATGCTTTTGTCAAACAGAGATCTGGTCTGTATATGTAAATACGGGATACGGATCAGAAAAGGCTGATTGTTCATACTGGCAGTAGATGCTTAGACTTGAATGACTTTCTGGCTATCAAAGCTGTGTGACTGGATATCCATCAAAGCATCTTTCTGATCTCCTGTAGATCCCTTCTAAAAGCCATGTATTTCATGGAGAGCATATGGGGCCTATAGTAAGTTACTAAGGAACTCTACAAGTTGAAGTAATGCCATACGTTGGAGACTAATAAAAATTTTTAATCTAACAATTTTAGACAAAATATAGTCTTATATATGGAAAATCTGTAATTATTCATTAAATATGTACCCAAGCTACTGCAGTGAATGGAGCAAAAGACAAGGACTCAGGAGAGCTGGGTTGGAATCCGTTGAAACTCACCAGGGAAGAGGTAGAACTGGTAAAAATTCTCCTTATTTATCTCACTTAACTTAAAAACTTTATTTGGTTTGCTGTAAATTCATTCCAATTTGGCAGAGAACAACATACGCCTTCATAGGATAAATTATAGATGTAAAATCCTACCTATATGCACAATACTAAAATATAGACTAGAATCCTATTGGTCAGTTACACAGGTGTAAGTGCAAAGGCATAACTTGCAGTGCTAGTTAACAAATGTCTACTTGTATCCTTTCTTGTGAGGAAGTTATGTGACTTTGTTCACAAAAAAAGAAGACAAGCAGCTCATTAACTAGTTTCACTTTACTGCAATTTACTGTCAGTTTGCTCTGTTGTACGTATGGCTGCATAACTAATCAACAGGACTCTAGCCAACAATGTGTGCACACATATACATGTACAAGCACAAAGTATCACATGCATGTAACATATATTGTATAAAAGGTAAAGGTAAAGGTTCCCCCTGCACATGCATGCTAGTCATGGCCAACTCTAGGGGCGGTGCTCATCTCCGTATTCAAGAGGAAAGAGCCAGTGTTGTGCAAGTCCATGGCCATGTGGCTGGCATGACTGCAAGGAAACATTGTTTTACCTTCCCACTTTTTACGGTGGTACCTATTTATCTACTTGCATTTACATGCTTTAGAACTGCTAGTTTGGGATGGATCTGTCCAGTTTGGATTTCCACACAGAGCAGCAGATTGGACCAGACATAGAATGCAGTGTAGAGTTATTATGTCAGTATGAGCATTTCCCTGGAAAACAGACTAGCGCCCCTCTGATAGAAAGAAGGAAAGTGTGCAAGAGCTGTAAAACTAATTTTTCTCAGTTTCAATAACTGAGAATTGAGGGAGTCACCAAAATCTTTTTATGCCACATCTCGCCAGACGCTCTGCAAAATATATTTCTACACAGTCCCTTTTTCCCTATGACCCCACATGCTGTGAAACCTAAGGATCATGGCAATATGAGAACACCTTATTCTGTGGTCCACTTGACCGTTATATGGATCCACAAACTCCATTTGTCCATGAAATAACAATCAGATTTGTATTTACATCTTTCCTAGCTTGAACAGTTTACCTTATGAGGTGATAGCATTCTGATACTTTATTCAGTAAGATGCCTTGCATTTTTATGGTAGCCACAGTTTGGAAACTGTACGATTCAATAACATGGGCATTTCACAGTAAATAAATTGCTCTAATTCAACAATATAAAAAGCAAAGCACAGCAGTTCCTCTAGGTCAGCTCCTTTTCTAGAGATATGTGCTGAGTTTTTAAACACACAGAAAATAAACATTGCTATTTGTTAAAAGAAATAGCACAAATGTTGCATGCCTTCTGTTTGGCATTATTTACTTTTTTCTACAGCTGGCCTGCCCCCCCCCCCCCCGTGAAGAACGTGAATAATAGACCGACTCAGCTCAATTTTCAGTCCCATTTCATGCCTAGTTTTAGATCCCAACTAAATATTAGGCTGGCTGGGTAGCTCAGTGGTTTAGATATTTGACTGCAGAGCCAGAGGTTGTATGTTTGATTTATCTCTATGCCTCTCGTGAATGGAGTCAATGTCTTTAGCCTTGATGAAGCATCACACTCCCAGGGAGCCCCCTAATGAAGGAAATAGTAACTCACCACTGAATACAAACTGCCTCAAATATCTTGGGAAGGGATACCATAAGAAGAAATCAGCTTGACGGAAGATAATTGTTTTTATAACCAAATAATACATGTGGGCTGCCTTTTGACCCATTTCTCCTCCACCCATAATCTCTAGCACAAGGCATTTCTATGTTTCAAAACAGTGGAATGGGGGACTTAGGAGGCATTAGCTACTAGTTATTGTGTTGGGTGGGGATTCATGAAATCTAGGTCTGTGCCTCTTGAAGCTATCCTGGGTGAAAGTTGTGTCGTTTCAGATGGTGATTTTGCCAAAGGTTATTGCTATTTTTCACAGAATTATCCAGCACAGCTGTTGGGAGTAGTAATAGATCTACTTCATTAAGAGCAGCTGCTGTCAATGATGTCTCTACAGTGCAAAGTGATTTTTTTGGGGCTGGATTTTTTGCCAATACTGTTAAGAACACAAGAACATAAGAAGAGCCATGCTGGATCAGGCCAAAGGCCCATCTAGTCCACCTTCCTGTATCTCACAGTGGCCCCACCAAATGTGTCTTGGAGCGCACAAGACTAGATATCTCTCTCCTGATTGCACTCCCCTGCATCTGGCCCTTAAAGTACTATGGTTTTAAGCCTGGAGATTACACATCTCCATCATGGTTTGCAAGCTGTGGTCATTTTAGTCACTCTCTACTGCACCTTTCCCAGTTCCACTATGTCTTCTTTGAGATGTGGTGACCAGAATTGTATACAATACTCCAGGTGCGGCTTTACTATCATCTTATACAATAGCATTATAATGCTGGCTGCTTTACTTTCATTCCCCTTTTTGATAATCCCTAGCATGGAATTGGCCTTCTTCACCGCTGCCGCACATTGGGTAGACACCTTCATTGAACTGTCCACCAGCACACCAAGATCTCTTTCCTGATCCATCATGGATAGCTCAGAGCCCATGAGTTGATAGATAAAGTGTTGATTTTTTGCCCCAATATGCATTACTTTACATTTGGCAACATTAAAACACATTTGCCATTTCGTAGCCCATTCCCCCAGTTTGGAGAGATCCTTCTGGAGCTCTTCACAATCTTCTCTGGTTTTTACCACATGGAAAAGTTTTGTGTCATCTGCAAACTTGGCCACCTCACTGCCCATCCCTGTCTCCAGGTCATTTATGAACAGATTGAAAAGCACCAATCCCAGGACAGATCCCTGGGGCACACCATTTTTCACCATTCTCCATTGTGAAAATGGCCCATTGACACCTACTCTTTGTTTCCTGGATCTCAACGTTCTCAATCCATAAGAGGACCTGCCCTCTTATCCCCTGACTGTGTAATTTTCTCAGCAGCCTTTGGTGAGGGACTGTGTCAAAACCCTTCTGAAAATCATGATAGACAATATCCACCAGTTCACCCAAATCCACATGTCTGTTGACCTTTTCAAAGAATTCTAAAAGATTTGTCAGCCAAGACTTACCCTTACAGAAGCCATGCTGATTTTCCCTCAACAAGGCTTGTTCTATGTGTTTTAAGATTTTTCTCTTGGATGATGCTTTCCACCATCTTCCTGGGGCAGACATAAGGCTAACTGGCCTGTAGTTTCCTGGGTCCCCCGTCCTTCTTTTTAAAAAAAAAAATGGTGTGAAATCTGATATCCTCCAGTCCTCTGGCACTGTGGCTGTTTTAAGAGACAAGTTCCATATTATTGTTAAAGTTCCGCAATTTCATCTCTCAGTTCCCTAATAACACTTTGATGGATGCCATCTGGGCCCGGTGATTTGTGGATCTTCAATTTATCAATTAAACCTAAAACCTCTCTTTTAACCTCTATTTGATTTAGTTCTTTAGTCAAGAGTGGCTGTTCGGGCAGCAGAATCTGCCCAAGGTCTTCTGTCGTGAAGAGAGATGCAAAGAACTCATTTAATTTCCCTGCAATTTCCAAGTCCTCCTTTACCTCCCCCTTTCCTCCCTTATTATCCAGAAGGCCAACTGGTTCTCTCACAGATTTTCTACTTCTCACATATGCCATGGCTTAGATCCTATGATTACTTTAATACCCAGGAATGTGTCTTTGTGGCCATCTGCTTGATCCTGGGGATTTGACAAGTCAACCGCTGCCAACGTTTCATTGATTCAATAGGCCTAACCCAGTGCACTTTATTATGCAACAGAATTTTGTCCTATTTGTTATTTTTGTTATATTTGTTATATTTTTGCCATATTGGTATGTGTTTTTATTAATACTTTCATTTCCTTTATGATATTTGGTTGCTTTATGTATTTTTGTAGTTTAATAATTCTTAATAAAAATTTAAAAAATAATATTTTCGTTTCCTTTGATGTCCATCTGGCAAAGGTGGTCAAGAAATAGCTTTGGGCAGTTGAATCTGATGTGACAATTGCCCTTGTTCCTGAGTTTCTGTGAGTTTGCACTCAGCGAATCAGGTGTGAGGTTGTTTTTTTTAAAACAAACACAGATTATGAATTTATATATGTGTGTTTGAGTGTGTTTGCCAGCAGGGAAAAAAATTTATTCATAATAAGCCTTAAGAACATTTACCCCCAAATACACTGAAGAATAAACTAACAATACAATATGAGCAACTTACAGCTTCTAAAGCCTTGAATCTTGGATACTTACAAAATTGCTCCCACACATATCTGCCCACCTGCTTTCAAAGGTTAGAGTTTGGCTGCCTACTGATGGTTCTGCACCATTTTTGTCTGGTTGCTTTTAGTGATTAATAAAGCCATTGTTTGTTTGGGAGGACTTCTGACTGCATAGTATAGGTTTAATTTTTGAAAATGTATTCTCAAAGACTTTCACAGCTGGGATCTGATAACTGTTGTGTTTTTCAGGTTGTTTGGCCATGTTCGGGAAGTTTTTCTTCCTGAAGTTTTGCCAGACTCTACGGCTGGCATCTTCAGAGGGCAAGAAGCTTAGGGAATAGGAGTGCTCTCTGTGCCATACCACAGAGCACAGAGAGAACTCCTAGTTCCCTGAACTCTTTGCCCTCTGAAGATGCTGGCCAAAGAGTCTGGCAAAACTTCAGGAAATAAAACTTCCAGAACACGGCCAAACAGCCTGAAAAACTCACAACAGCTATTAATTTCTTAAATTTATATTTATAATTATATATTTAATTTATATAGGTTTAATTGTTTACGTAATTTAAACCTATTTTTTTTAAATGTCAGAGTCTCTGCCTGAATCTATTGAGACTATATTGCCAGCTGAGGCAAAAAAAACTAACCAAACAATACAGGGTATATTGAGGGTGACTTGTAACCATATAATCATATTCTCTGTAGGGCTTTGGGGACTTTCCCCACCCCCTTGTGTAGTTAGAAGTTGTAAGCCAGCAATGTTCACACTCTGCCAAGAGTTCCACTCTTTTTTCCCCCTGATGTTCTTAGCAAGTTCCCTCCCCTTACTTTCTAAAATGTATTGTTGCAGTCATGAGGAATAGATCCTTCAAGATAGGCAAAAGATTTCCCTACAACAAAAAAGGACAAGTGATGTATTTATTAGACCACTATTTAAAACAAACAAAACCGGCATTGCTAGCTTTGGCCTATGCCAATCTTCATCAGGCTGTGCATCAATATATAGTGGATAGTAACAAAAGTCATGGGAAGTATCCATTCCAGTCCTGTTTCTTAAAAATTGCTTACAAAAAACAGGTTAAAATGCAAGTCAGGAAAGTAGGTTTCACACCCCACCTTTTAAGGCCCCTTGGTTCTCTCTTTCAAGTAATCAAACAAAGAGCTGAGTGGAAGGTGTTCAGAATTTCTCCTTCATCGGTTTCTTTGGAATCTCAAGGTACCTACATAGCAAGGAAAAGACATTACACAGAAATGTAGCAAACTTCCACTGGAGAATAGAATTCGGTCCACCCTCTCATGGAAGCCAAATAAACAGTCTTGCCTAGTGGCTGGCCAGTGTGTTTTCTTCTCTTTTCAGTCTTGCTTGTCTGATGAGGAGTGTCCATGTTAAATCTCGTCTAAATCGGGGATGATGCTGGGGAAGAGAATTCCACAACTTTGGAACCAAGTGGGAAATATGCACTGGAATTTGCCACCTTAGTCCAAGGGACTGTCACAGACCTGGGTACTAAAATGCTGTCATCAATAAAATTACTTCAAATTTCCATCAATTAAAAATGTGGTCTGACACAAGTGTTTAAAGTTCAAATAGTAATTGGATGTGTTTATTAATTTCACACAACTTGTTGAATAAACATTGAGAACACGTTCTTGTAAATCAACTTAGAACATTTTATATATATTTATAAATATTTTAAACTTCCTTAGTTATCTCTGCTCACAGTTCTTACTCCATTTCTACAACACTCTAGTTATGCTCTTCAGCCCCTAACTAAACAGTCCCCAACAGTCATCAGAAACCTTTCCAGACACTATTCAGACCCTATCCAGTCCCTATCTATCAGTTATTCCAACAAGCACATGTTTTAATACGCTCTAGCCCCACCCACAGGCTATTCCATTGGTTACCCAGTTGACATCATTTGAATATTTATGAGGTACCTGCCAGGTTCCGCCACAGGGACTGACAAAAGTTTGGAATCTTCAGACTGAGTCCCCCTTAAGAGGAATATACCACAACAACAGCTCTAGTGCTAATTAATAAGGACAGGAAAACAATAGGGCTTTAAATATCAGGACGAGGACAAATATATCCTTGACCTGATAGGAATCTAATGCAATGTTCTACAGTGATGGGAAATATGGGAGTAATGTGGAACATTTAAAACCACTCATATCCCACTATTCTGTACCAGGCTAAGAGGAGAAAGTGAAAGTACCGCCCAAAAGGTTTTAGCAGTAATCCAGGCATGAAAACATCAGGGTGTGGATAAGGAGCTATGTAGTCTCAGGGGTCAAGAAGTGACCGATCTGATAAATATTAGCAAGATGGAAACCTGATTCTAATAAATACCACTATTCATTGTAACATGTATAGGGACTGGAAGTACTGTTTGGACCATAGGTGGATCAAAAGCATTTTTAATCCTGGAGAAATTTGTGTAAATTGGTCCATATTACAGCTGATTAGTTTCATTCTGCCTTCAGACTAGAACTGCTGAAAACTAGTATAGATTCCCAGTTCCTTCATTTTACACACAGTAGGGGCTCTGTTACATTACAAAGAAAACTGATGTGGCATCAGTGTGTAGTGCGAGAATATATATCCTAATCATACAGGAAGCCTGGCATATGAAGAAACAAAATTAATGTTGTGCAATGTATGCAATAAGGCATTTTCTCTCAAATAAAGGACAGCGATCTCTGCTTTAATGCCCCCGGGGTCCACTTTAATAAATACTGAATACCAGCCAGGCATTTCTTGAGTTTTGTTGTCAATAAATACCATCTGCGCGCGAAGCACACAATTCAGGAGAGATGCTGATCGTAAGTAAGATCCAGTGCATTATTCTGCTGGCACTCCAACTTGTTTAGCCTTCAAAGGGATAATGAATTTTTTATATACTGCTCGAAGAATTATATTAGCACTTTGTTTAGGCTTAATAGAAATACTAGATTCTCTCCGTCTGAATGGAAAATCATTGTCTAAGGAAATGAACACGGCGAGGTCACGTCTTTTACCTCCTTTGAAGGCTTCAGAAAATGCAGGGGGAAGGAAGGAGAAAATGGCTGCCTTTAATGTCTCCCCATTGTCCTCTTTCCCCTTGATTTCATCGTATCAGGGCAATCTTTTCATTCCAGATTGACGCATTAAAGTAGGAAGAAAAGGACGAAAAGAAAGAGGGCGGAAGTAAGGAAGAGAGAAAGCCAAGGTTCAAATATGTATACAGTTTACTCAGTGATTAAGCATTGCAGTTTCATCTCTTTTGCTATTTAGCACTTTCTCGGCTGCGCACTACTAGAACATGGGTGAGCACCAGGCAGCTCCCAAGCAATTTTTTTACAGTTCCCCAGAATCCTTCCCCTATCAAGCACTGAACAAAACCCCATGAAAATTAGCTGTGAGGTTTACCATGCAGAATCCATTCCATGGTGTCCCTGAGACTTTCTGAATCTTTTCTACTGCTATTGGCTTCCACCTAATTACTGACGAAACAAGGTTTTCCACTTTCATTCTGGTTTTAAATTGATGCTCCACACTAGAGATGCGCACGAACAGAAAAAAAAATGGCAATTTGTTTTGGTTCGGTTCGTTTTCCGGGTCGGTTCAGTTAATTATGAAATGACTTTTTAGTAAAAAATTCATTTCGTAATTAATTTCATTTCGGGTTCATTTTCTTTTTTTTCTTTCTTTTTTGAACCCCACTGGTTGGGTTTTTTAATATTTTTTAATTTTTAATTTTTTTTTAATCCTGCTGGCCCATGGGCTGGATCGGGTTATTTTTATTTTATTTTATTTTATTTTATTTTATTTTATTTTATTTTCTGCAGGCCCGCAGGTCGGTTCCGGTGCTAGTGGGGCTGGTTCCGGTGTTTGCGGGCTAAGCCGGTGGCCCGCAGGACAGATCAGATAATTTATATTTTATTTTTATATTTATTTTATTTTATTTTATTTTTCTTTTCTTTTCTTTTTCTTTATTTTATTTGTTTTTCTTTCTGCCAATCATGTGGCCTGCCTACCAGCTGTAGTGCGGGCCCATTGGCATTGTTTCCCCCCCCTCCTGCTGGCGGGTCAGTTCCGTTGCTCACGGGCCGGGCTGGTGGCCCGCAGTACGATCGGTTTTTTAATTTTATTTTTTATTTTTTCTCCCGGTTTGGCGGCCCATGAGTCGGGTCCGGTAGTGGCAGGCCAGTTTGGTGGGCTGCATGCCGGATCAGGTAATTTTATTATTTTATTTTATTTTATTTTATTTTATTTGTATTTTCTTTACTGCCAGGCATGTGGCTGCCTACCAGCTGTAGCATAGCTGGTCAGCTTTTTTTTCTGGATGCCCCCTCCTTGCAGCCAGGACCAGGAGGACTATTGAGGAAGGACCACTCCAGGACAGGTAGGAGACACCACTGGGGAACGAAATGAACTGAAACAAAATGAAAATTTCTGTTTCGATTTGTTTCATTTCTCTTAGAGGGGGCAGTTTGTTATTCATTTCATTATGTAACAAACCAAATAACAAATAACAAAACAAACCAAAAATTCATTTTGTGCCCATCTCTACTCCACACTTTATTTGCCACACTAGAATAAATAAGTCCCCATCAGGTATCCCCAATCAACTTATTTCCAGATTGATTAGTGAGTGTTTGATCCCATCTCTTGAAGGACTGAATGGTTATAAGTTGTTTACACACTAGAGAGTTATGCCTGTGTAACTCCATGATGCCCAAAAAGCTCCCTTCCAAAAAAGTTACATATGTATTATGCAATCTTATATTGAAATGAAAACCATCTGAAGACTTACTGGTGAATAAGTCTTCATTTAATGACTGCAATGGGAAAGTTTTATTTTTAATTATTAAATAATATCAAATATATACAAACTTTTTGCAAAACTAACAAATAAAAATCTACATACATAAATACTAGAGATGGGCACGACTTAGCGGAATTCCCGTTTCCGTTACTCGTTTCCGTTACGGAACAGAAACAGTAACAGGAATTACTCCGCCAGAACTCGAACTCGAACCGACTAAAGAATAATTGGGTCTGATTTGTCGTGGTCGTTCCTGGCATCGCGGCCATCCCGCGATGCCAAGCGGCACAGAAAAAAAGTTTTTTTTTTTAAAAAAAACTGATTCCCGGCCAAAAAGCCGGTGAAAATATGTCTGCCTGAGTGAGGGCTCAGGGCACCTCCCGGAGGGGTGGTTTGATGGAGGGGGGTCCCCGGCCTCCCCCCTCTCCTCCTGTCCCTCCTGGCCCTGGGCTGCGCTGGGGGCGGGCATCCTCGTCGTCCCGCCAAAGTTGCCGCCGCCCGCCGCCCGCGCAATTCAAGCGGAAGCGAAGCGGCACAGAAAAAAAGTTTTAAAACTCCCCCCCCATTCCCGGGCCAAAAAGCCGGCGAAAATATGCCTGCCTGAGTGAGGGCTCAGGGCACCTACCGGAGGGGTGGTTTCTGGAGGGGGGTCCCCGGCCTCCCCCCCTCTCCTCCTGTCCTGTCCTGGGCAGCCGGACTCGAGTCGCCTCGCCATGCCATGCGGTGCGGGCAGGGGATCCAAAATGGGGCGGCGACCGCAATATTTTTTTTGAAATCGTGGTCCAAAAACACACAAGCACCACAGAAACATGTGAAATTTGCTAATTGCTATTGCTAAAACTGCCAGAATTTTTACAGTAGCAGTGGGTTTTCTTGCAACAAAATGTCTCCTCCTCTGTCCTCTCTGTCTCTCCATTGATTTTATTTTATTTTATTTTATTTACACCTGCGCAATGATGGGCTGGCCAAGTGGCCATGTGGGAGTGGACCATGCAAATGGAGCCATCCCACCAATCGCATGGCCACTTGGCCACTGAGACTTCTGGGATGTGCCAAAAAGGCAACTAACCCTGCCCTAGCCCCCTAACCCTAACCCTAATCCTTGATTCCTTACCCATACACCACAGTACACTGTCCTCTTAGTGGGTCAGAGAGGCACCCAGAGGTGCACCCCACTACCCACCCTAACCTCAATAGTAACTAGCCTAATCCTAGCCCTTGCGCTAAGCTGCTGTCCCCTAAGCCAGATCTACTTGCATTGCACTAATACGCAAGTATGATTCCCTTCTTGGTGAGACACAGCGGGTGAAACCCAACCTTGACTCAGGGTTCTCCTGGATGGACGGACGTGCACCAGTGCACTGGTCTCACATAGTCTGCAACTGGTATGCATATCCATATGGCTATGCATGTCCTTTTGCAGCAGCAGGTGAGGAGAGGAGACCCCCATGCCATGAGGGGTCTCCTGGAGCCTGCTTTCCCTTCCTAGCGGGTGAGGAGAGGAGGCACCCCCCCAAAAAAAGAGGTGCCTCCAGGAGCCCGCTTCCCTACAGCGGGCCAGAGGAGGCACCCACCCCACAGAGGTGCCTCCAGGAGCCTGCTCCCCCCAAAACCAGTATAACGACAGATGAAAAAACAAAAAACAAAATGACAAATTTTTGTGAAGTTTCGCAAAAAACGGAAACGAGCCGACACGGGCCGCCTCCGACACACGACAACTCAAAAACGTCATTTTCCCTAGTCGTGCCCATCTCTAATACATACATACATACATACATACATACAGACATACATACATACAGACAGACAGACAGACAGACAGACAGACAGACAGACAGACAGACAGACAAAGTGCCCTCCTCCACTGGGACCTGTTTAGGCCATTCATTTAACTGAAATTCATCCTTTAATTTTCAATTTTTATCTATAATTATTCTTGCCGATGCTGTTTGCTATCAGTCCTTCTACTGTCCAATTGCATTTTTCCTTGTCAGATATTGATAATTATTCTCAGAGTTAACTCTGCATTTATCTCCAGTATTTCATTATTTTTTTTCAAAAACCAGCTCCCAAAATGTTATTACATTTTTACATTCCCACCACATGTGAAAATAAGTACCTACATAAGTATTACATCTGCCACATAAATTTGAAGATTTACCATCCATGCAATTTATTTATTTTTTGGTGTTAAATACCATTTCCAAATTAGTTTATAATAATTATTTTATATTTTACTGACATGCATTTTAATATTCTTTTATCACAAATATTTTGCCATACTTCGGTACTTATTTCTTAACCCAAATCCATTTCCCATGAATCGATGCCTTAGATGTGTCATGTTGGTCTTCCATTTCTATTAACATCTTATACATTTTGCTTATTAACCCACATATTAACTCCTCACCTTCCTTTTCAGTATTAGATAGTTTTAAAGAAAAATAAAAGCCATGGAATCACTTCCCTTGCTCATCAGAAACAATACTCAAGGTTCAGTCAAATAACTAGAAGGAAAGCAATCCATCAAAGCACCTCAAGTGAACAAGTCAGTTCCACATCAAACAAAAAGACTGGGTAATGAAAGGACCAAAATTGATAAAGGCACTCCCAGAAATCAACCAAAATGAAAGCAAAGTATATATATATATTTTCCTTCATCCCTGGTGTTTGTCATGATGACTATATGAATCCTCACTTTTTAGAGGCACAACAAGTATGGTGCTCGGTGACTGCAGTATTGCACTCATATCTCAAGCATCCAATGAATATCTGATTTGCTAATATCTGAATCAGGATTGCCAACTAGAGTGAGATAGCCCTTTTAGGAAGCCAGTGGTCTTCTAGTTAAGTTCTCATTTTATTTCAAATTTGGAGAATGTGGTCTACAAAGAGTGCAAAATGAAGGAACGGCAGTCTTTGTTAGAGCTCCCATTGTAAGGCAGCATAAAAGCTCTGTTTCCAATTATCTCTTTTTTTCCTGAGGTCGGCATGTGATTGTAATAATGCTAACAAGCATTTTGCCGTTCTGATATCTGGCATCAGCTAGAAATTTATTGTTTTATAAAGCATTTCTACATCTGCTGATCAGTCCATTATTCTAAGAGTTTGAATACATTCATTGTAATGAGGATGCTAAATATGATGCTTCTCGTTTGTTTATTTCTTGCATTGTTCAACAGTTCTTGTGATGAGGCATCACAGATGATTGCACCCAATACGTTTAGAACTTGTGCCACAGGGAGATATTTCTGCTGCCACATGGGTGCCCACCCAGTTTGCCACACTGTGACACACTGATTGATGGTTCATGAATGCATGCATGTTATGTTGTATGCATGTACACACAACCACATTAAATAATTTTATAACTTGCCTTTGGCTTCAAACCCTCCAAAACAGCAACAAACTTTTGAACTTAACTTTTTAAAATCCTATCTTATGCAGTTAAAGAAGGAAAATTCATTGCAACAACGTGAAATCTTTCCAGGATCAGGAAGTCATGGCCTAGCATCTATAAAATGATGAAGACTGGATGAGCTAAGCTTCCAAGGTCTAGAATTCCACATGGTCAGCAATGTATGTTGGGAGATGATGAGGTACAAAGAGGGAGTTTGCTTCCCCTTGACAGGGGCAGGAAAGAGACAACAGGGTGGAATCGTGAAGAAGAACATGATCAGACCCTGAGTTCATTCAAACGGGATGAGGAATGAGGAAATGATCAGATATTGAGTAAGAGCTCTTGAACAGCAGAATGGACTGTGCGATAAGAATCTATTAACTCAGCACCTGCTGCGCTGATGGACATATCTGAGCAGATGTGAACATATCAGACCTCTGGGAAATTGTTATTTTTAGGTTATGCTTCCTAGAGTATAGGAAGAGTTTAGGCGATACTTCCTAGAGTTCTAATTTTGTTATGTGTTATTGTTTCCTTTGATTGTATCATTGTTTCCGGTTGTTCTCCACTTCCTTCGGCAAAGTCGAGTGGTATATAAATGGAAATAATAAATAATAAATAAATAACAAAGTCTTCCACCCAGAGTGACATGGAAAGTCAAGGTTTCCTGGTCAAACTTGAAGTTCACCCTGGAACTCAGAAAAGCATTCAAAACTGCTTTGTGATTTAATACTGTTAAGGTGATTTCTTGTAGGTTACTCATTCTTATTTCTAGTATGTTAACCAAATAGATTATCTACCAGGTGGCCTAAAAATCTTTTAAATAAATAAACAGCTAGGGCTCTGAAGGCCTATTCCAGCAGGATCTATGATGGCTTAAAGTTTTAGAAGAAGAAGAAAATCAAACTGGAAACGTTCTAATTATGTTTGACTACCTTGACACTGCATCAGATTGATCTTAATGCCGAATGACTCTGTGGATGACAAAATGCTAAATACTGAACACCCCTACAGTGTTTTGAGTCCAGATTCCATAGCTTATTCCTTAAGAAAAGTGAAGAAAGTGCTTAATTGTTTGAATAATTTGAGTGATAAATATTTTATTACCTCCACCACAGGTGCAGCCTCAGCTCGTGTCCTGTCACAGATTTCATCGTGTACTATTTACAGAAACTGTGAATAAGCATTTTCCCCCACAAGAAGAAAATGAGCTTTTGCTGAAAACTTTATGAAGAAGGAAAATATTTATGAATCAAAAGTATTGACCTTAGTTTAAAAGAAGATGGGTTGGTCTCAAAAACAAATAAAAATAGAAATAAAAATCACAGAAAGCATTCTGGGGGAGATGCCATAACAACAAAGTTATTACCAGACTTTAAAAGTAATTTGCAATTTGTCATAGGCTTTATTTGAAAGAATGCCTCCAGCCCAAACAATATAGTTTAGTACATCACTAAAAGCAGAACTCCCTTAAGTGGATTAATCTTCTGTTTACATTTATGTAACCATGTCTTACTCTACAAGTTGAAAATTAGCTTACTTTTATTTTGTGTTGGTTGCTGGAAGATAAACACTGGCTTCATTTACAAGTCTGATTGCTCAAAGGAGGAGTTTTAAAAGAATGCATTTCATCCATATGCAAGTACAGTGGTCCCCCACCCTTTTGCGGTTCATATACTGCGATCCCGCTATATTGTGGGACTGCAGTATATGAAAAAGCCCCCCCCCCCGGGGTAAGGGGGAAAGGCCTGTTTCAGGCCTCCCATACTTACAGCAGGACTGGCACTACCCCAAACAGGCCTGCAAGGGTCTTCCCGGGCCTTCTGGAGGCTCCAAAAGGGCCTCCCTGCAAACCGGAAGTGACTTCCGGTAAACCTATTGGGGCCTCCAGAAGGCCCGGGAAGGCCCTCACATGCTCATTCAGGGAAGTGCAAGGCTGGGGTTAAGTACAAGAGGCCCCAGCTAGGCCCCTTAGGCCCAGCCTGACCTGCACCCACATATTGCGGATTTTCAATTATCGTGGTTTGGTTTGGGTCCCTAACCCCTGCAATAGGTGGGGAGGGTCACTGTAGTACAAATACACAGATTTGGGTTCTCTGGCCGAGGATTGCAAAAGAGAATACAGAGTAAATCTTAGCAATACATGAAAACTTTATTGCTTTCACAAGAAGAGGATCACGTAATACACAGTATATGTGCAAAATAAGTATCAGTGAATAATTAGCAGGCACTCTTCTACAACTCTAAGGGGTGTGGTGTCTCAATGGATGAAGACTTCCAAAAACTGTCAAAGTCAGCAGCTTGGTGATTCAAATCTCAGATGCCATGTAGTGGAGCAAGCTTCTGCTGATTAAACCCAGCTCCTGCCAACCTATAAGTTCGAAAACATGTAAATGCAAGTAGATACCGTAGGTACCACTGTAAAAAGGAGGAAGGTAAAACAGTGTTTCCTTGCAGCCATGCTGGACATGTGGCCATAAATTTGCACAACACTGGCTCTTTGGCTTGCATACGGAGATGAGCACCACCCCCAGAGTTGGACATGACTAGCACACACGTGTGTGGGGGAACCTTTACATTTACCTTTACCTTTTATAACTCTAAGTGGTAAGTTCTAAAGTAGAAACAGCATGAGCAGGAATTATTAAAACAACAATTGACAGCAACTATAATGACAGTTTTCTGTCCAAACTACATGATAAGATTATTTATTTATTTATTTATTTATTTATTTATTTATTTATTTATTTATTTATT
>JAHTLZ010000379.1:55031224-55049600 GCA_023846285.1 Phrynocephalus versicolor | reverse complement strand
CGGTGCTGTACTGCTTCATTGCCGCATGATTTATTGCTGCTGTAGCTTTTTGAGATCTTTAAATAAAGACTACCGAGGAATGACAAAGTACTCATCTAATTTCAGCATGTAGAAGCTTCACCGCTAAATCTCTCAAATGCCCAGTAAGCAAAATCATACAGGGAGCACAGGGCTATTTCTCTGCTTTCCAGTTACAATTATCAGCTGATTTTGATGTGAGCCTTTTATTTCCTTTTCCTTTTTATGACATTGCAATCAGGCCTGAAAGCTAGCAAATGAGACACCATCAATCAATAGGGAGAAAAAATTCAGGGGGGAAAAGTAGAGATGATGTTTCTTGTTTCCATTTATTTTTTGGCTCACAGGGCAAGATTTTGGCAGCAGTGATGACCTGGGATAGCTGTGAATAGCACACAGGATATAATGATATGCCCAGGTAGGAAAACTTCCTATAGGGCAATTCATCACTTCTTTAATCCTTTTCACACTAAAGGAATTTGCCAGCACATTTTCAGCAAATCTGCCTTAGCTCACTTGGAACTTATTGGTCATATGAGGCAGGGAGAATACTGTATGCCATTTTCACCTCTCCCTTCCTGATACATATAGATAGACCATTCTTCATTGGTTCCCCTTCTTTTTATATGGTATTTCTAACCAGCATATAGTTATGGCTGATGAGAATCTTCTCTATTATCTCTCCTGTAGAAAAGAATAGCAATGTTACTATTTTTGCAACCTTTTTATTGTAGTTATTGTTCACTAGGCAATTTTGTTTATTATATGTATGGGCTTCAGCTAATGTAGCTGATGGTTGTGCACATGGTGGTGCTAGATGGCCAACATAAATGATATAATTGGAAGGAGAACATGATAACACAACAAAAACATGATCAGAACCAGAGAGTGGTACAGACCATGTACTCGGTAATATGAAAATTAGGTTAAAGCTGAAGAAGATCACTAAAACAGTCATGGTGCCAAAATTTCCATTATGTTACAGTCATGAAGAATTTGAAGATCATGTGTCATCAGAAGCAACTTGATGACACATAATAATATCCACTACCACAGCAATGTTACCTCTTGATAACTCAACTGTAAGAAAACATTACTTCTGTCTTTTGCCCAAGTGGTCAATCAAGAATAGAAAGTCTAACATGAAAGTTGTGATTATTTACTACTCTCACCCTCAGGCATGACTAGCTTTTGTCCACAGACACCAAGTTCTGAATCTCTTTCCCAGGGGAAATTTTTGAGTATGTTCATAAACCACAGGCATACCGTAAAGATGGGCTCAAAAGGAAGTAGTAATTCCCTTTCCTGTTTTAATGTTGGTACCATTCAAAAGCAGAAAAATGCCCAAAGAGTTATTTTTGGCTGAACTAAAATAATATTGTTGAAGCAATACAATTTGAACCACAGACCAATCCTAATTCTTATCCCAATCCTCATTTAGAGCTTACTTTCATGGTGTTCTGGTGCCTTACATTCCACCCCACATTTTGAGTAAATCTGCCTTAGCTCACTTGGAACATATAGGTCATTTGAGGCACTATATGCCATTTTCATCCCTCCCTTTCTAATACATATAGATAGACCATTCTTCATTGCTCCCCATTCTTTTTTATATGGTATTTCTAGCCACCATATAGTTAAGAGGCAAGCTCCACTTCTTGAATCTTGAAAGGGAAGTAAAAACTGTCTGATCTATTATCTACTATCCATTAAATGCAGCGAGGCCTTCTTCCCCAGAATACGGGTTAATTGGACGAGGCAAGTAAAGATCATATAACTGTGAACAGGACTGCACTGCAAATTGGTTGTGTGGCAATGTTAATATTATTCAGCCTATATTTCCATTTACCAGAAATTATTACTGGAAATGACCATTTCTGTTAATAATAATCCATGTTGGGAATATCATGATCAATGCTTCAGATCACAAAGGAAAAGTCCTGAGCGGACCTAAACATTTTATTTAGAATAACTCTTAGAAATTGATAGCTCCCTCCTCACCATTCTCCTGGTCATGGCATCAAAGTCTGATGAGATCCAATAGAGCTTGTAATTGAGCTTAATATGAGCTCTTTCCTGAATTGCTCACTTTACCGATCCTGATTATGAATTAACATAGAGGACTGGACAGAAGGGGTCACCTTTTAGCGAGTTGCAATGCCGATCAGGGCCTTTGCAACAAACAATCCAAATTTAACCACAGGCAAATTAAATCTGGATGGAAAGCTTGTGAGATTTGAGAATTGTCCCCCCTGATAGTGCGCAGAGGGTTGGCCGCAGTGGCACCTGTCTCATACAATAAAGAGCATTAGAAAGGCCTTTAAAGCAACTGCAAACCTCAGGAAAAGGTTAGTCATGCATGTAAAGTGCAAACCAATCAATAAAACTCTCATTAGCAACCATAACAAGTTAACTTCTAGCCATTAACTTCCAGGGGACCAAAAGGCATGTCTCCAGATGTGAGAACTAGGCTTGTTTTTCTTAAGTTTTTTGCAGGTAGCACAAAAACAGAGTTCTGTTCTGGAAGATGGGGCGGTATATAAATGTAATAATAAATAAATAAATAAAAATTGTCTGTGCAAAATTTGTCTTTTGCCTTTGTGAAACAATGCACGGATATCCAACAAGTTATTTGCCCAAAGGACACAATCAACCAATATAGTACTACTGATTTTCAAACAAAAACAAAAGCAAAACCTAAAACAAGACAGCATCACAGTTTGGCACAATTGATTTTTATTTGCGTGCACGCGCACACACGTGCATGCATACACATGCACGCACGCACACACACGCGCACGCACACACACACACACACACAATTATTGCAAATAAAAACCCCACTCCAGATGAGTAGAAATATCTGTCAGATCATTAAAATTTCTATCACTTATTTTCACATATGAAAGGACTACTTAAGCTTTCCTAAATGTTTTGCCCTTTCCAAACAGTTTGCTCTGAGGTCCTATGTGTTTACCCATGTGCAAACCTCAGGGAACTTGTGAACAGGGAAGTATGAGGTTGCAGTGTGAACATTCAAGTAAATGAACTGACAAGACTTTAATTTTTAAAACAATATACATTTATGGGGCTGCCTTTTTACAACCAAACAAATGTTCCATGTTGCATAGATGACTATTGGATTTAGAGATAGGCACAAATGAGAAAAACGGTGATTCATTTTGATTTGTGATTTTTCAAGGTCAACAAATCCCATACACGAAATGAATATACATTTTCCTGACAAATCAATGAATCAATTTGTAAATTTATTTCTGATTTAAAACACTATAAATTGTCTTCCAAGGCACCTAGAGACACCAAATATGCTGAGAAGCATATATGTTTCATCATGATGTATGATTTGTGAGGGCTGACAAACTGACAGATTGACGAATCAACAAATTTCCAGTGATGAATCAACAAACTGATGAATCAATTCATGTCCTATTTGAAATGCTCTAAAAAGAACCCCCTGGCATCTAGAAGCCTCTACAAACTGTGATAGATTAGTGAGGATTGGCATTGGGGCATTTGAGCTAAACACCCCTAAAGGGATCCCCCCCCCCCCGGAAAATGCCCCAAGGCACATAGAGATACCAAACCTAGAGACAGGCTTCTCCCAATTCACCTCTATCACCCCTCTAAATTTGGTGGATTGAGTTTCAGTCATCTGTGTAAACCCACAAAGTGGACCTCCCAGAAAAAGTGCTCTTTAGCATCTGGGTTGGGGAAACCCAGTCATCACCAAACTTGGAGGGATTGTAGAGGAGAGTCAGAGGAATCTCCCCTGCAAGTTTGGAGTCTCTAGCGACCTCAGAAGAACTTTATTAGGGGGCTTTTGGGGGTGCATACCTCAGAAATCAGAAATCCCATCTTTATCAAACATGGTGGGAGTGTAGCAAAGAGCCAGGGACATTGCCCTGTAAATTTTCCATCTCTGAGTACCTTGGCAGCCATTTCAAACCAGATCAAGAAGTAGGGTTGCAGCTTATGCTGGGTGAGGTTACACTCCCTCTGAAAACACAGCCTTGCAGCTTAAGTGTGCTCCTGGATTCCTCCCTCAGCCTGGATGCCTAGGTGTCAGCACTGACCTGGAGTACCTTTACACAGTTAAAACTAGTGCACCAGCTGTGCCTCTTTGTTGGGAGATCTAACTTAGCCATTGCGACACATGCCCTAGTTAAATCCTCGCTGGATTACTGTAACATGCTCTACATGGGGCTATCTTTAGAAAATCTTTGGAAACTTCAAATGGGGTGAAACTCCAATCAGGAAGAAGCCTCTAATTCATCATATTTCCCTCTTCCTGGTGCTGGCCAATCAAGAGCTGTGCAAGGACATGCATAATCATGCCTCCGTGTCTGATTGGCCACTGCTAGGGAGTAAGAAAGATGATGTGTCGGAGGTTGCTTCCTGATTTGAATTTCAACCCGCCCCCATGACCCAAAGGATGGTAAGTCAGTGGTTGTTTTCGTTCTGGAGGCTGGATCCCCATTTGGAACAGCGGCTGTGCAACCATGTTTTATTTCGGAACCAGGCACCTTCTAAAATGAAATACCCATCTCTAGTGCATTTGGTGGGTAATGCTCCCCAACTCACGAACTCCCTCCATGGGAAGCTAAGCTGGCTTCATCTCTGTTGTCCTTCCACAGGCAGGTAGTCTGAGAGGCATTTTCTGAGGCATCTGTTTTAAGTGTGTTTTAATAGTGTTCTTAGTATTCTTTTAATATAGTACTTGTTTAATTCTTTTTCAATATTTGTATGTCTCTTGTTTTTCGCTTTTAAGTCCTATTTCATGATGGCAGCTGCCTTCATCCTTTTAGGAAGAAATACAATGGCTGATACTTCATGTCCATCTCATCGCTGTTCGCAGTCCCGCTGGGGACCGGTACAAAGAAATCTAACCACATGTCCATTGCGGGATGAAGGGAGTTCATCCCGACCACGCCCCCTGAACTGCGATCTAAGCAGGATGAGAGATTCCCCTCCCTGGCCTCGGGAATCTCCTCATCTCGCTTCTCGTTCCGATACGAGAGCCCGTGAGGTCGGTCTCCTCCCGCAACGTGCCATTCTCCATCTAGTGGCAGGAGTGTGAAGTGCCGTTTGCCAGTACATTCCCTATGGAGTCAGCAACGCAGTGCAGAAAGATTAAAAGACAAATGCCTCAAACTCAGCTCTGTAACTCATTGAAGGCAAGGCTTCGGAGAATCGAAAAAGGGAAGGTTGGGCCGAAAAAACCCCCGGAGAACAAAGGCATGGAATTTCACATCTCATCACGGAACGATGACATGTGGTAACAGTCATGCTGGTATCATCCCTCATGCCCGTGAGTACACGGGAACAGGGACAGAACCGCAAGAAGACCACGTGACTGCAACCAACATCAACATACAATGAACTTCCTCCCGGGACGAGAGTGGACGTGAAGTAACCATCAATGTGAATGGCCCTACCGCCCCCTCCATGATGGGAGAATGAGCAGCAGTGTAGTTAGATTTTTATTAGGACTTCACAAGAGTAAACAACAGAAAAGCTTGGCCATAAGTCCTGACAGAGTCCAAGTCTGTCGAGGTGAGGTGGACATCCATTCTCAGGTCACATATGAAGGTTAGCAACACCCCTGGGCAGGGTACTCCTCAGTCCCAAAGGAAAAGAGGCCACAACCAAAATCCTGTGAACTCAGGTTCCACCTAGGCAACCTCCCCTCGATCTCCAGGCAGGCTCAGCTCTCCCTGCAGGAATCTAAAATCTGCTGCAAAGTGCCTGCAGACTTAAAAAAAAAATGTGACTACGCCCACTTAAGCACGACACAGTGCATTTTACAAGTACCTGGTCTCAAGGTGGTAAAATCCTTGTCACTGTTCCGAGCAGATTTTTACTTGAGTCCGTGGGAACATGGAAAATCTGCACCAAAACCTTTTCGCCTCCATTATGGTATCTTTGTTGCAGTTCTAAGTTGCGGGATCAGAACAGTTGTAGATGTTCAAAACGCGACCATGGGAACATCCGATCCACAACATCAACCATGTGACCGCTCCGGGAGATGATCCAGATCAAAATTTGCTGTGGCATTTAGTGGTTGTGTGAAAGCAGCCAGAGTTATTTCACTCTCAACGAGCCTTGCCGGAATGTTCACCAAGGAATCCTGTTTGTGGGGATCCAGCTACATTCCTTCTGCCCTTCTCCCAGATCAGGAATTTCGTTTCCATACTGGAAAGGGGAGGGAACCATAGGCTAACGCTTCTCCTCCTCAGTTCCTTTGCTTACTGGCTCAGGGATGGGACGCTGAAGTCACAGCCTTTCTGGGCTATAACTGGGCTTGGGCTCCTTGTCAGGTCCTTCCTCCCACAGTGAGGCTTTTCCTTTCCTCCTCCAAGATTCCTTGGTCTCCTGCCAAGTGCCAGCATTTTCTTCTTCTTCCTCCCCTTCCACACTTCCCTCTATATCTAGCCCAGCCAAAGCTTGTTCTGCGCTTGATTGTTGTGCCCAGCCCCTCCTCTTCTCTCTGGGCCCGGGTGTTCCAAGTTGGGTGAGCTATCCTCCTGCCTTGGGAGGCTGGCCACTCTGCCAGACATCTAAAGCTGACTCAAAGACAGATAGAAATATTTTGAGTAAATAAATAAATAAATACATATTTTTATAGCCAAATGAATCAACAACAAAAATGACACTAAAATAATCAATTTGTATCAAATGGGGTACCAATTTGTATAAATACGAATTAACGAATTAGCCATTTTTGAACAAGTTTTACTTTCCACCTTTTAATTTTTGCCCACCTCTAACAGGATTTAATAATCTCATCCTGTTTGCCAAGGTCACCGGCTTAAATTCTGTTACTCAATTCCAAGTGCACAGTGGTGACCATGTCATCATCAGTGGTAAACTGCTGCTGCTGCTTAAAAGCTTCTTTTGAACATTTCAGGATGCTTGTGACTTCACTGCATGGCATATGCTTTCATCCTGAAGTCACCTATTAGCAGGAGTCATTTGCCCTTGGTGCTAGCAGTCATCACCATTGCACACGCAGGTCCGGTACAATCAGATTTCAGCCACTGACATTGAAAGAATCAAAGTGTGTTTAACAGCCCAGCATTTTTTGCTGCCCCAATTTCCTTCTCATAGGGTATCATACTTAACTGTTCAACATAATTGTTGTAAATGACTGTTTACCTTTTCCAAGTATCAAAATCAAGGTGATAGTTAAGGCACAAAAATGACTCATGGAGGCTTCTGTTCAAACAATTGTGTTGACTTTTAAGTGTACGCAAGAATAATAGTCTCATTGTGCTGGAGCTGGGAGAATATCATGCCCTTAGCAACGAAGGCAGGAATTTTAACAGAAGCATTATTCATCTCATGCTTTTAGCTTTGCAAAATCCCTCTCCAGTTCCACAAGATGGTGGCTGGATTTCTTCATTAATTGTATATGCCAGGCCAAGCCCAATGGCTCCAGCCCCTGTATAAGCTTTATCAAGGAGAAAGAAACCAAACAACCTTGAATCTTCATATAACCTAGGACAGATTTAACACCAGAGTGCAAACGTCTACAGTCAGCTTGCAATTAATCTGTACTATTCAGTTGTTGTAGGCAGGTAAAGTGAGGGTGAGAGTATCTCCAACTTGAGAGCTGAAAATGGACACCTCCTGTAACATAGGATGAGGTACAACAGACCCTTTGCTTATGAGAAACAATGCAGCATAGACAAAGAAATGCAAAATGGTATGGTGGAGGAGAAAAGACATGGAATGAAACCAATACAAAAAGATGAGACAGTTGATTGTATAAGAGGTGCCGTATCTTACAAGGAGAGTCATGTGACTGAACAAGTTTAAACTAAATTTAGAAATGTATACAAAGATAAGAAGATGGAAAACAGTGGAAAACTTGTATCACAAAGGTGTTACAATTATAGGAACTGATTTTAGATCAGTGGGCAGGAAGGTAGCAAAAGCTATGTGTGTACTACTAGTAAGATGATCATGTTCCCCTACAGTCAATATACCGTTGGGCTGTGTTCTGACATCACACTAAACTATTATTTTCCAATATGTGAACAAACTTAACCTTTTCCCTAGATATATATGCCCCTAGGCCTTTTCACTGGCATGCCAGAAGGGTTTTAGAAGTTTTCATTTCCACTTTTGATTAACCAGGGCATCTTGTCTTTTATCAGCCTTCGTAAAAGCAGCTAGTTTCAAATCAGCCAGTTTTGCCAACCTTTGAAGCTTTGATGTTGGCTGGTTTGAAACTTAGTTGTGGTTAAGTTTAAGAACAGCAGTGGGGGTCAAACAACCATTTCACAGGGGTCGCCATGAGCCAGTGAAGAAAAAAGGCACAAACGGCTTAGGTCTGGAGGAAGAGGGGGAGGAAGGGAGAAAAGAGTGAATTACAGCTTGATAGGTTGGAGGGGATGTCAGTCAATGGCACTGGAGGCTGCGATTGGCTGAGGGTGCCTGTAGAGGTCAGTTCTCTATGGCACCTGCATCAGTGGCCTGCCAAAGGGGGCTTGTGGCCTCTTCCAAGCAGGGCAAGGGGTCACCACAACATGAGGAACTGGATTAAAGGGTTGCGGCATTAGGAAGGTTGTGAACTACTAAACTACAGTGTCCTGAATTCAGATGGCTTAGCAATTTGTTGTTAATCAGAATTAGAAAGGAAAGCATTGAAATTTGTGGCAGTGTAAGGGGGTAGGAGCACACCTTGAAATGCTATATTAGGCTCATGCATATTTCAGTAAATCATAGTTTGGCAACACTGTCAGGGAAAAACAGACCCAAGCAATCTTTGTTCCTTACTTACTTTGTTCCTTCCAGATTGGATGATGAGTGGTATAAAAATGAAGCAAATAAATAAATAAATAAATAAATAAATAAATAAATAAATAAATAAATAAATAAATAAATTTAGTCATTTTAAATATTTTATTGTTCTGAAATATATATTTTAATTATTTTTGTTAGTGATTTTCAATATAGCCCTGAAATCTACCTTTTAGTGCAAACACATGTTTGATATGTGGTAAGCAGATAAATAAACCTCTTCCATTCCTCAGATTGTCCGTTTCAGCTGCACCTGGTCCTTCCTGCTGACCTTTCCTTCTGATCGTTTAAGGAAAGCAGAAACCATTTTTCTCACAGACAGGTAACAGTGATGGGATATCTTTCATGTTAAAACTGTTGTTTACACACCAGAGGTATTAGTTTATTGTCTCTTTTTTCTGTGCATACATCTGAAAGACTGAGCTTTTGGGCAGATACTGTAGATCCCTGTGTTCCATGCAAACCTGATTTGCACATATTAACTATTCAACTAATAATAAATATTTTAGAGCATTAAACCCAACGTTGCTTAGCATTTCACCACAAAGCAAATTAGATTAAACACATTGAAAAAGGAGATTTTTATTCTGCAATTTATTTATTTTTTTAGTATTACTGGCTTTAGTATTGGGAGCTGCCTTGGGTTCCCTCTCTGGCAGAAAGGCAGCCTACAAATGGAACTCAGCAAATAGAGAACCTTCACTGGCACTGCTTCACCTCCTTTCTTCCTGTCCATTTACACCAGTGATTCTCAACCTTTGGGTCCGCAGATGTTTCTAGACTGCAACTCCCAGAAGCCTTCACCACTAGCTGAGCTGGCTAGGATTTCTGGGAGTTGCAGTCCAAGAACATCTGGGGACCCACAGGTTGAGAATCACTGATTTACACCATTATTTCACCTCCCTTCCCATTTGTGAATTGTTGCCATGCTTGCCACCTCCCTCCACACTTTATGCCACCGATACATCATTTCTAGAGATGGGCACGACTCAGAAAAAAAAATTCGTTTTCGTTTTCATTTTCGGCTAGGGTCCGTTTCGTTTCGTTTCCGTTTTCGTGAGCTAATTTCAAATTTTTTTGTTTTCGTTTCGTTACGTAACGAAAACGAAAAAACGAAAACAAAAACGAAAAATTTTTCGTTTCTCCCCATTTAGCTCCATTATGTGTTTTTCCAGTAACGAAAAACGAAAATTGGCTCAAAATTAGTCATTTCGTTTCTGTTTTCGGTCCATTTTTGAACCGTTTTTTGTTTTCGTTTCGTTACGTAATGAAAACGAAAAAACGAAAACGAAAACGAAAATACCGCTAAGTCGTGCCTATCTCTAATCATTTCCTATCCTTTCTTCCTCTTGTCCTGCTCACTTAATTCCTCCCTACATCCATTCTCTCTTGCAGTTGTTTACTTGTTTCTCTCCACCACCACTACCTCGTTTGTACCATAGCAGTATCACTTCCCTCCATTCTCTCTTGCGATGCTGCTACTTTTTTCCTTTTGTGCTTTTCCTGTTTGATTCATTAGTAAAATATTTTTATTTCATTAATTTGCTTGTTGGGTGTTTTTGCATAAAGTGGATCATTCGTTTTCTTTTCAATATGCTTTTCCTGCTTTCAGAATAGATTGTTTCTCTGCTGCCTTACCCTTCTGCTCTTTTGGAGTAGCTTTTAGATGTACTCTAGGGCTTTGGAGTGGCAGAAGCATTAAGAGGAAGTCCAAAACAAAATAACCTAGAAGAAGCTTTTCTTTTCATGTTAAATGAAAGGGCTGATACCCCAAAATGTAGAAACAAAATAATACTGAAAAAGGCAGCAGTGACCGATTTTGAAATGAAAGAAACACTTTTTTGCTGTCCACATCCCTATTTGACATCCTCATTTAACACGAGGATAGCAGACTTAGCAAGTGCTCAGATCAATTAGATCAATAAGGGTTTTTCCATACATTTTCGGAATAGCCTCTATAAAAGTCCATATAAAGCAGCATATACATATTGTATGCAAGTTTGTCTCCTCCTTTTAAAACTGATCGATTACCTAATTTCTTCTCCTTGATATGTGTGGGGCCATCTTGCTAGACACAGAAGAAGTATGGTATGATCCTGCCCAGCGCCGGCACTAGTTTTTTTTGTGCCCTAGGCGAGGGGTGGGGTGGGGTGGGGCGGCGGGTGGGGGGCGGTGGTGGCAGGGGGAGGGGCAGCGGGGCGGGGGGGGCGGGGAGGGGGCGGCCGGCGGCGGAGGGGCAGCGGCAGGGGGCAGCAGGCTGGCCAGTGCCCCCTCTCCATTTTAGCGCCCTAGGCAACTGCCTAGTTCACTTAATGGGCGTGCCGACCCTGATCCTGCCTCTCCTCTAGCCTAAATGCATTGTTTCCCAGCAAGAAAAGGAGAATTGCCATCCTGGATGCCTCCGGGATGCTCATTCACTTTCCCTGCATGCCTTAACACCCACTGGAATCCATCTTTTGCAAAACAGACATGAAGTTCTTACCACTTCTGGTTGCATTTTTATGTGCAGTGGTGGCATTTTTAGCACTCTGTGTAAGAATATGACCCCTAGACTTTTTACAGTTCATCCATCCCTGCTCTAGCGCTTCCTTTTCTCCTCTTTTCCTGCTTCTTCACCTGTCCTGAATATTTTGATCCAGTATCTCTTCACCTCCTGAATAAGCATCCCCATCATTGACAGTGGGTAGTTCTGATCAAACAAAGCATGCCAGCCATATTAATTTGGCAGTGACATGTCTGTCTTTGAAAAAAGGGGGAAAAAGTACGTTCTTTCAAAAAACAGACTTCTGTGGAGCGAGTGACTGTGAGCTTCCTTTTTCTTTTTTTTAAGCCACCACTCTTGTTTTGGCTTTGTCATTCAAGAGATAAGAACGGTCTCTCCTATGGCAGTAGAAAGCAAATAGCTACATGACGGCCTGAATTATTTATTGGATATGTATTTATATTCGGGCTTGCTAAAATGCCCTCATCCATGGCTGTAGGTGTTTGCAAGGTATTTGGTCTCCTGTGATGATGATTTTATGGATTCAACGACCAGCATGTGCTAGATGGGATTGGTTTTTTTGGATCTTCACAGTCAACTAATTCTTCTTAACAAACAAGCGAGCAAACAAATGTCAAAAGTCGAAATAAATGGGCAGGAAAAGCTGTGGGAAAACAAATGATTCCCCCGGGTGTTTGGTACCTAACCTAGCTCGTCAACTTCTCCTCACTAGCAGTGCCGAAAAATGCTCAGCTTTTCTTTGAAAATAAGTAAAGCAAAACTACAAAACAGCTTTTCAAAAAGGCCCAAGGATTCATAGATCTCCTTGTGGTCCCGACAAGAAATGCACGTACTGTTTCATGTGGGTATTCAGGAGATTCTGGACATATGCAGATATTTGCAGTGTTCCTTTCTTCCTAACTTCCACAGAGAGAGGATGGATCATTTTCTTCACTCAGAAGATATGAATTTGAAAAATTCATGCTTCTCGTCTGGCATGTATATTTCGTATTGTCCCATAGTTGCTCTGCAAAATATACATGCCAGATGAGAAGCATGCTCTCTGGTGTGAAAAGCAAAGATCACTGTCGTTTGAATTTGTTTGAGCATTAAAATATATAGTAGGACTATAGTAGGACTGTATAGTTGGTTACCAACAAGATAGACCAGTCCTTACAAAAATGTACAGGAGGCCCTTGGTTTGTGTGAGTGGATGTCATTAGATTTCTTGATTTCAAGTAGCTATCCTAATTACCTTGTTAAGGTGAAAACATGGGCCACTATGCTGTTAGGTATGTAAAACCATGGCCAAAGAGTAGACTTCAATATCTCCAGTTTGCTCTGTAGCATCTCGCTGAAATGCGAAATGTGGTAGGATAGAATGAATACCGTTGCTGAAACACTAGGAAATGAGAAGCGAGTGTTCAATGGACTGTTGTGCATGCAGTAAAAAGAAAAGGGATTATAATCATGCCATTTGTTTTATACTTCAGAATTTACTTACTAAATAGCCTTGGTCTGCTTTACTAGGTAGGCTGGTCCAGTTTAATCCTCAGCCTGAGGGGACGTTTAAGGTGTGTGGCTTATATACTGCCCCCTATTGCTTAAAGGTCACTCTGAGCAGTTTACATTTTAATTATACATCACTGCCACCCCACCACCACCACCACCATCACTGCACCCAGGAAGCTAGGTACTAAATTTATTAAACAATGGAAGGATGAGCCAACCTCAAACGAGCAACCTGAGCCCATTGGGAATGAGCTCAGGTCGTTATTCCAGGATGTTAGTTAATACAAAACACAAACAAATATTTGGCTTTGGAGGGGCAGCTGCTAGGGAAGTCCCACCTTCATCCTCTTGGTCTCTTCCCCTCTAAGAATCAGAACTCAGTACCTCTAACCTTTCACTACCATAAGGTTTCAGCCGGTGTTTGGCTCTCCTGGCTTTGAGGGGAGGAGGCCATAAATCCCATTTAAAAGGGACTGAAGTGTCCGACCTGAGGTTTGGGACTTAGGACTGCGACTCAGACGTGCTGGCAACCTTGACAAATACTAATGAAAGACAGAGTTTACTAATAGGGATTTTTACTACAGGATGAACTCCTAGTCCAGATAAAACGAGGAAGCAAGGGATCTGAAGGCAGGGAAAGAGTTTCTGGACTGATTTAATTTACCCTGCCTGAATACCCAAAACATTCTCATTCTTATTCATCATACCATTCTTTTTCCTTCACCTCTGATAGGAGTGGTTTGCAACACCAGAATGTACAGTAATACCTTTGTTTAAGAACGTTTTTCAACGCAAGCAAACATTTCTTCTACATTTTGCATGCAATATCTTGATATACAAACACTGGAGCAAGTCACATGATCACAACAGTGGAACAATGGTGGCTCTCTCCCTCCCTCCTGCTGGATTGTGGGGGATTATCTGGAACATTCCCTCTCAGGCAAGCCTCCAAAGCTGAGGGAGGAGTCAGGATGGGAGGTCTCTTTTGCACCAGCTAGAAACGTTTTCAAATGGCTGTGCAGGCTAGGGTTTTCTTTTTCTTTTTCTTTATATATTCTTTAATTTGTTTTCAACATCATTTCTCATTTTTCTAACTATTTCTAGTCATGCGGCATTTCTAGTCAAGTGTGCTTATGGGTACACATCGGATTTTATTACTGTCACATTAAAAAGAGTAAAATCCAGTTGTTGTCCCAAGCAGAGCAGATTCCACAGCCAGGTACCTAAACCATGGTGTGGGTGTGGACTTCTCGCCAACTTCTTTTGTGACTTTTGGCATTCTTTGGTATGTGATCTATGTGATCCCAGAATGAATCACCCAAGTTCCTATTATTTCTTATGGAAAACTTTGCTTTGATATAAGAGTGTTTTGGTTTGCAAGCATGTTTCTGGAATGGACTATGCTCGTAAATCAAGATATTACTGTGTTTTATTTACAGTCTGGCTTGAGAACTGATGGAAATAAAATGCATTTTAAGAGACCACAGATTTTAACCCTCCACGGCTTGGGACCTGAGTGAATACCTGGCAGAGCATATCTCCCAGAGATCAACCAAGGCTAGGCTCACTCAAATGTCGCGGACGCACTCACTCTGGGTGGCCACTCCCAGGGAGGCACGGAAATTGGTAACGTGCAACCGCGCCTTCTCTGTTGTTGGCCCTTTATTATGGAACCATTTACCGAGTGAGCTGCGCCTTGCACAGCCCCTGTCCACCTTCAAAAAGACTTTAAAAGCATTGCTGTTTAAGGAGGCATATGGTGACCTTGTTTCTACCTAATTTTGTTTTTTAGTGTCCGCCGCATCTGCTGAGGGTTTCCCCTCCTCTGCTTATTTTGTTGTTTTCTTCTGGTTCTCCCTCATATTACTGTTTTAGTCAATGTTTTTTATATCTGTAAACCGCCCAGAGTTCCTTGGGAAGATGGTGCGGTATAGAAGTGTAACAAATAAATAAATAAATAAAATAACTGAGACCGGGGTCGACTGCAATTTATCAGTTAAAAAAATAATCTGTTATACAGAGATGGTCACTGTACAGGAATGATACATTTTGATCTCCCTCTATTCATTTCTTGGATTTTACAGTGGCAGATAAGGACTATCAGATAATATACTTTTGTACTCTAAATCACACCCTTAGCAGTCAGCATATCACAGCTGGAATAATGTTACTGAAATATTTCTGTTTTCTGAAGCCTGCTGGCCTAGATATTTTACCTCCTCCCCAGATGAACCATCTTGACTGCGTGTGTTGTTAACTGGATTTTGCTTGATCAGAAAGCCTATTGATTTGTCATTTATTTGAATCAAATCAAGTTCTCATGCCTTTCCAAGAATCTGACCTGGCTCTTTGAACTTGTCAGGGCAATGAGTGTCTTAGATATATGGCAATGACTGCTGTTAGTTTGACAAGACATCTCATTTTATATGGTTCTGCTTCGGTGGATAATTGAAATAAGCTCCAATGAAATCTTAGAAAAGGGGGAAAAGCAATTCTTGTTTCTTTTATTGAAATGCAGTGATGGATTATCATTGCCAAATATCTGCAATACTAACTGGACATGTAATTGCCAAATAATTTCTCCATCTCACTCATGTAAGAGCAGAATTGCACAATGATATCTTAATTTTTCCATGAAAAGAGAGAGGCTCTTAAGTAGGATGGAGAATAATCTGAGAAGTGATTATTCTCTGGTGAGTTTTTTAAAAAAAGAAAATTGTGGCCAAAGCAGGTGCCGATCAGCTAGCGCTTGGGGCTTTTGGTGGCGAAAAAAGTTTTAAAAGCCTGCGACATCCCCCCACATTGGGTGGGGGAAAGCTCAGCCTTTTAAAACTTTTTTCGCCACCAAAAGCCCCAAGCGCTAGCTGATCGGCACCTGCTTTGGCAGCAAAAACATTTTTTAAAAAAATCCCACGCTTTCCCCTAACGCACTCAAAACACAAGTTAAAAGTAAAACATAAAACACATAAACAGTTAAACATGTCAAAGTAACACATAAAACAAATAAAAACAAAAACAAAAAACAAAAATGAAATGAAATGCCATTTTAGTGCTTCAAGCCCATCTCTAGTTGCAGCCAAAGTCAGAAAGGATGAGGACAACTGAGGGCCTTTTCACACAACCCCTAAGATCCGCTGGCCACTTAAATTCGGACCAGAGATCTTGGGGGTTCGTTGCTCTTCCTGCATCCCCACCCCTCCGCACTTCGTTGATCCTGTCTGCGTGAGGGGAGGGAGAAAAAAGGGGACAAACGAATGCAGGCTCACCTCCGTTTGCCGGTCCAAGCCTCCCCAAGCCCCGTCGTCATCCTGATTCCTTCTCTTAAAGGGGCGGGAGGCAAAAACAACAACAACAACAACAACAAAGAGAAGCGAGGAGAGCCTGGCACTCACTCCTTTACATCCGGATCTGGGATTTTTCACCCTCCAAGAGCAGGTACCTGAAAAGTGCACTGGGACGCGCTTAGGTGGGCGTGGCTGCACTTAATTTTCTGTAAATTCCGGAGCTGGTGGGGAAACAATTTTAAGCTCCGGAGCTGGGAGCCATTTGTGGTGGAGTTTAGGGGTCGTGTACAAATAGTACTGAGTGGTGTGGCAAAGTTCATAGTTCCTTCTAATCCAGAAGTATATCCAGTTTGATCCTGCAAGCCCCAACTGTACTATACCTGAGGCTTGACCTCTGTGTCTCACTGTTGGGTGTAAAGAGGATGAGCAGACCTTTGCTGCTGAAGATGTGGTGGCAACCACTGGTTCAAACAGATGTTTGAACAGGTCTGTAGAAGATTATACCACAAATGACTCTGTGCCTTGACAAATTATGGCTCCTCTATATTCAAGAGTTGGGTCTAGTAGCTGTAGGAAGATAAAACAGCAAAGAAGGGCTGTGTGGTGGACAGCCTAACCCATGAATATATATTGCTTAGAAGGATGTAAAGATCTTGCATTTGCATATCCAATAGCATAACTTGTGGGTGGAGGCAACTTGTGTTTGCTTACCTTTGTACCAGCCTGCATAAGTTAGATAGGGCCTGGGAAATGTAGAGGATAGATACACAATGGCCAATGTAACATCAGTTAGCTAGGGACAGATAGGGAACGGATGAATAATGTTAGAATAAACCTATTCATTAGCTGCCTAGATGCCCTAAGCACATCCGATCTCACCTGATTTCGGAAGCTAAGCAGGGTTGGCCCTGGTTAGTACTTGGATGGGAGACCTCCAAGGAATACCAGGTGCTGTAGGTGCCTGGAGTAGGAACTGGCAAACCACTCCAGTATTCCTGCCAAGAAACTTCATGGAAATGGAGTCATGAAGAGTCGGTCACGACTGTAATGACACAAAACACACACAAACTTATGCGTTACTGAAGAAAACTCTGTAATTGCTGAATGTACTTAACTTTATTGTTAACAAAAAACTACACTTATTTATTTTTAAAAGTACAACACATGTGAGACTCCATGATTTTAGTAATACACTCCAGTTAAATAGGGATTAATTTAAATACCTTAGTGGCAGTGTAAACACCCATGCACATGACAGGCTGTTGACTTAATGTCTGCTTGCTGGACTTGCCAACAACTTCTGCCTGGACATGTCTGGAACCAAGAAGGCAGAATTGTTAAGCTCTTGTCTGATCTTGTAGTCTTTTTATATTCTGAAAGTAAGCCAGATGCAGCATATTACAAATATGTATGTGCCTCAAAGAAAAATGTACCATAATCAATACTGAAGAAGCCACTGACACTATTTAAATGTTTTGCTATCGGTCATATATGCAGTGATGGTACAAGAGAAATGAGAACCTTCCTTGAGAAGGTTCATTATTCTGATATATCTTACCAGTGTTGAATGAGAAAGTATCTGTTTACCAGTGTCTTCAGCTTGCCTAGAAAGATGGAGGATTCCAAGGAGAAGTTGTATTTTGGACCCTCGGAGTCACATTCTGAAGCAGACTTCACAAAGCAAGAAGCCTACCAGGCAAGTCTTTACACATCTAGGGGTAAGGATGGAAGAAACTTCCATTTCTGTTTTGGTTTGGTTTCTTCTGGAGAAGCACCTCTTTTCTCTTTCTTGGTGCAGCCCTCCCTTCATTTGGGATGAAAGAGGGGGCCTCTTTTATAGACTCATTAAATCATGAAGTTGAAAGGGGGCTGTAAGGCCATGGTGCCCAAGCGCCTGCTCAATGCTGAGTTATTTTGTCTGAGTGGGGCTGATATCAGGGTACAAAGCACCATGGTGGCAGTGGTGGTGGCCACAAGGGAAGAAGGGATGGGAAAGTGGGGCTGGAAGCAAGGTAAAGGAATGCAGCAATGGTGGCAGCTGGCTGAGGAACACAGTGGTGGCGGTGGTGGTGAAGGAAGGAAGAATCATCATCATCATCATCATCATCACAAGGCTCATAGTAGGCTGAAGAGGCATGAAGTGGCTAGGTGAGAAAAAATCCCCAAACAATTTGGGCAAGGACAGATCTAACCAAAAGAAAATAGTGTGTTTGTTTGTTTGTTTGTTTGTTTGTTTGTTTGTTTGTTTGTTTGT
>JAHTLZ010000379.1:54998800-55016469 GCA_023846285.1 Phrynocephalus versicolor | reverse complement strand
TTATGTTATGTTATGTTATGTTATGTTATGTTATGTTATGTTATGTTATGCTATGTACCATTATATTAGAATCAACGTAACAATCTTTACAGGTTCATCAAGGTAACTGTGATATTTAAGGAGTGGTTTTATTGGTTCCACACATCCCCTTATGAGTTTCCATGGTTTCAGTGCAAATTTGAACTCCATGCTCCCTCTATCTATTATACCACATGGGGTGCTGCATAGCAACATGCTATGTGTATATTAGTGTACATTAAGATAATAAATAAATTTGAATTCAAAACTAGGCTACTAAAGTGGTCCCCCACCACATCACACTTCATATATTGCAGTCCTGGTATATTGTGGATTGACCAGGACTGCAGGCATGGGGGGGGGGGCAGGACAGTGAGAGGGAAGCTCTGGGCCCGAGACAAGCTCCAGAGGCCTAGTGCAGGCCCACTGCATGGCCTGGAAGTCACTTTTGGTCCACTGGAATCCACTTCTGGATCCTGTACAGGCCCAGGAAAACCACCGGGGGCCTATTCTAGGCAGCGGCAGTCCTGGGGTGAATATGCCCCCCGCAAGCATGGTGGTCCCACAGGCATGGTGGTCCCAGATAAAGGTGTCCACATATAATGGATTTTCCTTTACCAGAAGTGGTTCAAAAAACTAACCCTTGCGATAAACAGGGGAGTACGGTAGTAAAATAACAAAACCACATTCCTGATATTTTGAGCGCAACACCCTCTTTTTCAAAGCTGTACCAATAGTTCAAACTTGGCAAAAAATGGGTTTGCCAGAAGTTGATTAGTTCTTGGCAAGATGATGAATGCTAGGCATTTATAACTTTTAGCTTAGACAGGAAGCAGGGATGCTGGAGGGATGTTGTAGAGCCGCATCTGAATTTACGAGTTTTAGCCCCAGTCCTTCAAACAAAGGGACATAGTCATGTACACTCATTCACACCTTCTCTCCATGTGGCCATTTGAGGCAGAGGGCCCCTGTTGTAGGATAAATTTTGGATCTGATGGAAAGGCTGTTGCCTCCTTCCCACTATTACCCTTGGAAAGACTTTCTAGATGTTTCCAAACCCTCCATTCCCACCATCATGAACACAGACCGTGCTCATGGGCATGCCTATAAAGGAGAAGCCCACCATCAGGCAGTTTGTCAAGATTCCCCTCAACCCTGTGGCAACTAAAGGATTACAACTCACACAAGAGACCCTTGATATCCTTTCAGCTGTTTGTGTTGGAAGGCAGCTGATGTTTGTGGACCTTCTGCCTTTCAAGAACAAGCTCTAACATACAACCAGTGTCATTAGCTTTAACAGGGTCTAGCTCACACCCTATCTCCATCAGATATGCTGTCAAACATATAATGGATTGGGTTAAACTCTGGTCTGGGCAGAAATGTCCTCCTTTTGAGCAGCATGGTGCTTCTTAAGATGAAGCAGGCACCCTCTCAAGCTAATGGAAGGCAAATATGAGCTGGCCCAAACCTCCAAGAATCCTTCCTTTTAAAAGAGGTAAGAAATGGAAAATATCTCTGAGGGAGAGGAATACATAAGGGAGAGACAGAACAAATGACATTTTTTTCTCTTTTTGATCCTTGGACATGTTCTACAAAAGGCTACCTAATCTTTATGCTCTGGGGAGGTCTTTGACTTTGTTAAAATATCCAAGAGCGTTCTCTTTCTGCTCTACATTAGCCGGAACATTTTACATCTGTCTTGAATTGCTTCAGGTGCGGGGACTTTGGGTTTGTGGCTTCAAATCCTCTCCTTTTTTGTACTCACTTTCTTTCTTCCTCTGTCTAAGCATTCCTACAGTGAAAAGGATCTTTTATTCATTTAACCTTTAGGATTGCTGATGTTTCGTTCTCTCCCTGTTTGTGAGAGAGTGGGGGAGGCAGGGTGACAGAAATATATCCACCACATACCTCTTCCGTCTTTCTTTCCGGAGTGTGTGGGGGAACTTTAAAAAAAATTGAATTGGATTTGAGTGCTGTGTGTGTTCTGTGCAGCAGAATTTTTGACAGTTCCTCTCTCCTAATGCCGTGGTTCATTCCTTTAAAGGCCTTAAACTGGATTTCAGGCAGCCTAATTCCCTAGCCTCCCAGCCTACCCTTCTGAAACTTTCCCATGCTGTAGGCTGGGGGAATTACTATGACTTGCAACCTTTTCTTCCAAATCGTTCTCCCCAAAGGAAGCACATTACTTTTATCTCTCCTTCTGCCTCAGCTGCTGCACCTCTCTCACCAAAACTTTACAGGTTTGATACCTGGTGCCACCTCTGAAGCATCAATCACTTACAGAGCAATGGTCCATAAGCCCTACCAAGTGGTTAAGTGCACCTGCAAATTTCTTCCAAATCTGTAAAGAAATAAAAATGCACTATCTATCTATCTATCTATCTATCTATCTATCTATCTATCTATCTATCTATCTATCTATCTATCTATCTATCTATCTATCTATCTATCTATTATGAAGTGCAACACACGCATGCATGCATGCGTGTGTGTGCATGCGTATGGACGCGCGCACGCACACACACACACACACAAGTCTGTTTTTTGAAATTTTGCACAGCATTAATATTTTGTAAGGGAGCAAAATCAATCTCAACGCATTAAAGACTAACCTGTTTTATTTAGCGTATGATTTCATTGACTGCCTCCAATGACAAACCTACATTTTGGGGACCTGGCACTTTAAATGTCATGGGGTCCCTTTTGCAACCAGTGACAGATCTGAGTAACCACTGTTATCTTCTTCAGTAGGGTTGTTCCAGGACAATTGCCACAAGTTAGTTTTTAAAAATGTGGACTGATTTTGCTTCTGTGGCTGGCCTCTGTAGGGTTAAGAGTCTTGAAGCTGAAGCTTCATCACACTTCTTCATTGAATTGCATGGGTCCCAGAATTATGGTTTTGGTTTCATGTGGATTTTCCAGTAAATGAATGAATGGACAAATAAACAAATGAACAAACAAACAAACAAATTTTGTGCTGCAGTTCACCTACAGTTTTGTTTTAATTGTTCATTTTAATTGTTGTAAACCACCCAGAGTCCTTTCAGTAGTGGGCAGCATATAAATGAATGAACAAATGAACAAATGAACAAATGGATGAATGAATGAATGAACGAATGAACAATGAAGAAATGGACAACTGAACAACTGAATGAACAAACGAACAAAAAGTGGCCAGAGAAAAGTGGGTCTAACTGAAGCCCCTGTGGTTTCCAATGTGGCACCCCCTCCCTGAGTCATTGGTGGCATGGCAGCTAGGCAGCCCCTTTTTTCCAGCATGGTGGTTCCACATGGCAGTTGTGGATGGTATTGGCACATGTTGGGGGCACATGAGTGTCCCTCTGTGTAAGTGTGTGTGTGTGTGTGTGTGTGTGTGTGTGTGTGTGTGTGTGTGTGTGTGTGAGAGAGAGAGAGAGAGAGAGAGAGAGTTTGCATTAAAGATTGTGTACAGGAAACAAATTACTGGGTCACATGTTCATCTGATTAAAACAAGCCCATGCGCCTTCATCTCAACAAGACTCGGATTTTGTCTCTCCTTCATTGCCATTTGCTTTGAATACCGTTGGCATGAATAATGCAACATGGTAAAATTGATGGCATCGTCCTTTTGTGAAAGCAGTTATGAAATGAGGAAAACAAAATCTACAAGGAAAAGTTATGGGGAGGAGGGAGGAAAGCCCCTGCATTTATTTTACAATGAAAAAAAAAAAGACAAACTTGCTATACCATTTACATTTGTCTCTCGCTGTGTCATGAATATGAGATCAGGTTCTTCTCCTTAAAATAAAATAAAACAAAGATATATAAATCTGTTGCTAGCTCCATAACAAAAGCCATTTATTGATAGGCTCTGCCAAGGCTGCTGTAAATATTAAAAAGATTTATGAATTAATTTTCATACGTAAATGACAAAACACCCTCTCTGTGTGTTTGAGAAATCTGCCAGGCAGTTAAAAAGTATATAAATAGATATTTCATTTAGAATTCCAGTCACTCCCTGAATCTGATTTATTTAAATATATTGGATTAATGTGGAATGTCTTTTTTTAAAAAAGAACAATAAAACCATCATAATAATTTTCCCATTGGGTGTAATTCAAAAGAATAAAATAGACTGCGTTTTTATTTAGGGAAAATATTGGGGTAGAGATGGGCACAGAACGAACATTTTTTCATTTCCGTTACGTAACGAAATGACAAATGAAAATTGTGGTGAAAAATGAAACGAAATGAACAGAACCGCGAAAACTGTGGTTGTTACGTTTCGTTTCCGTTAATGGCGACACGCAATGAAATGAGTTGTTTTAAATGTTAAAAAACGCCCTGGACATCTGTAAAAATGCAGCGATAATTATTTATATTGTCTGATAATACCTACCAGGGGGGTTGGGGTCCTTAAAATGTTTGTTTTTGCCTTCTCCCATCACAATTTTTTTTATTTTCCCTTTAAAATGGATGTCACCACCAGCCACAAAATAGAGGCAAGCCATGCGATGTGGAATCATGTTCAACCAATAGCATGCACAGGTTGCAGACTGGGCGGGCAGGTCTGGCAGCCACAGAGGGCATAAAAAGCTCTGGCAGCCCCCGTCCTCCTTGCAGTCTCTGGTGGGAGTTAGGGTGGGATTGCTGTCTCTGTGACTCTAGCTTCAGTCCTGCAGCCTCCCTGTGTGTGTGTGTGCTGCATACCTCTCGGTGAGTACCCTCCTCTGCAATGCAGTCACTCTGCGGCTGCTTTCCACCCTGGGCAACGTCCGCCGCTGCCTTTGCAGCCTCCCTGCATACCTAGTCTATACTGTGTCTCTGCCAGCATCCTTTTTTTTTTTTAGTGTTTTCCCTCTGGTCTGGGGCGTTGGGGGATGCCTGCGCACGGAAATGCTTTAAAAATCGGGCAAAAAGCAGGTAGAAACGACAAACAAAAAAAACAAAAAACGGTAATGAAATTTTTCAAAAATTTCACGACAAACAGAAACAAACCAAAACAGACCTCTCAATGACAAATGAAAAACCAAAACACATTTTTTTTTTGTTTCATGCCCATCTCTATACTGGGGGTTGTGTGAATAACTTCTACATATGAAAAATGGCTTAGTTTCTTCCTTCTTGGCAGCTATATGAATGTGGTCTCTGGAGCAGGACTATGAACCCACATTTCCCCATTTAAAAAATATCAGTTTACACCCCTGCCAAAACTGGCAATGAGATGAATTATACCTCATCTCAAAAAATCCATCTTGAAAGAGCCATCTCTCAAGGAGGCGAGAGGGATGGCTTGTAGACATAGGGCCTTCTCGGCAGCTGCCCCCAAGCTATGGAATGCCCTCCCAAGTAAGATCCGCCTGGGGCCAACATTGATGACTTTTCGGCACCAGGTAAAAACCTTCCTGTTCCAGAAGTTTTTTAATTGATACAACATAGACTGTGGGTCCTCTGATGGCAATTTTAGTGTAATGATTTTAGTGTAACATTTTTATTATTGTTTTAATTATTTATTGATATTTGATGTTTTAACTGTTTTAATTCTTTGATTGTAAGCCGCCCAGAGACCTTTTGGTAGAAGGCGGCATATAAGTTGTAAAAATAAATAAATAAATAAGTGTGCATTGTGTATTAGCAAAAATAAAAGTGAGCAAAAAAATCATAAGTACATTTTAGAAGTATGTACATATCAATAATGTGTTTGCATTTAAAATGTAAACATTTGAAAAATGTACACAAGCACAGTATAATCAAGGACCAAAATGCATACCATTTTGTTGGGTTCAAGGCAACCCATAAATAAAAAAAACAACCAACCAACCAACCAATCAATGCCAGCATGTATTTCACCTTTCCCAAAATTAGTTTAAGAATTTTGCCTCTAGAAACAGTGTAGGCTTAATTTGTTCTAGGACCCACTTGTCTGTCTTCCTGGCAGTCCAGGCACCACAGCTGTTCTCCATCACCATAATTCAGACATTGCTTTTCCTTTTAGTTTTCTTCAACCTTCACACTCATACATGGCATTCATAAGCATAAGAGTGTAGATGATCTTGATCTTGGTCCTTTGACATTTGATGGTCCTTTCTAATCCCTTCCTTGGTGCCCTTCTCTTTGTCTGATTCTTCTGATTTCTTGGATGCAGTCTCTATTAGAAATGATGACTGTCTCATGGTATTCAAACTCTATGGTTATATCAATTTCTTCATTGTCAGCATTAAAGTAGCAGAGTTCTTTCTGTAGTCAAGATATATGACATTTTAACTTTCGACTGCAGTCCTGCTTTGGTACTTGCTACTTTCACTACAACAGTCTGAAAGGCTGTTTGTAGAGATAAATTTGTATGTAAGTTGAGAGGTCCCATTTCTAAGGATGAGTTTGCATGTAAGCCTGTGAACATAATGTATATCATTTTATCTTCACTCCTAGTAAAGCAATTCATTTAAATACTGGAAGTCTGTTGTCTATGTTTGGACTGTAACATTTCATTTGGAAGTAGTTTGTTCCAGAGATGACCTTCATCTGGATCTATAAAATACTCTCATCATTTATTAATATGTGAAGTTGAGTTGGCAAAAATAATGCTTTTAATTTGTGTAAGATAATAAACAACACTAAGATTCAGCTACAAAACACATACCTCCCTGTGTGGTCATGATATGTATATAATTATGGAATGCCCTCCCAAGCGAGACCCGCCTGGTGCCAACATTGATGTCATTCCAGCGCCAGGTAAAAACATTGCTGTTCAAGAAGTCTTTTTAACTGATTATTGTGGGTCCTGATGGCAATTTTAGTGCAGTGTTTTAATATATGGTATTTATTGTATTTAAATGTTTTATTGTTTTAATTTTATTGCAATTTGATGTTTTAATTGTCTAAATTGTTTACTTTGATTGTGAGCTGCCCAGAGACCTTTGGGTAGTGGGTGGCATAAAAGCTAAATAAACAAACAAACAAACAAACAAACAAACAAACAAACAAACAAACAAACAAACAAACAAACAAACAAATAAATAAATAAATAAATAAATAAATAAATAAATAAATAAATAAATAAATAAATAAATAATGTGTCCCCTTTTATTTCAATTAAAATAAAAGGTCTTGGAAAATGGACCCTAATGTGCTCTTTTCGAAACAAATAGTAAGACAAAGAGGTAAATTATAGGTGAAGATGGAGCATTGTGGGTGGTAGTTATAAGGACCTAAAAATGTGAAATTGGCAGTTGGTGAAATAAGTAATACTTCCACTGAAAATGTTTCTGTAATTATTAGCAGTTCCCTGTTGTGAATAGCATTTTTGTTATAGGCATCTGTAGCAAACTGGTGCTTTGGTGTTTGTGATTTATCAAAATAAAGTAACAAAACTCTACTCTTGTTTTTAATCTTTACTAGGCCAATCCTTCAAAAGTCTATTGGTTAAAAAGTTTACATGTATGCGTAGACTTTTATGGAGAGAAAGGAGCACAGCTTCTGGAAAATTCTAACAAAACAGTTTTAAAAGAAAATGAACCCAGCAGATCATTGGACTCTTGGGATTTCTTCTCATATGAATTACTTAAATACAGGTCTGTTGTTGTCATTATATGCCATCAAGTTGCCTCTGACTCGTGGTGACCCTATGAATGAGCAGTCTCCAAAATGTTCTGTCCTCAACTGTCTTGATTAGTTTTTGTAAAATCGAGGTCTATGACTTCCTTTGGGGAGTCAATCCAGGTCATATTTGGCCCTCTTTTTCCCAAACAACCCTTCCTTCTCACCCAAAGTAGGACAGCCTCAGCTGCCATATTATGGCCGCACCATAAGGGGATGTTTCTTTTCTTTCTTGCTTACAACACCACCCATAGAATCAACTTCTGGAGTCACAGGGCCTCCTGTATTTAAACAAGCTTTGGATGAGTGGCAAACATAGTGGGATACAACTGGAAACAATGGGATTCTGTAAAGTAACTTAGTGTGCCAGCTAGTTTTAAAATCATGAGCAAAAAGAGGCTCCAATGCCCATGGCTGCCTCCCCACAAAGTCTCTCAACACATTTTGGAGCTCTCAATTTGTTTTGCTTTGTTTCATGATCCTCAACTCCATGGAGTGACTCCACCACATATAGCAGAATCTGCCCCCTTCTGGTCTTCTCTACCACATAGATAACAACAAGCAGAGGACAAGGTAAAAATGCTCTGCTCGTTCACCCCTTCAAATTCACTCTTCTGAAATGCCTGAGCAGGACTCATCGAGAGGCGGAAAATGGAGAATCTCATGCAACTGTTAAATTACATTTGAATATAAAAGGCATAAGGTTGTAACCATTAGGAAAGTCATGCCACCATCTCAGCCGGTAATGTCTGTATGTCTAGTTCTTGTATAATTTTGAGAGAAGGGCACTCTGTTCATTCTCAGAAACTCTGTTGCGATTAGGCACTTGCAAAGGCTGAGCTGTAGTGCTAGGATTAGATTTGAGGTCACATCATTGTGAGGGATTTGGCTTGAGAGCATTCATGAAACAACTCCAGCACATTGGAGTACCAGCACAAAACCTTTATTAGAGTTGCCGATCGAAAAAAGAAAATGAAGGAGTTGCAAAAATTTCTTTTAATAGCTGTTATTGGCAGTTTTGGCATAGTTTAGTTACTGTGTTCAGAAAACTGCACCTAATAATTGTCATTATATACAATTTCCTGTTTGAGTGTAATAGTGACTGATCTTCCTTTCTCACAGCTGGAGCCTGGAACAATCATGACTTTAACCTTCATATAGTCATCTGGAGTGTGGAAACTGCACAATACAGCAACATCACATTGATATTTGAAATCACTAGCCATTTGGAAATGAGGAGACTGACCAGAGGCTGAGGGAGGGACTGCCTTCAGAATGCTAGTCAGATTTTATCATTGCCTTGTCAAAGGAAACAAAACCAGCAAACTCCAGATCTTAAAGCCGGAGCACCTCAATACACATTCTCCTGTCTTTGACAAAATATTCACTACTTGCTGGAAGTGAAGGTGAAGATTGTGTGTCTGTGAATAGAGTCACTCTCCTTCTTTGGCAACCATCTCCTTTCTAAAGTTCCGTGTAAGTCTCCCTGTATTTCCCCCCTCACTTTTAATTGTGTCATGTCTTTTTCATTCCAATTTTTGAATCCCTACAAATGCTGGATTTTGCACAATATAGCTGTAGGGTGCCAACATAACTGCAAAGAGCCTCATGATGCAGTGGTTAGTGAGGCAGGATTAATATTTCATTTTGATATAGTGGTTAAACTGCTGTGCTCATGACCTAGGATTCAACACCAGGTAGCCAGCTTGTGGCTGACCCATCCTTCCATCCTTCCCAGGTTGGCAAATTACTCAGCTTCTTAGCCTGAATTATTACATTGTAAACTGCCCAGAAAGTACTTTGAGCTGCACACTTTGCTTTCTGCCCTATAAACATTACCCCAGCCTAAGAATCAAGGTCCTGGTTTTGATTTACAAAACCCTCCGTGGCTTGGGACCTCAATACCTGGCGGAGCGGATCTTCCAGAGATCAATGGAGGCCCGACCTACTAGAATGTCGCAGGTGCTCTCACTTCGGGTGGGCACGCCCAGGGAGGCTCGGAAAGCGGCAACCTGCAACCTGCAACCAAGCCTTCTCTGTGGCTGGCCTCTCGCTATGGAACCATCTCCCAAGTGAGCTGCACCTTGCCTGCCTTTAAAAAGGCCTTGAAGACCTGGCTTTTTCATGAGGCATCTGGCGACCTTTAATTTTAAATTTAATTTAATTTAATTTAATTTTTCTTTCCCCCCTCTTATTTTATTCCTCCGTCTTGCTGAGTATTTCATGTTATTTTATATTGTTTATTGGTGTACAATAATCAATTCATTTTATATACATTTTTTCTTATATTGTTTTGATTGTAAAGCTCCCGGAGTTCCTCTGGAAGACAGGCGGTATAGAAATAAATAAATAAATAAATAAATAAATAACCCATGGTTCCCAGAGAGATGTACAAATAGCCCTGAGTTGGGCATTTGAGAAAATACAGTGTATTGCCCTAAACCTGAATATCTTATATCTACTATAGGGAAGTACATAAAACTGAATCAGTGGATTATCTAAATCAATATGATATGACTGTGGATATTCACAGTGATCCAGATGAGGCTATCCTCCAGTTGAGTCATGGCAACTAGATCAGCTCAATAGCTTAAATATTTCCTTTCCATTCCTTGCAACTGTAGAGTAACTCTACAATTCTTACTTAGATCTTAACAATATACCTCTGCCCATTTGTGGTAGGCAATGCAGGTGGAAATGCACCTCAGGAGGCCATCTGTATGCAGCTGCCTACTCCAGTTGTTGTTGCCTTTGTCTGTTAATTGATCGGTCACACATATACTGGCTACTAGGTGATGAGCCTTGATGAGAACGATGATCGATACAAAGTCAGGATGGGTTCAGCTCACAGTTCTTTCTACTGGAGGGGATTTCTCTAATCAAAAGTCTACTGAAAGCATAATCTAGCCATATGTAAGGTAGGATTATCATAGAGATGCGGGTTTCCCATTTATCGTAAAGCAGGCTAAGTTCCATAACAGGCTGCTGTTTATCTAAGTCCTCCTGTGCAAAAATTCTTGATAAGGCTTCAACTTTTATTTGTTGTATTTTTTTAATATTTCATTGATTTTTTTAAACATAACAAGTTAAAAAAATGCATTGCTTGTGGGCTGTCATGTTACATAGTTCATATACAAATATTTTCCCAATCTTTCATCCCAGGAGTTTGGAATATTCCAAATTTACATATTTCTTTTCCATCATAATATTCATTGTTACTTATCTCCATCTTCATCTAGTGCAAAAAGTGAAAATAACACATTTCCATTCACTGGTTTCCATTACAATCCATTAATAACCAATAATAGGCAATGGGTGGTATGTCTCCAATATACCAGACAACCAGGGCTTCAAAGGCACACCATCATCGGTCAAACACAAACACAGATCTTCTAAGTAATTGACTCATTAAACCAAATTTTAGTTTTCCCAGATAGATCCATTTCTCCCATGAACTGTGCATATCTGTTGATTTGTTGTATTTGTTGTCAAACTTGCAAATGCTCGTGATTTGAAGTCCCAGAATTTCCAGACAGCATGGCATGTCGTTTGGTCTCATTTTTCTGATGTGGAGTTAATGTATGTAACCATAAAGCTGGGCAAAGTCCTTTAAAGCACACAAAATCATTGATGCTACATTTCAGAATCATCCATCATACCGCGGGCCTATGTTGCCAGGGCAATCTCAAAACCGACTGAACACCCATCGGAAATGAGGACTGAAAATCCCGGTTTTGATTTCCCCATGTCTCTGTGAATCCCACCTGAATTTGGAAAAGGTGCTTAAAAACAGTTTCCTCTGAAATGTACTCTAAGCCTAGCAAAGGCACAGATTCTTGAGGTGAAGAGAAATTCTTCTCACAGCATGCCTTGGGAGATTCTATAATAATCTATAGTGCTCTTAGAACTGCAAAGCAGGAAGGAACACTATGGATAATCAAGTCCATCACCTACTAAGGAGGCACAATGAGGAATCAAGCTTCCCATCTCTGGCTCCACGACTTGGTACCTGGGCCACTAAACTATCCAGCAGTTCATGTTATTCAGAAATAGGACTTCTATTAAGACTGTTGGAATCAATGAAATCCACTGAAATCCATTTCTTTTCTTGCCCGAGATCAGCCCAACTGTTGTGGCCCCTGTCCAACAAATCTGAGTGCTCTGCCAACCATTAATAATAATAAAAAAAAGATAAAGGCTTTTCCCCACATGCGTGCTAATCGTGTCCAACTCTAAGGGCGGTGCTCATCTCCGTATTCAAGCCAAAGAGCCAGTGTTGTGCAAGTCCATGGCCACGTGTCCAACGTGGCTGCAAGGAAACATTGTTTTACCTTCCCACTTTTTATGGCAGTACCTATTTATCTACTTGCATTGACATGCATTTGAACTGATAGGTTGGCAGGAGAATGGGTTATCAGTGGGAGCCCACTCCGCTGCGTGGCACCCAAGATTCGAACCGCCGAGCTTCCGACTTTGCAGCCAACAGTTTTCGGAAGCCTTAGTCCACTGAGCCACCACCTTTAACAATGTCCCAAATCCCAGAAATTGTGTTTCTCATCCATCAAAAAATCTTGTATACTAGGAAGGGTTAATATTTTATCCTCAAAGTTGTCATCAGCTGAGCCCCCTGGGAATAATTATCTGGAATACCTGCTAAAGCAAAGAAATAATTATTGAGCCTGTGGTTACAGAAACACAATCCATTCGCCACCACCGGTCCTGTGGTTGTATTCTGGATCTAGCAATCGATGAATGTCTGCACAAACATGAACATGCAGTGAGTAATTTGCCTGCTGTAATAAAGCTGTATCAGTCATTTTTACCAATGGTAGCCTATCTTGACTTTGCAGGGATGAATCTGAGTGCTGTATGGAATGAAAACAATCTTTGTGTGGTTGGGTGGGAAAGTAACATTATTTAGGAAATGAAACACAGGTATGTCAAAAGGCTTGTTGTCATTGCTGATTCTTGTATGATAACATGATAATATTATACAAGGCATCTGGAAGTTGAGTCATGGCTACTGGACTTATTTTTGAGAGATGGAAACGTTTCGCTGTTCATCCAAACAGCTTCATCAGTCCAACTTCCAGATAAACTCACCTGGATGACTGAGAATCTTCACAGACATTCTACAAGGCAATTCTAAAAATGCTATCTGTTATTTTGCTGGAAGAGCAAACCAACATTCTACAAGGCAATTCTAAAAAGGGAGCAGATAAAAAAAACCCTTTTAATTTGGACTTCAGATCAGTGCCAAATTTGGCATAAATGTAGCTGACAGAGCGCTCTTGCTTTATGCCAAATTTGGGAAGGGTTGGGCACAGAGTTTTTGATTTATGATTTTTTAAAAAGTAAACCTGTTTTAACCTCTCTGCAGAAACAAGTAACTGTAAACATTCCCAGATTTAAAACAGATCAAATAAATTGAAAAGATCAGTCTTGCTTATCTTGAAAGATAATGGATGGCTTTTTTTAAAAAATGGAAAGAATCCAGACCATTGTTCCTGAAAATTGGCCTTTTTCAATGGGGTAAAACAAAAGGACTGCATGTTTGATATGTTATTTTCTCTTGTTACCACAGCAATACATATAGCTTTGCTGTGATATTGGTTTCTGTTGAGCAAAGATGGCAAACATATAGAACACTTTGCTTTTAATGGTTTTCATTAAAAATGCTATCTGTGTTTTAGCATTAAAGGACAGTGCCAGATGGACACCACCTAATAGTCTCCCGTTCTCATTGCCAGACATTCAAAGACACAAAAAACACCATTGTTAAACAAAATCATTTGAAAAGAGAGAGAAAGGACCCTAGTAATTTTTTTCTCAAACTCTAAGTGAAAAATTCCTGTGTTGGGGAAGTGTGGATTCTCTCAGGCCTGTTGTTGTTGTTCAGTGATTCAGTCATGTCCGACTCTTCATGACCCCATGGACCAGAGCTCACCAGGCCTTCCTATCTTCCACTGCCTCCCAGAGTTTGGTCAAATCCATATTGGTTGCATCGATGACACTGTCCAACCATCTCATTCTCTGCTGTCCTCTTTTCCTTTTGCCTTCAATCTTTCCCAATATCAGGGATTTTTTCCAAGGAGTCCTCTCTCCTCATGAGGTGGCCAAAGTACTGGAGCCTCAGCTTATCCCTCTTAATTCAAAGTGTATTTTGTACATATAGCAGGATACACAGTTAACACAAATCATTTTTCATCTTGGTTCTGAGTTGGAGGCAGGAGTTTTGTAGATTCCTTGAGGTGCTGCATTATTCCAAGGCAGCTGGTCCAAAATAAAATCTTGCTGATGTTGAGAGTTCCTCATATCTGAGTCTACGTTTCTTGAAAAAGAAGTCCAGTTGAAAATTCCCATTTAATCATGTGCTTTTGAAGAATGTTCCCTCAAAGCAGCACTTCTAGAGATGGTTTCTATTCTTAAAAAACATTTAAATAAGAAATGTTCAAGAGCATTTCAAAATCTGATGAATAAATAAAATCTCATCACTTTTGTCCAGGAGCTGAAGATCAAGTCAATTCTTGCTGGAATTTCTAAAGCATCTTGAATTATCTAAGATAAAATCATGTAATCAATATTCACAATTTTTCTCATCATTAGCTGATTGGCAAATTCTGTTGGGCACATTTTCAACAACAGAAAGACTTTTTACACCAACACAATTGAAAGAGTTTTTTTAACTTATCATAAAATGTATTTTGTACAACAACAACAACAACAAAACTATTTTGCCAAACTCTTTCCACCATTTCCCAAAACCTTTTTCTACAATTTATGTGAAAATGTTTCCACTAAAATTTCACAGAATGCCCTAAAATACAAACAAACCAAAACAAAACTCTAACAAAGAAACATCCACATTCTTGTCAAGTGAAAAGGAAAAAAAAATCTCACAATAATTTATTAGCATTTAAGCAGGGGTACCATGTGGATTGGGATAGGGCAGGCATGTCCAAACTTTGGCTCTTCTGATGTTTTGGACCACAGCTCCCAGAATTCTAAGCTTAGACTGCCAATGACAAAGGACTGTGGGAGTTGTGGTCCAAAACATCTGGAGGGCTGAAGTTTGGATGTGCCTGGGATAGGGGAACCAAACCTCAACATTTCATGAGGTTTTAGTCTTCAGCTAAAATGTTACAAAATAGGCCTACATGGATTGGAAAGGAAACATCTCTCTTTTTCGTACACATGCAGCTGGTAGCACTGGGGCAAAAGGCACTAAGAGACACAAGATATTCTTTTATGCTGACTCATAACGCTGTGTTTTATTTCACTTTTCTACAATTTGATATCAAATTTTCCTTTCATTTAGTTGTCTTCTGCATCTTTGCAAAAAAAAAAAAAAGAAAGAAAGAAAAAAGGCTCGCTGTTAGGTTTCCTAAAACATCAGCATTAACAGACTCACTACTGAATACAGCAGTATCTCCAAAGTTTATCTTACACACATTATGCTATCCTTGTATCATTTTGTGGATCATATATTTCATTGTCCTCCTTCTCTTTGAGATGGATTTTGATGTAAAAATGTCTTTTGGAGACAGCTGGAGTATATTCAGTTCTGAGTATTTGAAGTTGACGACAAAGAAAAGGAAGAATGAGACTTTTGTAAATCCCCAGCTGGGGATGTATTAAGAATATACTCAATCAGGAATCTATTCAGGTCATTTAAAAGTTATGTTCAGTCCTCACCTCCCCAACTGTTACCAATAGGCTTAAAGAGAAGTGTCTGCCATCTCCTCCCCTCTCCATTGTCAGTTATTCTACACAGAGAAAAAAGAATGGGACTGTTTGGACTACAAACTGTCTCTTCTGGGAGTATAGACGCTCTCCAGACATCTAAATCTAACTCGACTGGCACAAAAGCCTAAACTGGAGGGCTTTGAGATCTTGCTATGCTTAGCGTCCTGTTTAGAAAGAAAGCTTCCATTTGGTAATGGAGCAGGGAACAGGAAGTTAGAATGAAGCTAGGCCTTACTCCCAGGTGAGCCTCTTGTAGGAGGATGGAGGATGTCCATCAGGTAAATGTCCTAGAACAGAGAAAAAAATAGATTTATAACTCAAGAAATCTCATTCCTGGAGATGGAACACTGTTAGCAAATCACAGTGAAAACCCATTCCCATCACTTCCCATTTTTTTATTTCTCTCTCCTATACTTCTTTCCCCTATTTGCAAAGAGAGATCAAATATTTCCTTTCAGTTGAACAAACTATACTTGTATCAGTTTACATTAAGCAGATTTAATTAACATCCTGGATTGCTCAAGTCAGGGGACCCACTGGTTGCTTCAACTTGCAATATGAAATTATCTTATAATTGCTTACCATTAGATATGGGCACGAAATGACTGGGCCATGCCGGAGTACTCGCGCCTGGCTGCCGGCAAGCCTCTGCTGTGCCCAACAAGCTCTGCCTGCCCGCCATCCTGCTGGCCACCACCGGACACCGAAGGTGCCCGCATGCCCAGCCAGCCAAGCCCTCTTCTTGCTGGGCATCAGAAACTGAAAAAAAGAGGAGCTGGCCCCCAGCCAGCTCGTAAAAAATAACCTGATGCAGGAGTCAGGAGCACCACCGCTGCTGAGGAGCCTATGCTGCTGGTGCTGGCAGTGGTAAGAACCACCCGAACAACGAACAGGTTCGGGTTCGTACGATTTTTTAAAAAAATATTCCTACAAACCCAAACCCAAACCGAACCAAGGGTGGGACAGAACTAGACGAACCCGAACCATGGGTTTTCTGGTTCGTGCCCACCTCTACTTACCATGTAATATTTTGCCTTAATTCATATCATCCCCCAGTCCATCCATCCACTTCCACATCAGTCCAGAGCCTCTGTTACCTATGGAGGCACTCCATGTCATCTGGAAACCTGATTTTGTTGTTGTTGTTCAGTCATTCAGTTGTGTCCGACTCTTTATGACCCCATGGACCAGAGCTCGCCAGGCCTTCTTATATTCTACTGCCTCCCGGAGTTTGGTCAAATCCATAGGGTTAGGCTTAGGGTTAGGGTTAGGGTTGGTGGGCTCTTTATGCCCTCTCTGGCACATCCAGAAGTCTCAGTCAAACCTGGCCATGGGATTGGTGGAATGGGTCCAAAAATTTGCATGGTCCCATCCCATGGCCAGCCCATCATTGTGCGTGTGCAGGTGTAAAAAAATAAAAATAAAATAAAATAAAATAAAAGGGGACATTTTATTGCAAGAAAAACCCACTGCTGCTACTATAAAAAAATCAGGCATTTAAAATACCTAATTTTCAAATGTTTCTGTGCTGCTTTGGTGGGTTTTTGGACCACGATTTAAAATTAAATATTGTGGTCGCCATTTTGGATCCCCCCCACCGCATGGCATAGACTGAGATGACGAGGATGACCCCCCCCCAGCCTGGTGCAAGCAGCCCAGGAAAGGAGAGGGGGGAAGGCCGGGGACCCCCCCAGAAGCCACCCCTCTCTGGTAGGTGCCCTCACTTAGGCAGGCATATTTCCGCCTGCTTTTTTGGCCGGGAATCGGGGTTTTTTTTTGTTATTTTAAAAACTCTTTTTCTGTGCTGCTTGGCATCGCGCAATTGCCGCGATGCCATGAGCGACAACGACAAATCAGACCCAATTTATATTTATCAGGTCGGGTTCGAGCTGGAGCGGAGTAATTCTCGTTACCGTTACCCGTTACGTAACGGAAACGACAAACAGTAACAGAAACGAGAATTTCGCCGCTCCGTGCCCATGTCTACTTATTTCTCCTACCTGTAAGTGTTTTATGGAAAATAGGACATAGTGACAGAGCTTTTATCTGCCAATTTTGTCATCCAGGGCAAACCTCCCATCTACATCACCCTTAGACTCCTCCTCTTTTTTTCATGGGGGAAAGATGTGGCTACCTACAATGCTACAACTCCTGACATTTTTCCTCCCATTGAATATTCAATATGTGCACCACAACTCTGCCACTCTTTGTCATCCGATATGGCAGAAGAAGGATGTGGTGCCATGCACCGTTACATCCTCTTTGCTTCCTTTGACTGCAGAGTCTTTCTTTCTTTCTTTCTTTCTTTCTTTCTTTCTTTCTTTCTTTCT
>JAHTLZ010000379.1:54980539-54998790 GCA_023846285.1 Phrynocephalus versicolor | reverse complement strand
CTTTCTTTCTTTCTTTCTTTCTTTCTTTCTTTCTTTCTTTCTTTCTTGGGGAAGAGATAAAACTGTGGAACACTTGGCTTCCTGTTTCAAGTGAAAGAGCACTTCCATTAAAGTGCAAAACAATTGAACCCCCCCCCCATGAATTTCCAACTCTCCCACCAGCTCACCTCTCCGTTTGGCAGCCTCTATATCAGAATGCCTTGGGGCAAAGCCCTTCTTACCCTGCCCTTCTTACAATTCTGTACAGGAAACTTGCGTAAGAGGCATCTCTTCTCCTGGTTTCTGCATGTTGCCACCTGAAAGACGAGCGCTGCTAAATTCACAACTTCCACGCAGAGTTGGCTGATCTGTTTCGGTGGCTGATACGCTCATATTAAAGAATCAAATCAGCCCTGAGCCAGCCAGACTGCCTGCCTGTTTCATGAAACTGGCAGGTAGCCTTACCAGTGGAACCTCTTTCAGAAGGAGATAGGATGGTGGGTAATGATTCGGCATTCAAGGTGACCTACCAGAATCAATGCATCCTGAGGGTGGTGGGGGAGGGAGAAAGCCTTGAAAGAATGTCAAGCCTTCACCAAGAAGCTGACACTTCTGTGTTAAAAATCAAAGGCCAGACTTTCTTCCTTGGACAAACAGTGCGGATAAAAAGCAGGCAGTTTTATCCCAGCTAATAAATAACCCAATGCCTTCATTAACCTTTATTCTTTTTTTATTAGCAGTCTTGGCACCATGACTCCGAGCTTCGCCCAGCAGGCTGCCCAAGCAATGACATTTCAAAGATTGGCAAAGCACTGTGTCCTATATTAACGTAACACTTTCTCGAGTATTTTTTTTCTTTGTCATTTGCAGCAGGGAGAAGAAAGAAGACTGACCATTTCTCTTTATCTTTTAGAGAAGACGCTGAACACTGTAAGAAAGGGACCAAATGTTACCAGAAGAACTTTGCCCTTTAATAGGAAACCATCTGGAACAACAGGCCTGAGAGTTTAAATGGGCATATGGTTAAGATGGAAAGATTGGGGACTCAACTCTGTAATTTTTTAAAAAAGAATTAATCTAAAAATACTCACCTTGAATCCTAGTAGATAGATGAGTATTCAGGGCAATTACTATTAGGTTAATTATCCCCTTTTGGCCCATCACTCTACAGAGAAAGATTATATAGACTACAACTCAGGGTAAATTTATTTATTTATTTATTTATTTATTTAATTAATTAATTTTATTTATATACCGCAACCATTTAGCGGAAAGCTGCTTTGGGCGACTTACAACCCTAAAATACAATAAACCACTTTAAACAACTTGAAAAAGGGAATAGACAAACTAGTCAATCAAAATCAACATGACAAACAATAGAGAGAGAGGGAGTTCAATTCCCCATAGAGCCTCTTGGAAGAAGATCTGTCCTGTGTGACCTTGGGCAAGTTGAAGAGTCCCAGGATGCTTCCAGAAGGAGGGAATGGTAAACCACATTTTTCACTCTCTCCGTGGCGCAGTGGTTAAAAGCCTGTACTGCAGGTAAAACTGTGCTCACGACCTGGCGTTCAATCCCAGGTAGGAGGCTCATGGCTGACTCATCCTTCCATCCTTCTGAGGTTGGTAAAATAAGTACCCAGCTTGCTGGGGGGGGGGGAAATGTGTAGCCTGCATACTGTAATTAAAAATGTAAACTGCCCAGAGACTACTTGAAGTGGTATGGGGTGGTATATAAGCAGAACACTTTGCTTTGCTTTTGCTTTGCTTGGAAGAAAACCTTGGAAAGGGTCACCATAAATCGGGAAATATCTAGTTAGAAGACATCCATGTTGACTGTACATTCAGGAGAAAACTTGATATGTAGTTGATTAAAAACCCTTCTCATCTATATAGCTACTGGTGCTGATGCTGATTCAACAGTAAGAAAAAATGCACATTAAAGAATAGTGTACATGTATGTGCAAAGTTTGTACATTGGGGTGGGGGAACAGTGTGTGAAAATCATGGAGGTGGATAAATTGTTCCTCTCTCTCACTATTCCATAGGAAGAAAATTGCTCAATGGAGATTTTTGAGTGTGTGCCCATCCTGGATGGTGGTTTATGGGAGTCATAGTACATAGTACAAATAATAAAAAGTGGAATAGGTGATACCTTTAGGCTACTATAAAAATAACAAAACATTGCTAATATTTTGGGGGCAAGACCCTTCCTCAGAGCAGTACCAATAGGTAACAACATGGCAAAAGATGGATTTGCCAGGAATTATTTCTTAGGTGTTGAGTCCATGGCAAGATGGAAAAACCAAGGCAGTTTAGTACAGGCTTGGAGCTTCTAAGTGTGAAAGCAGTGCTGCAAAAATTTCTTCATAAGGCTCTAGGAATTACAGCTTATCTTTGTTGATACTTCAAAGCTGAATGGACCATGGTTCAATGGGGTAGAAGTCACTGTGCCGTATTTATCACCAATTCTAACCTTTTCCTACTACCTATGAAAAGGTATAAAGCTATTGTACAATGCACCTGCTGTGTTATTCAGCAACATCTCCAGAATAAGTAGCACATAGACAGTTTAATCACAATATTTTTTTCTTTCCTTCAGACAACAAGATACATTGGATGACTTTTCTTGCTATAACCAGGGATATCTGTAAATTTCATTCTCTTTCGGTAAGAATGGATCCACGTTCCCTTAATTTCTTCATGTTCTAGATGAAACGAATAGAAGTGTCTACCTAAACAAATGTGGAAGAAACTAAAGTTCATCCACCAAGCAGGGGTTTTCATTCTTAACTCCTGAAAGTTGGTTTTTGTGAGTTCAGTTAGGTAGCTGCAAAATTAGAGCAGCTTTCAAACAAGCAAGCAAGCAAGCATAGAAGAAGAAGAAGAAGAAGAAGAAGAAGAAGAAGAAGAAGAAGAAGAAGAAGAAGAAGAAGAAGAAGAAGAAGAAGAAGAAAAGGGGGGAAAAGACATCCTCCATTGTAATATCCAGGTAGTCAGCACATACAAATTGGAGCTCCCCAGTTAATGCACTTCTACAATTTCCCAAGTAAAACCAAGATAGAACTTCATTTTGGTTATTTTATTAAAAATGTTCTATTTTTTCATTTTTGGCAGATAAATTGCCCCAGGTTATAAAAAGCCATAAATATTAGAGAAAGCAGAATTGAGATGAACCTCTACCCATTCCTATAATGTTTCTTTCTTTACTCCCTGTGATCACCTTCCTTCCTTCCTTTTTCTCTGAAGCATTTCTCACAGATCCACTGGAAAACGGTTGAGCAACAGATGGACTATTTTATAGCTTAGGAAAATGAATATTCTTTACAGATTCAAGAACAAAAAATGTCTTGGTCATGCATTGAAAGATAATCTATTTAATTAAACTTTCTAAGGTAAAAGGAAGACACAGTCAATTTCTTTACAGTAGCGAAGGGGAAATTATAAAGACAAACTTTAAAAAACCCAGAAAGCACGCAAGCACAAGCATGGACATTTTCCCTGTTGTAAGAAGAGGAAGATGTTATTTTTGTTTCATATAATAAAAAGAAATCAGTTGGGAAGATTATATTTATAAAAGAACTATAGCCCTGAATGTCAACACTCAAGGACTCAGACATACACACTGCACAACATCATGATCCCAAAGGTCCAAACTGCAAAACAAATTATTGCCATTCATTGCAGAAAATATGCATATATATTTCCTTTGACAAAATAAACTGTGACCCACTGGGATGTTGTGATTTTTGTTGCTAATGCCCCACATTCGCACATGCTTCTGTCCCTTTCCTCACATATAGGACCACTGAAACTGATGCAAGTTATCCACAGGTCTTTTTCAATTAGTGAAAGCCATTGCCTCCAGCACTAATCAAAAGCTTCCCTGTAAAGTTCAGAAGAATCATTTATTTTATGTACATGCCCCAGTGCACTAAAGGCTGAGCCAAGATGGAGTGTGTATGAGCCTTTCTTGACCTTTTTCAGTAAGAATGAAAACCACACTTTTTTAGGAGTGACATAATATGTTCTCCCATGCACAGTAAAGGAAATATGCACCAGGAAGTATCACCGTCTCTCTTAACTAACTTAATTAGCTCTCAGTAACATCACAATATAGTCATACCTGGTTGGCTATAAAACACAGTTGTCATTGTATTCACTATATGTTTTTGATTAGGCATACTCATTACCCCAGGAGATACAACAATACTTTTCCATTGCTCATCAGTTTTTTAACCCTACGCAGCTATGATGTAAGCATGTAGAATTTATATGCATTGAGATGAGTCTGCTGAACCTGTCCCCTCTATTGCAGCTTTCAAAATGTGAAAGCAAAAATGTAAACAAGGGGAAGTTCTATTTGACAAACATTTCCATGTAAAATAGAACTCCAAGTTTGTCCTTTACATGGAAAGGCAACAGAGATCTATCAACCTCCTCTTAATCTTAATCTTAATCTTAATCTTAATCTTAATCTTAATCTTAGAACTGCAGAGTAGGAAGGGACCAAGTGGATCATCAAGCCTAGCCCCTCTCAAGGATGCACAATGGGGAATTGGACTCCCAACCTCAGGTTCAGCAGCTAGATTAGCCTTTTGCACTGACTTGTGGGTATCGTGTTGAAACTAACCCTGACCCTAACCCTAACCCTCTCTTCAACATGGGTCCACATGTTTCCATAGTGACTGAATAGGGACTTTGATGTTTCACTAATTTGGTGAGGTTCTCCATACTCCATCCATACCCCAAAGGTTTCCCATGCCCCCTACTACAAAGGTCAGTGAACTAACATTAGGTCTGAGAGTTTTGAAACAAAGTTTGAGAGTAACATGAGACAAGTAATAATTTCTTTGTCATATCCTGCTTTTTGAGCAATTGATTGGAATGATGACAAAGTTCCTTTTGAACATAATGTAACAATTGGGAACATTACAATGGCTTTTGCAGAACAAGTGATGTTTACTCTTTTCTTCCACTTATAACTGTTGGTGAGGTGAAGGAGTCCCAAAAGACCCCAGTGTTGGCCTTACCCCATACCTCCCACATCAGTCAACTTCAGGGTGATCTCTCTGGGAGCTCCTGGCCCATAGAAGGTTGTAATCTTCAGACAACAAAGCCAACAACCCACTGGAGCCACTGATGGAAGGAGAGGCCAATACAGCATCAAGACCCCTGGGACTCAGGGCAGGGCAGAGATGATAAGAGATGAAGACTAGAGTTGCAGGCTCCAACAGGAACTACCCAACGAGGTCCTCCAAATCTTGTGATTCCATTGACTCAGGGATACAATAACACAACAGCAGCTTTATGGAATCCTGAGTCAAAGACCCCCACTACAATGCAGCTATTGGACGTGGAGAAGGCAGTGGCAATTCCAACATCTCCAGTGCCAGCCATTCAAGCTTGGTCAACCACAAACCATTGCCAAGGACTAGGGTGGGGAGTAGAGATGGGCACGACTAAAAAAAAAAATGGTTTTTCATTTTTTGTTTTTCATTGAGGGGTCCATTTCGGTTCGTTTTCGTTTCCGTTGGTTTTTTGCAAATTTTTCATTTTCGTTTTCGTTGCGTAACGAAAATGAAAAAACAAAAATGAAAACGAAAAATTTCTGTTTCGTTAGCATTCTTTTCAATTCAATATTTTTGCCGCAACGAAAACGAAAAACACAGCAAAGCTTTTTGTTTCGTTTCCGTTTTTGTTTGGTTTTTTGGAAAATTTTCATTTTCATTTTCGTTGTGTAACGAAAACAAAAAACAAAAACAAAACAAAAATTTTGCTGAGTCGTGCCCATATCTAGTGGGGGGTAGACGTGGGCACGACTTAGCGGAATTCCCATTTCCGTTTCCGTTCCTCGTTTCCGTTACAGAACGTAAACAGCAACGGGAATTACTCCGCCAGAACTCGAACTCGAACTGACGAATGAATAATTGGGTCTGATTTATCGTTATCGTCCTGGCATCGCGGTGATCCTGCAATGCCAAGCGGCACAGAAAAAAAGTTTTTTTTTTTTAAAAAAAACCCGATTCCCGGCCAAAAAGCAGGCGAAAATATGCCTGCCTGAGTGAGGGCTCAGGGCACCTACCAGAGGGGTGGTTTCTGGGGGGGGGTCCCCGGCCTCCCCCCCTCAGTCCTGTCCCTCCTGGGCTGCGCTGGGGGCGGGCATCCTTGTCGTCCCGTCAAAGTCGCCGCTGGCTTGCCGCCATTCAAGTGGCACAAAAGTTTTTAAAAGTAAAAAAACCCCGATTCCCGGCCCAAAAAGCAGGCGAAAATATGCCTGCCTGAGAGGGCACCTACCAGAGGGGTGGTTTCTGGGGGGGGTCCCTGGCCACCCCCCCTCTCCTGTCCTGGGCTGCTCTGGTGGGGACTCACAGCCAGACTCACCATGCCATGCGGTGCGGGCGGGGTATCCAAAATGGGGCGGCGACCGCAATATTTTTTTTTTGAAATCGTGGTCCAAAAACACACAAGCACCACAGAAACATGCGAAAATTGCTATTTTAAAACTGCCAGAATTTTTACAGTATCAGTGGGTTTTTCTTGCAACAAAATGTCTCCTCTCCTCTCTCTGTCCTCTCTCCATTGATTTTATTTTATTTTATTTTATTTTATTTTATTTTATTTACACCTGCGCAATGATGGGCTGGCCAAGTGGCCATGGGAGTAGACCATGCAAATTTTTGGAGCCATTCCACCAATTGCATGGCCACTTGGCCACTGAGACTTCTGGGATGTGCCAAAAAGTCCACTAACTCTGCCCTAGCCCTAACCCTAACCCTAACGCTTACCCATACGCCACACTGGGCCACAGTACACTGTCCTCTTAGTGGGTCAGAGAGGCACCCAGAGGTGCACCCCAATACTCACCCTAACCTCACCAGTAACTAGCCTAACCCTAGCCCTTGCGCTAACCCTGTCCCCTAAGCCAGATCTGTACTTGCATTGCACTACACGCAAGTACGCTTCCCTTCTTAGTCAGACACAGCGGGGTGCAGAGAGAGTCCGCCAGTCCGTCACTTGTGGCTCTGGCTGACTCCTGGAGGCTCGGCTCGGCAGCATTTGTGTGCCATGCAAACCATGACTGAGGGCCTCTCTCACACACTGACTGATGCAGGGAAGGCACCCCAAAAAGAGGGGTGCCTCTGCCAGTCTGCTGTGTCTGCAACTTGGTATGCATATCCATATGGCTATGCATGCCCCATTGCAGCAGGCGAGGAGAGGAGGCACCCATGCCATGAGGGGTCTCCAGGAGCCTGCTTTCCCTTCCTTCCTAGCGGGTGAGGAGAGGAGGCACCCACCACCCACCCACCCCAGAGAGGTGCCTCCAGGAGCCCGCTTCCCTTCATAGCGGACCAGAGGAGGCACCCACCCCACTGAGGTGCCTCCAGGAGCCCGCTACCCCCCATAACCAGTATAATGACAGACGAAAAAATGAAAAATGAAACGACAAATTTTTGCGAAGTTTCGCGAAAAACGGAAACGAGCCGACACGGGCTGCCTCCGACACATGACAACTCGAAAACGTCATTTTCCCTAGTCGTGCCCATCTCTAGTGGGGAGCACTAGTAATCATGCCCCCAACTTGGGACCTTGGCAGGGGTTTGAAGCTAGCACATTCTAGAGGAGAGCATGAGGTCTCTATACAGTTGAGACCTCGACACATTGTTTTGTGATTTTGTTTAAAAAGTTGAGCTAAATAGTGTTTCAGAGTCCTGGTCATGTCAGGACCTGTGGAACCCTTTGACACATTGCTACTTATGGAGGACTTGAGGGCATTCACAGCTGGAAAAAATGATTCAGTGACCATTTTTGTTAGACTTTCCCCCCTCCAAATATTAGGCAATTTTCTTACTTCTTTAGAATGACTTTTCTTCATCCTCAAAGAGCAAATGGCAAGTTAATTAGTAGCCTACTTAGTTTTACTTTTTCAGCCCAGCCCCAGATTGTGAGCCATTATTTTTAAAAATTGTGTCAAGACAAATCCTTTTAAAAAGTAGCTTTCCAGGTCTGCAGAAATTCTTAGCATAAGAGGGTATGAGAGAATATTTTTGTGTCAAGGTTCCTTTATGAAAAGAGGTAGGATTGGGAAGCAATCAACATGTCTGTGATCCTGACATGACACCCCTAATGTAAAAATTAGGTGAGCATCTCTAGTCAGTTTCAAGGATGTATATTTATTCTGACTGATCTATGCAAGAGACAAGAATGCTGTCCTGTCAAAGCATGTTGCATTAATTCTGCTGGCTGAGTTTGTGTGATCATCAGTCCTTGAGGTTCAAGGTGTTGAGTCAGATAAACTTTGTTTTAACATTTTGTAAATCCTTTCCAAAGTGCTGTATCTGCAAGGAAAATCAAAGCATGTTACCTGCCTTGCACTTGAGTGGGATGTTCTCCAACCTGGCAGACTGGGCGGCTTCATCCATCTGTTCCATTGACAGTTCCAGGAAAGATGGTGCGTGGATGGAGTACTTGAACAAGTGAAGTACCTCACAAGGGTGGGTATTGATTTATGTTTACTGCTGTGTACAGATGGCTCACAAGATTTCGCAGACTCCAGCTCCTTGGGGATAAAAAATAAGGTACTGACAGTAACAGACAACCATTTGTGACTCTATGGTTCACGGAGTCATAAGGAGAGCTGGCCTTTAAAATACTTGGATCAAGATTTTAAGTTACATGGAATATATCTCGAATCACAGCTGTTCAGACTGAGTTGCCAGGATCTAGGGACAGATACATCATTTCTGATCTGGGTCATTTGCCAATTATGCTCGCCCAAAAGTCCATTCCAACCACTTTCCTTGTTAAGCTGTGTAACAGAATGACATTTTCCAAGCAGATGGCAGTGGCCAAACTAGAGTATGCTCCACATATTTGTCCATTCCCTTTGCATTTTATTTACTGCCCACTTAGTAAATATACACTACTCTGGGTGTCTGTGAATATTCTCAGTCATCCAGGTGAGTTTATCTGGAAGGTGAGTCATAGCTACTGGACTTCTTTTTCTTGAGAGATAGAAACATTCTGCTGCTCATTCAAACAGCTTCTTTGAATGAACAGCGAAACTTTTTTATCTCTCAAGAAAAAGAAGCCCAGTAGCCATGACTCAACTTCCAGACTACTCTGGGTGGTGTAGAATACAACCCTCTTGAACTCTACCCTGAAATAACAATATAACCAGTATAGTAATAGTGCATATTTAATTGAAGAAGTCTTCATACCATTTCACAGAATCCTAGGATAGTGAAGTTAGAAGGAGCCTATCAGGCTATCAAGTCCAATTCCCCCCACCTCGGTTCCATGGAGAAATGCAAATCAAAAGATATCTGCCAGGTGCTTGTCCAACTTTATCTTGAATGCCACCAGCATTGGAGTGCTCAGCACCTCCCGAGGTCATTGGTTCCATTGTTGTACTGGTCAACCAGTCAGGAAGTTTTCTCTGCTATTCAACTGAAATCTGGCTTCCTTTAACTTGAGCCCTTTGTTGAGTGTCCTTCAGTCTGGGATGATGAAGCACAGATCCTGCCCCTCCTTTGTATGACAGCCCTTCTAATACAGTGGACTCTCGTATAACAAATGGTTTGTATAACATACAAAATCTGCATAACATAGAAATTTCTGGAGATAGGGGAAATTTGCTTAACAGAATTGCCTATGGGGCGAATCTGTAAAATATAAACATGGTTGCGAGTAGGGATTACTCCATTTTCAATGCATTCCTATGGGAAATTTGTATAAAGGAAAAATTGCTTAACAGAATTACATTGGGAATGAATTAATTCTTTTACACAAGGTACCACTGTATTTGAGATATGCTATCATATCACCCTCAAGTCTTCTTTTCTAGAGGCTAAAAATGCCCAATTTCAAATAAATACAAGCTATTCGCAAAACAGCAGCAAACATTCAGCTTGCAAAGGATTAAAATTGTATAATACAAAATTATAAATTCAATTTAGCTAGGAAAGTTGTCATAATTTAGCATGGTTGAAATGGTCATTTCAACAAAACCTCACTAGAGAGAAAAACATTACATGAATCAGCGAAACAGACATTTTATGACAGTAACTCCAACTCTAAATTTCCAAATTAAAAAAAAATTAGCAGGATTTGGAGATATGTACTTAAAGGCTGCTTTATATAATTCTGTCTTAAATAATTTCCTAAAGGAGGGAAGGAGCCAGGCACACCTCAATTGGTAGCTTGTTCCACAGCGTAGGGGCCACCACTGACAAAGCTCAGTTGCTCATTGTCTTCAGCACTGTGGATTGGGCAGAGTGTTGGAAACAGGTTGCTGTGTTTCTAAGGGAAACATATTCACAAGCATTGAGATCCTGAACAATTATGGGCTTTATAATTTATAACCAGCACCTTGAATAAAGCATAGGACTAACAGGAAGCCAATGTAGGCAGGCCAAGACTGGGGTGGGGTGGGGTATATAATTGAATATTCTAGTCCCAGAGATCCATATGGCTGGCACATTTTGGACCTACTGAAGACTCCATGCTATTTTCTAGGGGAGCCCTATGTAGAAAGCATTGCAGTAGTCTGTTTTTGAAATTCCCAATACATGCACCACAGTTATTAGACATCTCTTATCCAGGTAGGGGTGCAACTGGAAAATAAAACTGAAGTTGACAAGAGGTATTCCTGGACATAGCCAGTGTTATGGCCTCCATTGAGAGTGTTGTGTCCAGGAGTTCCTAAAACTGTATACCTGATATTTAAGGGAAAGTATAATCCCATCTAGGCCAGATAAATTTCCTCCTAACTGGTTCAGTGATCCCTCCGGTAGCATGAACTCTGTCTGGTCTGGATTCAGTTTCAATTTATTGGCCCTCATCCAGTTCCTTATCAAGACCAGATTGTATTCTAGGACCTAAATAGTAGTACCTTGTGTAGAAGAGCAAAAGGAAGATAGAGCTATCTGTCATCATTAGCACATTTACAACTGCTTCTCCTAGCTGCTTCATGTAGACGAGAAAAAGCACTGGAGCCCTATGGATATTCTTCTTCCTTCTAACCTACAAACTTCAGGAACAATTTCTTAAACCCAGCCCAACACCCTGCAGTGCAAATCCAGGTACAAGATGGAGAGGCCCATAGAGAGCATTATTCATTCTTACAAAGCGATCTTCCACATTATTGCATTAATATCCATCATTTCCTCCCATGATTTCAAGCTATTTTGCTGGGCTTGTCTCCAAAAGCGTGCTGCATATATTCCACCCCACAGCACTTAAAGCAATCTCTGGGCACTTTGCAAGTAATTATGCAGGCTACACATCCCCCCCCCATGAGCTTGATACTCATTTTATCAGCCACAGTCTCAAACCTTAGTGAACCTCGAGCATAGAAAGTACAGTGGACCCTTGTATAACAAACAATTTGTATAACATAAAATCTGTAAAACATAAAAATTTCGGAGATAGGGGAAATTTGCTTAACATAATCGCCTATGGGGAGAATCCGTACAACATAAAAATGAGATTACTCCATTTTCAATGTATCCCTATGGGGATTTGTATAAAGGAAAATTTGCTTAACATAATTTCATTTGGAATGAATTAATTCCTTTATACAAGGTACCACTGTAGTTACAGCTGCAGTACACCATTTTAACCACTGCACCATGAGACGTCAAATCACTTTATCCTCCAAACTACTTTATCTTCTAAACTACTTGTCCACTCTTTCCTCCTAACAATCCTGTGAGGCACCTCAGGGTGACCATGTGAGGTGGCCCGAAGTTATTCAGGGAGTTTCATTGCTCACTGGCAACCAGAACCAACATCTCAGTCCCAATCTCATGCCCATCGCACACTGAGCAGCACACTTATTACCAAGGTGCAGAGGGACTCTGTAACAGCCATGTCCGTGTGAAGGCACTGAAGTGGAAAGGGTTCAATATTGCAGTTCTAAAAAACAGGTGAGTGGGGAAATACATTGAATCATTCAAGGTATCAATAATCTTTGAAAGCTGGAATCATTTCCTATCACAAACAATAGTTTGGTTGCAGGCTAGAGAACTGTGAGTAATCTAAAATATATCCAGTCAGCTTGTTATGAGCTGCACATCCTGGACTATTGGCTGGTTGGAAGTATGTAGTGTTTGGTTCAGGAATGTTTGCATTGACAGTCATGTCTGTCGTACAGTTACAAGACTGGGGGATACTTTATGACTGAAAAGGAGTTTGGAATATTTGCATATCAAAAGCTAAAAAAGAGCCAGAAAGGTCAAATGCTATATTAGACTGCAACAACAGAAGCAAGGCCTCCAAACCCTGTCAGATACTAGTTCCCCTCCTTTTGTCATTGGTGGTTAGGTCTCATGTAGAGTACTGTGTGCAGTTCTGCACAGTGCGCTTTGAGGAAGATGCAGAGAAATTGGAACAAGTTTAGAGGAAGGCAACAAAGATGATAAGTGCAGACCTGTCAAGTGTTACCTTTTTGGCAGGACATTCACGGATCAATCACTCTTTCCGCAACCCCTAACCCACATGCCACAGTTGTCCAGATTGGTGTGTGTGTGTGTGTGTGTGTGTGTGTACACAAGACACCTAGGTCACAGTGAGTAAGTGGAATGAAAACCAAACCTTAGCTAGGAGAGCTGTCAGAAAGATCTGGACGTATTTAGCCTTGAGAATAGAAGACTGGGAGTGGGAATGTGATACCACTTTTCAAATACTTGAAAGGCTGTCATACAGAGGAGGAGCAGGATCCATTCTCGACCAAGAGTGCAGGACACATAATAAGGGTCTCAAGTTAAAGAAACCCAGATTTAGCCTGAATATCAGCAAAAAACATCTTAACCATTAGAGCATTTTGACAGTGGAACCAATTACCTCGGGAGGTGGGGAACACTTCAGTGCTGGAGGTATTCAAGAGGAAATTGGTAGAGATGGGCATGAAATGAACAATTTTTCGTTTCTGTTTTCTTTTTTTGTTACGTAACGAAATGACAAATGAATTTTGTCTCTAAAATGAAATGAAACAAACAGAAACACCAGAAATTTTGTCGTCCGTTTCGTTTTCATTACGGCAATATATTGAACTGCTTTAAATGCTAAAAAAATCACAAAAATGAAATAAATGGTAACAAAACAGTAACGAAACTAACAAAAATGAAAACGATTTTTTTTGCAAAAATTCACAAAAAACGGAAATGAACTGAAACGGACCCCCTAAACGACAAACAAAATGCCTTTTTTTTTATTCGTGCTCATCTCTAGAAATTGGTCATCCATCTGTCAGATCTTCTTTGACCTGGATTCTTTGAACTAGGGGTTGAACTCAGTGGCCTTATAGACCCCTGCCATCTCCGTTATTCTTTGGGTCTATATAATGTCTGTTTCAAATTTTAATGTCCCAAGCTATCCCTCTAATTATGACTTAATCTGGATCCACCACAGCCCATGTACTATTGTAACATGTAATACAGTTTGCAAATTGAAATGCCAGATAGGACATTTTAGCATTCACGACAGAACTAGGGACATACAACAGCAAAGGAGCAGGGGTCAACCACATCTCAGATAGTTTGGAATCACAGGACAAGTCCTTCACTTGTTAGCATTTCAGCTTCTTTTAAAAGAGCATTTTTATACTCCTGACTTGTATTTACGATTACAAGTTGCCACAAGTGCTTTAGTAATTGAGGGCCCCCCACCTCAATAAATGAATAAATAAATAAATAAATAAATAAATAAATAAATTTCTTAAGAAATCAGCATTTACTGCCTCCCCATATCTGGATAGGCTCATATCTCCTGTCTCCAGGAGGGCCTTTACTCTGGCTAGATTAAATGTCCTTCCCTCCAAGCTACTGGAGGGGAGGTTTCAAGGTTTACCTTTTTCAGATCGAAATTGCCCGTGTGCCAATGACCAATTGGAATGTGTAGAACATGTGCTTCTATTCTGCACCTATGCTTGGGTTGGTGAGAAGCAATACTATTAATTTCCCTAAAGCAACACTCTGCACAAGAGATGGCCAAATGATTAAGACAGAGATTTTTTGCACCTGTTGTGGCCAATTTGCCAAGTTCATTTATAAAACTTCTTTGTCACCCTGAAGAAAGAAATGCAGTCATGGTCTGATGGGAAGACTGGAGCAGAGGGCTTTCAATTCAAAGCATGTATTTTGAGTTCAGTATGCAATTATCTTCCAGCTTACAAAATGCAAGTAAACAGAAGTTAATGCAGACATAAAATGTAATATTCCACAATGATTTTAACCAGTAATGGTGTCTAACCAATCAGAATATTTCTTACCTATTCTCTTTCAGCAACCAATGTTTTCAGTGAGACCTTAAAATGTGGTGTAATTGCTGTTGTCATTTATAGGTGTGTTAACCAAGTGTACTTTATAAGAAGAATACATTTGCTTTGAAGCAATTGTCTTAAGCTTGCAACACACATATTGACCTAAGACAAGCTCTAGCAAGGCTTACTTCTGAATAAATATACATATGCTTTGATATTACGTGACTGATATGAAGATTTTCATTACATTTTGCATCAGTTTGGTTATTTTTCTAAGCATCTGGCTCTAATTAGAAAATGAATTATTTATGCATTAATTAGGTATCAAAGATTTGTGGCAAAATTGTATGAAGGAAATAGTTGGACAGTCTAGTTTAGGGCTCAGTGTTTTTACGGTTCTGAAGTGTAAAAGAGATAAAGAGCCCCTTTGGTCCTGTAAGGCTAGGTATTCTTCAGCAGTGTAAACATATAATGAACATAATCCAAATAATATTTGAGTTCAAACAACTCATTAATGTCACTCATGGAAATTGCACATAATGACAGTGGTTACTGCTTCACTGCACAGATGTTTAAGGATTAGGACCCTTGGCAGGATTCTTGCATCTTTTTTGAAAGAAATAATCAGCCTGTCACTCTGTATTCATAACTAGAGATAGACTTTTCATTTCGGAAGTGGTCAGCTTCTGAAACGAGATAGCGAAGCCCAGCTGATGCTTGTATGCCAATTAATTTTTCTGAATAAAACTTGACAGGGATCGTGCAGGGTGGAACTCCAATAAGAAAGAAGCCTCTGATGCATCATTTTTCCTTCTGCTTGGCACTGGCCAATCACGAGCTGTGCAGGGAAATGCATCATCCTGCCTCCCTGTCTAATTGGCCAGTGCCAGGGAGAGGGAAAGATGACACGTTGGAGGCTGCTTCCTGGTTGGAGCTTCACCCTGCACAATCCCAGTGCAAGGTAAGAGATTGGTTGATTTAATTCCTCTGGTTCCGAACATCAGCTGGGCTACCACATTTTGTTTCGGAAGCTGACTCCTTCCAAAACAAAAAGCCCATCTCTATTTGTAATGTTCCTGTATATGGGACTGTGTATAACTGGTTGCCTTCTGGAAAGCATAAGGTTATACTTCTGTCTATGCAGAGGATAGAGACCCTCGTGAGCAAAATACAGTGTCACACTGTTATCTGGGGAGGAGGAATTTAGGTCCCATCAGCTCCAATCAACCAGCATGGAAAAGGATCAGGAATTCTGGGAGTTCTCCTTCAAAAGACAGGGAGGAATTGAGGCTGGGGAAAGCTAGGCAAAAGTTTTTGGTCCCTGTCATTGCCATCTACCGGGCAGTATGGAAAGAAAGCTATTAAAAACTCCACAAGCCTGTCACATAATAAAAACACAGTAATTTAAACTTTTCAAGCATTCTGGCCAATGTCAGAGGTCTAACTCTAATGAGGATGTTATAACTCGAACAGCCAAGCCTATGTAATTATACCTGGTACTGCCAACATGCTCCTGCCTCCATATTCATATTTTTAGAACAGCAATGCTTATCTGTTCCCTCAGTCTGCCACTTCAAATGAAGATAATTTAATTCTTCAGAAAATCTACCCCCAGTTTATGAATGTGAGATATTGTGCTCCTAGATCCATATTTCAAAATGCCAGGAAACGGTCTGATATTACTAGTCCATATCATGCCTTCACTGCCAGCAGGAAAAGGGACACCAAACTTTACATAGCAAAGAGTTGCCTGAATGTTGACAACATCAACGAATACACCCACTTGTACTCACTACTATTAACAAGGTGACACCAAGGCAGAGAAAATCTGAGAAGATAACTCTTTTTTTCCCCATCAAATACTGTAACGACACAACACACACACACACACACACACACACACACACACACTTTCCTATGGAAACTCAGAGCAGTTGCCAGGGCTGTTTCTTGACAAGTGTGGATAGCAGTAAACACAAAAGGCAATCCCGTAGATTGTCTTGACGATTGCTGTCAGTGTTGTCAACATTCAGGGTGACAAGATGTGTAGAATGTTGATTTACTCTGCTACATATTATTGTCATTGCACTCTTGTGTAATGATCTTACCCGAAATCATGTATTTTTATATATTTAGTAATCATGTACAGGGTTTTTTTTTTGTTTTTTTAAGGAGTGATTGTCATATTCTAGGAGGCTACTTTATACCATTTTATTGAAAAATATAGATTTCTATAGATCCAGGTCAAACCATGGCAATCCATTTCGTGCACAGCCTCATGGATTTTAACAATCTATATAATTTTCTAGTTAATAGAGATGTTTGCACTTAAGCTTGATCACATTCTGTATCATGCAAATGCACAGGGAGGCATGTTGATTTGTACAGGAATTCTTATATGAGGGAAATTGAAATCCGAGCCTGTTCATTCATTCATGCCTTCATGCCTTCATGCCCTCATTAATTCCTTTCTAGACACGAAAATGAAGTCTGAAAATCCCACTCCCTCCTTTTTAGAACGCCTCCCAAAGAGTTCTGTGCCTGACGTCATCAATTTCAAACCAGATTTGTTGAGGGCAACATGAATTGCCTATTTCCAAAGGGGAGGGAGGACTCTGGCCTCAAATACTATCACCTGCTGAGGCAATTTCTTTCATTAGCAGTTACTTCACATCCTTCTTTTGTACTGTGGCAGTGCTAGTCGCGATCACGTGGTTTTGTCCCTGTTTCAGTGTTCCCATGGTCATGGTAACTTGTCTCGTGACAAGTGTTACCTCACGGTCTTGTATTAAATTTTGTCTAGCTTTCTTTTTCCTTTTTATTGGGGGGGGGGTCTTAAAAATTCTTTTTTGATATTTTGCTTCAGAAAAGTAAAACAACAACAACACTGGACACAGTTTTCTGAGAGAAATGAATGTTTTATTGCGTGACAGTTAGAGATGGGCACGACTTGAAAAAATTTTTTTCGAGTTGTCGTTAGTCGGGCCGGTTCCGTTTCGGGTCGTTTCCGTTTTTCGCAAAAATTCGCAAAAATTAGTCAGTTCATTTTTTCATTTTTTCGTTTTCGTTAGTACTGTTTTTTTGGGGGGGTAGCGGGCTCCTGGAGGCACCTCTGTGGGGTGGGTGCCTCCTCTGGCCCGCTAGGAAGGGAAAGCGGGCTCCTGGAGGCACCCGTAGGTGCCTCCTATCCTCACCCACTACTAGGAAGGGGAAGCAGGCTCCAAGAGACCCCTCAACATGGGGGTCTCCCCTCCTCACCTGCTGCTGCAAAATGGCATGCATAGCCATATGGATATGCATACCAGTTGCAGACTATGAGACCGGTGCACTGGTACGACCATCTGTCCAGGAGAACCATGACTGGGTCGCACCTGCTATGTCTCACAAAGAAGGGAACCGTACTTGCGTGTAGTGCAATGCAAGTAGATCTGGCTTAGGGTTAAAGTGGGTTAGTGCAAGGGCTAGGGTTAGGCTAGTGACGGGTAAGGTTACGGTGGGCTATTGGGTTGCACCTCTGGGTGCCTCTCTGACCCACTAAGAAGACAGTCTGTGACGTATGGGTAAGGAGTCAAGGATTAGGGTTAGGGTTAGGGGGCTAGGGCAGGTTTTAGGGGGCTTTTTGGCACATCCCAGAAGTCTCCATGGCCAAGTGGCCATGCGATTGGTGGGATGGCTCCAAAAATTTGCATGGTCGTCCATTCCCACATGGCTGTTCACTCGGCCAGCCCATCATTGCGCAGGTGTAAATAAAATAAAATAAAATAAAATCAATGGAGGACAGAGGAGGAGAGGAGAGACATTTTGTTGCAAGAAAAAACCCACTGCTACTGTGAAAAATCTGGCAGTTTATAAATTTCCGTGTGTTTCTGTTGTGCTTGTGTGTTTTTGGACCATGATTTCAAAAACAATATTGCGTTCGCCGCCCCATTTTGGATCCCCCGCCTGCACCGCATGGCATGGCGACTCGAGTCCGGCTGCCCAGGACGGGGGGGAGGCGGGACCCCCCTCCAGA
>JAHTLZ010000379.1:54927980-54969920 GCA_023846285.1 Phrynocephalus versicolor | reverse complement strand
TCCACCTGCTTGCTGTTGGGTCTCCTCGTGAGTGAGAGGCACGAGAGGTAACCTAGACAAGATGGCGGGCGGCAGCGTTCCCTGTTTGCTTCGGCGTCCCAGCGCTCTGTTTATTTTTTGGGAAAACGCTGCCTTGGTTTTTTCACTTTTTTAAAGTTTTTTGTCCCGCCAGAGAATTTGGTGGGGGAGCTAGTTTAGGGGTTAGTAGGGATTATAGGGCTTGGGGGGTTCTAAGGGGGCTCAAAGGGGCTCAGCGTGCTCGTTGAGTAGACCGGCTTATTTGATCCATTATGTCCGGTAAGGCTGAGTGCTCCCTCCCCTTCCCCTCCCTCCCTTTTTTCCTTTCCCCTTCTCTTTCCCCTTGCCTATATTTTCTTTCCTCGTTCCTTTTCTCGTTCCTTTTTTGGGAGGCTTTTCCATCCCGCTTTTGCCCCTTCTTGGCTTTCCCCCCGCTCTCACCAGCGCCTGTTCCCGGGGTTCGCCGTTTGAGTAGGGGCTTGTTGGCAGCCCGGATCGCCCCCTCGACGGTCTGGAAGACTCGGGAGTCTTCGGTCGGGGCTGCTACCGGACTCTATCCTACCATCTGTGGACTGCCGGGTGAGTGGAGGCGGTGGCGTGCTGTGAATACCATTCCCGGGCAGCGTTCCGGTTGTCGGCGTTTGAGAGCTTACGCCATGTTGGCGGTGCCTTCGCCGGAGGTCCTCTATCGGGCAATGTGTCGATCGTCGGAGAGGCTTGAGGTTCGCGCCTGCCTTGCGCCCCGACTCATCTGGGCGGGGACGCCCTTCCCTCCTGCTGGCATCTCTCTCGGGCAGCGTCTCGGCTGCCGGTGTCTGGGAGCCGACGCCATTTCGGCGGCGTCCAGGCTGGTGGGTCTCCATTGGGTGGCAGGCCGGCCGCCGGAGAGGATTGGGAGGCGGCTCTGTCTCCTTCTCGGGTTAACCCGGTTGAATTCGCCCCTCCTGCCTTTCGGCTTGAGGGAGCTGCGACTGGCTGTCGGCGGGCAGCGTTTTGCCGCTTTTTCCAGTATGGCGGCGGGCCGGGTTTGGACGCCGGCCTTGGCAGTGTTTGGGCCACTGGCCCTCTTTCGGGCGGTGTGTCGGCCGCCGGTGTGGTCCTGTGATTGGATTATCTCTAAGTATCCGGCCCTTATCTTACATCTTGGGCTGTGGGTCGGCCGACGGAGACGCCCAGGGTGGTGTCCTGTTTTTTGTTGCCTATCTTCATCTATGGCCCTCTTATGGCACCACCCAATCCAGCTTGCTCAGCGGGTCATCAATTTTGCCTCGGGTGGCGACTCGGCCACCGGCGATGTGTCCAAACAATTTGGTAGCCGCCACTTTATGGACGGATTTCCATCGGTTTAGTAACCTCTCTTTTCCCCACTTGATCCCTAGATTCCATCTCCCCCTTTCATGCTTCTCCCATCTGGCCTCTGGCGGGTATATTGCTTCCTGCACTATCTAATTAGCATTTTATTTTCTATTTTTGTTTATAATTTTTGTATTTTTCATTTATATTGTATTACAGTTATTTGTACTTAATGGTCTGTTAGAACGTTGCTTAGCGGGTTTCGTATTGTGTTGAATCGTATTTTTAATTGTATTGTGTTTTTTTTCCTTTCCCCCTCGCCATGCTTGCAGGGACTCACATACCAACTGTGACGGGCCGTGGGCGGTACGCTAATAGCCGTGGGGTTCGTCAGATCAGAAGAACGCGGGTCAGGCATCTTGTGCCTGTCCCACGTTCTGACCCCTCGGCTAGCTGCCACGTGTCCGGGAGTCACTTCTCCAGCGCCTCCAACCTTTCCTGCATTTTGTTGAATGCCAGGTCAGTCCACAATAAAATCCCCATTATATTTGATTCCATCCAAGATGGGCGGGCTGACCTGGCCCTCATCACAGAGACCTGGGTGGGTACGGAGGGGGGGGCTTCTCTCTCCCTCCTATGCCCGCCCGGATATCTGGTTCAGGGTGTGGGAAGGTTGGAGGGCCAGAAGGGAGGAGGGGTCGCAATCGTCCATCGGGACTCTTTTTATGTCTGCAGGGCCTCGACATTGGTCAGCCAGGGGTTAGAGTGCCTTCACCTGTTGGTGGGACAGCGGGACAGATTTGGCATTGTGCTGGGCTACCGTGCTCCCCGCAACCCAGCACAATCCCTGCCGGAGCTGTCCGAGTTCATCGCGGCGGCGCTGTTGAAGTCCCCGCGCCTTTTGGTGGCGGGTGACTTCAATGTGCACGCCGGCGGTGAACTTTCCGGCGCAGCTCTGGAGTTCATGGAATCCATGGCTTCCATGGGTCTGTCCCAGCATGTTGTATGCCCCACTCACAAGTCCGGCCACACCCTGGATCTGGTTTTTTCCTCCATGTCGGGGAATTCGAGTCTGGAGGTAGGGGGCATTGTCTCCCTGCCTGTGTCATGGTCAGACCATCACCTGCTTTCTTTCCCCCTGGCGATTCCGGCCCCCTCTCGCGGGGACCATCAGCCTCCTGTTTTGGCCCGTCCCCGAGGACTTATGGACCCTTCTCGGTTCCAGGAGGCCTTCGGGGTGTTTCCTGGAGAACTGACTGGCGCGCCGGCTGAGGTTGTGGCTAACCAGTGGTTTGATACAGCTGCCCATACCATCGACCGGATCGCCCCTAAGCGTCTTCTCCGGTGCCGAGCTCGGTCCTCACCTTGGTTCACGCCAGAGCTCCGAGCAATGAAGCAGGTGAGGAGAAGACTAGAACGCAGCTGGAGAAGATCCCGGACGGTTATTAATAAGGCTGCCGTTGTATCCCAGACTAGTCGCTATTCCATCGCGATCAGGGAGGCCCAAAGATCTTTTTTCTCCCTGAGAATTGGTGAGGCCTCGAACCGCCAGGCGGAGCTCTTCCAGGTGGTTCGGGACCTCACCAATCCTAGTCTGGTCAGGCCTCCTCCTACTGATTTCAGTAGTGAGAATTTCGCAGCCTTCTTTCGATCAAAGATTGAGGCCATCCGGGCCGGTTTCGACTCCGGTTGTGGTGGCCCTGTCTCGGCATCCCCAGTTGCTGGTCCGCCTTCGTCGCCTCGGTTGGATGCGCTTGGGCCTGTTTCTGCTGTCGAGGCCTCCAAGGCTATGGCTTGCTGCCGGCCAGCATCCACTCCTTTCGATCCCTGCCCTGCCTGGCTTATAAAAGCTGCCAGCGGGACCATGGCCGAATGGGCTTCGGTCATCGCCACCGCCTCCTTCAGCGAGGGGGTTTTTCCCTCCCGTTTGAAGGAGACGGTGGTAAAGCCCATTCTTAAAAAAATCAGGCCTTAGCCCGGACGATTTAGCCAACTACCGTCCTATTGCTAATGTCCCGTTTATGGGTAAGGTGATCGAGAGGGTGGCGGCGGTCCGGCTACAGTCGTACCTGGAGGATCGGCAGTGCCTCGATCCTTGCCAGTCCGGGTTCAGGCCTCGTCGGGGGACCGAAACAGCTTTGGTCGCGCTGCAAGATGACCTAATCCGGGCGGCCGACAGGGGTTGCTCTACCCTGTTGGTTCTCCTGGATTTGTCAGCGGCCTTTGATACCGTCGACCACGGTATCCTGTTGGATCGGCTCTCCGAGGTTGGAATCGGAGGCACTGCTCGCAGTTGGCTCCGATCCTTCCTGGAGGACCGTCCTCAGTACGTTCAGCATGGGGGGGAGTTGTCGGCTCCTTGGATACTCCCTTGTGGGGTTCCACAGGGGTCGTCGCTGTCCCCTATGCTGTTTAACATCTACGTAAGGCCGCTGGCTGGGGTCATTAGGAGATTTGGAGTCTGCTGTCATCAGTACGCTGATGACACGCAGCTCTATCTCTCCTTCTCCACCTCTGCAGTGGAAGCTGTGAGGATCCTTGATGAGTGCCTGGACGCCGTACTGACTTGGACCGGGGCAAACAGGCTTAAGCTCAACCCCGAGAAGACGGAGGTTATGTTCTTTGGGAGTTCACCATCTGGGTACGGTGGCCCTCTTCCCTGTCTGGGGGGGGTTTCCCTCCAGCCAGTGGAGAGGGTGCGGAATCTGGGTGTGGTCCTGGACCCGGCGCTGACCATGGAGGCGCAGGTGGCGTCGGTGACCAGGGCTGCTTATTACCATCTTCGCCAGATTGCCCAGATCCGCCCGTACCTGGATGTTGCCTCTCTGAGAACAGTGGTCCAAGCACTGGTGATCTCGAGACTGGACTACTGCAACGCGCTCTACATGGGGTTGCCCTTGACTCTTCTCCGGCGTCTGCAGCGGGTACAGAATGCGGCGGCCAGACTGGTGGCTGGTGTGCGTCGTTATGACCACATCACCCCAGTTCTGGCCCGCCTGCACTGGTTGCCCGTTGCAGCCCGGATTAGATTCAAGGTCATGGTTTTAGTTTATAAAACCCTCCATGGCTTGGGACCGGACTACCTGACAGAGCGTATCGTCCAGCGATCCACCTCGGCCCGTCCTGTTCGGCAGGTGCGAGCGCACTCGCTGCAGGTTGCCACTCCACGAGAGGCCCGGAAGACGATTACTCGGAACCGGGCCTTCTCAGTGGCAGCCCCTTCCTTATGGAATTCCATCCCTAGCGAAGTGCGCTCTGCAGAGTCCCTGCAGGCCTTTCGGAAAGCTTTAAAAACTTTTCTGTTCCGAGAGGCCTTTGGCGATTTTAGTTAGTTTTGTTTTTTCCCCTCCCCGCCATCTGTTTAATTCTAATCTGCTAGGATTTGTCCCTCCGCATGCTGGGATGCTGGAGGTTTTTTTTTTATATGTTTATGATGTTTTATTGTTCATGTTGATTTTGTTTTATTTGATGTTTTTTGTAGCTGATTTGCATTTATTGCTTTGTTAGCCGCTTAGAGTACTACATGTAGTAGATAAGCGGGATATAAATACAAAAATAAATAAATAAATAAATACCACAAGGGCCATCCAGTCCAACCCCCTGCCATGCTGGAACCCTCATCACAGTATTTCCAACAGATGGCCATCCAGCCTCTGCTTAAAAAACTCCAAAGAAGGAGACTCCACCACCCTCCATGGCAGCATATTCCACTGCCGAACAGCTCTAACTGTCATGAAGTTATTCCTAATGTTCAAATGGAATCTCTTTTCCTGTGGTTTGAAATCATTGCTCTGAGTCCTAGTCTATGGAAATAAAGATGTTCCCTCTTTGATATGACATCCTTTCAAATATTTAAACATGGCTATCATATCCCCTCTCAACCTTCTTTTTGTAAGGCTAAATAATCCCAGCTCCCTAAGCCATTCTTTGTAAGCCATTTCTTCCAGACCTTTAACCGTCCAGGTTGCCTGCCACTTCCCTTGATCTAGACACTATGCTTCTGTTTATGTAACCAAGAATTGCATTGGCTTTCTTGGGAACCTTATTGAAGGCCTTACTGTTATCAAGATAAGCCACATCCACAGCATTCCCCTCATCCACCAGTCCTGTAACTCTACCAAAGAAAGAGATCAATTTAGTCTGGCATGACGTGTTTTTAAGAAACCTGTGTTGATTTCTTGTAAAGACAGCATTGTTTGTTAAATAATTATGGACTGTCTGCTTTATAGTCTGCTCTAGAATCTTTCTAGGAATATTATTTATTTATTTTTATATTTTTAAACCACCCATCTTTGGTATATTTTTATACCACCCATCAAGCTGACAGGCTGGTAATTATTTGGGTTCTCCCCCCCCCTTTTAAGATGGGGACGACATTAGCCCTCCTCCAATCGATGGAGACATCTCCCATTCCCCAGGAATTCTCAAAGATTATTGCCAATGGTTCTGAAATTACTTCTGCCACTTCTTTTAATATCCTTGGGTATAATTCATCTGGCCCAGGAGCCTTAAATTCATTTAGGTATTCCAGGTATTCCTGTACTACCTCCCTACCTATTCTGTGTTGCAGTTCCCATCTTACTTCATCTGTCCCAACAGAACTCATTTTTTACTTTTTGGAGAAAACTGAAGCAAAAAAAAGATGTTGAGTTGTACTGCCCTTTCCATGTCTCCTGTTAGTAAGTGGCTATCATCAACAGGCAGAGAGCCTATCATTTCCTTATTTTCCCATTTGCTGTGGACATAACTAAAGAAACCTTCTTTACTATCTTTAATCTCTCTGACAACTCCAAGTTCATTATGTGCTTTAGCTTTTTTAAAAATACCATCCCCCAGCTTATACATTTCCTGTATAGTACTTGTTGATTTGCACAATGAAACCATAGCATTCTCACTCTATGTGTGTAGATGGATTGCATCACGATCAGTTCCCTCTTGGATATGACATCCTTTCAAATATTTAAACATGGCTATCATATCCCCTCTCAACCTTCTTTTTGTAAGACTAAATATCCACAGCTCTCTAAGCCATTCCTTGTAAGTCATTTCTTCCAGACCTTAAACAGTCCTGGTTGCCCTCCACTTCCCTTCATCTAGACAATATGTTTCTGTTGATGCAACCAAGAATTATATTGGCTTTCTTGGTCACCGCATCACACAGCTGACTCATGTTCAACTTGTGGTCCACCTAGATTCCCAGATCCCTTTCGCAGGTACTATTCTCCAGGTAGGTGTCTAATTTTTTTATTTTATAAATAAAATTTAGATCCGATCTTAACCAATAGGGAGGGCCTTGTAAATCAGGTTGAAGTGGTGGGATCTTTAGGTAGAAGTGACCATGCTCTATTGGAATTTGTCATATACAGTGGACCCCTGTATAACAAACAGCTTGTATAACATAAAATTTGTACAACATAAAAACTTCCGGAGATAGGGGAAATTTGCTTAACATAATCGCCTATGGGGAAAATCCGTACAACATAAAAATGGGATTACTCCATTTTCAATGCATTCCTATGGGAATTTGTATAAAGGAAAAATTGTTTAACATAATTTCATTTGGAACAAATTAATTCCTTTATACAAGGTACCACTGTAGTGGGAAGGGGAAGTTACATATATATTGGACTGGAAGAAAGCCAATTTTTGTAAACTTAGGGGATTACTGGCTGTGATTCTATGGACAAAGACACTGGGGTGTGTGTGTGTGTGTGTGTGTCAGTGGAAATATTATACACAAATGGAATTCTCCCAATGATTAATTAATTCACTGAGCTATAAAATGGCCCCCAAGGCACCTAGAGATACCAAAATGGGAGAGAAGTATCCCATGACTCTACTCTAAAATCCCTCCAAATTTGGTGAAGATATGGTTTTCCCAACCCAGTTGCTAAAGGATACTTTCCTAGGGGCACCCAAATGTGTGTATGATTAACTGAAATGCCTGAAGCAGAAATTTCAACAAACATAGAGGGATTGTAGAGGAGAACTGGGAGAAGACCCTCTGCACATTTTGTTTCTCTAGGTTCCTGGGGTCACTTTCCTGGGGGGTGTCGCTTTTGGGGGTGCATAGCTCATATATCTGAATCCCAATCTTCACCAATCTTGCACAGCTTGTAGAGGAGAGGCAGAGGAAGGATATCTGCAAATCTGGGGAATTTAGACGTTGGGGGCTTTTTTTATAACATTTTAGATGGGAGAGGAATAGATCTGCTGATTTGCCAATTCATCGGTGGAAATTCATAAATTTGTTGATTAATCAGCTCAATGATTCATGAATCAAAAGAAATCGCTATTTGTGGATTCGTCCTCATCTCTAGACGCAGTTATTACTTTATTTCACACAGTCCTATTCTATAATGAGATGCTTCTCATTTTCACACTAGTATGGTAGAGAGATGCATAACATCTAGTTGCAACTGCTTCCTATACAATTTTGGACCCCTTTCAATTCAGAAGATTCTAGAGAAATATTCCATTAATCCCTAGCATCTTCTCCCACTAAGGAATCTTTCCCTGGCCATACTGAGCTATTTGACAGGGAGCTCTTTAAGAAAAGGCCTGCCTTGCATTCTTAACACTACTGTTTCTTTTGACATACTACATGATATACATTTATCCAAACCCAATACTCGCAAACCTTTCTACAACATAGTGTGTCTCGCAAATTGCTTGGAATGCTCGGCTTTATCTCTTCGGAAATTTAATATAATCTGGAAGGTAGCCCACTGTGAGTACCGACCTTGCATTACAAAATCCTGCATTTACACATTAGACACCAGCCGACTCACAGAGGCTAACCTCAAGGTTAAGCAATCTGCTGATGGTAACGGAATAAAAGCAACAGTTATGAATTACAGTGGGAGATAAGTTGTGCTTTGCAAAAGCCAAGACGATGACTCAAGCAATTATTCTGAACGCAGAAATGGATCAATTACAACCAGATAATCACGTTTCTCAAAACTTTCACTCTTTGCCAGTCCACAAGCACGTAGACTTTGTGCTGGAGTGCCCAAAGCAACTTTTGGAATTGGGGAACTTTTAGTATGTCAACGTCAAAACTTTTAACTCATATCTGTGGGTTTTTTAATGAACCGAGGAACAGTGTATTTTAAATGACATTTCACAGTTCAATTTACATTTTACTTTTCCATACATAAACTGCAGTATTTATTTATTTATTTATTTATTTATTTATTTATTTATTTATTTATTGGTTAACCACCCAATTTTCCCAAAGGAACTCAGGGCAGTGTACAACATGTTGCAAGAACAACTTGATCAAACATACATCATACATCAACAAATCAAATACAATAGTATAAAATAATAATTAATGTAACAGTACAATAAAAAAAGACAAATGTAATAAAATAAAAATATGCAAGCTGCATTAGCAGCCAAACTACAGAAACAAACACTGGCAAGACAAGTCAAGAATCAGAAGACAGATGAGCTAAATTTATTTAGCTCATTAAATTTATTTATTTATTTATTTATTTGAATTATATACCACAACCATCTAGCGAAAAGCTACTTTGGGTGGTTTACAAACATAAGGAAAATACAAGAAAACACATTAAACAACTTAAAATAGTAAATAAACAGACTAACCAATAAAAACCAACATGGCATAAGTATTCATAATAATAAAAATAAAAAGAACAAGTAAGCATAAATACTGTCAATCAAACCCATTTAGCAATTTAAAATAAAAATAAATGAAAAATAAAGACCTAGTAAAAATATATCATAAGGCGGGGAGGAGCATCCTATTTATATTAGGAGTTTGGAACAGAATGATCGGGGAAGGCCAACCTATAAAGCCAGGTTTTCAGTAATTTCTTAAAGGCTTATAAAGAGGGTTTCCTGTGAAGCTTTTGCAGAACCTGGTTCCACAAGTGGGGTACAACCACTGAGAAGGCGCAGTTCCTTGTTGCTACTTTCCAGGCCTCCCTCGGGGACACCACCTGCAGATGGCCAGCCTGGCTTGAATGAGTGATTGTGGCAATTCTTCTTAGGAGGAGCCATTCTGTCAGATACTGAGGTCCCAAAACTTTTCGGGCTTAGTATGTTAATACGAAAACCTTGAAGTCAATGTGGTAGTGAATACAAAGCCAGTGCAGAGCGGCCAGAACAGGGCTAATATGCTGGAACATTTTTAACCCCACTAACAATTTTGCCACTGTATTCTGCACTAGCTGCAGTCTCATCATTAACCTTATAGGCAGCGAGGTCAATGCCCCAACAGCCAGGAAGGCCCACAGCTGACCAATCCTCTGCAGATGGTAATGAGTGGAGTGGACCACTGATGCTCCAGGGACCGCTCAGATCCAGGACGATGCCCAGACACCCCACTCTACCTGCCAGCTGGAGGACAATCCCACCAAGACTGGGGAGAGGACCACTGTACCCATCCCCTCCCCTGAATAACAGAACCTCAGTCTTCTCAGGGTTGAGTTTGAGCCGGTTGGTCCTGGTCCACTCCAGAACCATGGCAGATGGTGATTAAGGGCCTGGATGGCCTCAATCACAGAGGTGAAGAAGGAGAGATAGAGCTGTGTGTCATCAGCATACTGATGACAGCAGATTCCAAAACTTTGGATGACCTCAGCCATTGGCTTCATATAGACGTTGAGGGGCATGGGGGAGATAACCGACCCCCGAGGCACTCCAAAAGAGAGTGTCCGGGGGGACAACAACTGTCCCTCCAGGCTCACTCTCTGAGCTCAGCCCTCAAGGAAGGAGCGGAGCCAGCACAAGGCTGAACCCCCAATCCCCACCTCAGAGAGCCTGCCCAGGAGGATACCATCGTTGACACCTACGGTATCAAAGGCCACTGGCAGATCAAGGGGGGCCAACAGGGTAGAGCAGGCCTGCCCAATAGGGTTCAAAAGTAGCCCGCTGGCCATCAATATAAAAAGTGAGGGGATACGTTCTCTACCCTTCCCTCCCCCATCCCAAGGACCACTACTGCCCCAGCAAAGTTCTGGGCCTGCCATCCCAACTGTCTCAGCTGAGTGGGGCAGTTCAAGGGCTATGGTGCATTGAAATCTGTTCCCTCCCGAACAGATTAATTGGTTTCCAATGCATTCCTATGGGAAACCGCTGCTCTACTTACAAAAGTTTTTACTTATGAGCATGTGCTCAGAACAGATAAAATCTGTAAGTAGAAGTTTTAGTGTAGTAGCCCTCAGGCACTTTGGGCCAGAAAATGTAGACCTTGGCCTGTTCAAAGTTGAACAGCCCTGAGGTAGAACAACCCCTGTTAGCCCCCCTCAATAGGTCAGCATAGACTAACATGGTTATTTGGGGGGGGAGCTACATTTAAGAGAACACACAGCAAAACAGCATAGAAAGATTGGCTGTTTGTTAAGAAAGTTGCAAATAACCCATCCATTATTTGAATTCTTTAAATTAAACAAAATAGCCATTCTAGTTTTGGGCAATTCCTAAAACTTATACAATTTTGCCCTTGGGTAAATTGTGAAACTTTACGCAAAATAATGGGAAGTTTTGTATTCAATTTGCATTTCTCTACCCAAAACATTATTCTCACCAAATTCTTCCTTGCTTGGCTTTTTGGTAAGGTGAATAATGTCACAGTTCCTATTTAAGAAAAAGACAATAAAGAACTTATACTTTTAGTCCCCAAGGTTGGAAATATGAAGGTTTGCAAAGAGTATGTATCTGTGTGCATGGGAGAGATGTTAAAAACTGCCATTTTAGTTTTCATTGCATTTTTCAGAATCCCACTGGCTTTCTCATACTGTTCTAATTCTATAAATTCAAAAATGTCTTTGGATTTTCTTCTTAGATATAAAAAACATTTCATTGCAGAACTGCAAACTCTACAGATTTATTTTCCATTTTAAATCTCAAATTGCTTGTTCTACATCTTTTACATCTGTGCTACATCCAGATGTTTAAATGTTACATACACATTTGAGGGGGTAAATTCAACATACCAAAACAGTTGTGGATTTTATGGACAAAAGTCTCATAATACGTGAGCCCTGGAATATTCTGAAAATTGTATGTGTGTGTGTGTGTTTTAAAAGGGCAGTTTTTCTCATCTCAGGGAGATCCATAAATCAGATCAACTAAAGTCCATGTGTGTGTGTTGGGGGGATTTTTTTTAACCTAGTTGCTATTTCTGTTGCAAAAGATGTTGAATTCTGAATCCCAGGCACCCCTTTTTAAAGATGAGACATAAATGGAGGTGACATTGTTAAAACTTTAATAGAAGATTCCACTTGAAATATATTGCACCTGATCTCAGGGGGGGGAAATAGGGCAGCTTGTGTATGGAAAGGGACATTTTGTTTTGTTTACACTAGAGCAAAATTATCCTGGCCCGGTCAGTTCGGTCGCATGCTGATCGGTCCACATGTGGTAGTCACACCATAGTGGCAGGCTGCTGCCAAAGGAATTCAAAATACTTTCAATGAAGGTGGCCTACATTCATCTGTACTTCCCATGCATCGCAGTATCCCTGTACAAACTGAAGTGGTTATTCTACTGTGGCCAGTAGTAAGGGTTGCGCTAGCACAGGGGGGAAGTGTCTGAAAGTGACAAAATTAGGTTGCCTGTACATTTGGAATAGCAGATTCCAGCAGCTGAAAAATATCCCTAATATGTCAGGGTCAGTTAAGTGCTCCAATCATGGAAATTTATGATCCCTGAGTTTTCTCAATCTTGAGGAAAAGGGATGAACTAAATTGGGTAACATGAAGCTATTTGACTCTGCGAGTCCTTGCCTGTCTGTTGTGCATTTAAAGGAATGGAACCAAAACTTTAAAAACAGTTGGATTGCACATTTGGGGTGCTCAGACAGTGAGATTGCAGCATGTTCCAGTGGAGTTTTATGTTGTTTATTTGCTTGCCCTCTTGATATATTTACTCTCTGCTAAAGCACCCAAAGCAGACCGCAATTTAAAATAATTTATTTACAACTGAAAAATCTGATACAAAAAAAAGTGGAATACATGAGAAAAGAACAGGACAAACGGAACATTCAGGTCCACAGCCTTTAATAGAATTGCACAGGAAAAAAATTCTTTGTGACAAGTAGACATGGGCACGACTCGGCAAAATCCTCGTTTCCGTTTCCGTTCCTCGTTTCCGTTACGTAACGGAACGAAGAACGACAATTACTCCACCAGAACTCGAACTCGAACCGACTAAAGAAAAATTGGGTCTGATTTGTCGTGGTTGTTCCTGGCAGCATCACAGCAATCACGCGATGCCAAGCGGCACAGAAAAAAAGTTTTTTTAAAAAAACCCGATTCCCGGCCAAAAAAGCAGGCGAAAATATACCTGCCTGAGGGCACCTACCAGAGGGGTGGTTTCTGGGGGGGGGTCCCCAGCCTCCCCCCTCCTCTCCTGGGCTGCGCATCCTCGTCGTCTCGCCAACTCGCCAAGTGGCACGGCACAGAAAAAAATGTTTTAAAAATTTTAAAAAAACCGATTCCCGGCCAAAAAAGCAGGTGAAAATATGCCTGCCTGAGTGAGGGCACCTACCAGAGGAGTGGTTTCTGGGGGGGGGGGTCCCTGGCCTCCCCACCTTTCCTTTCCTGGGCTGCGCATCCTCGTCGTCTCGCCAACTCGCCAATCCGGTGCTGGCGGGGGATCCAAAATGGGGCGACCGCAAGCAATATTTATTTTGAAATTGTGGTGGTCCAAAAACACACCAAAGCAGTGAAAGCACCACAGAAACATGCGAAAATAGCTACTTTAAAACTGCCTGAATTTTTACAGTAGCAGCAGTGGGTTTTTTCTTGCAACAAAATGTCTCCATTGATTTTATTTTATTTTATTTTTATTGTTTTACACCTGCGCAATGATGGGCTGGCCATGGGAGTGGACCATGCAAATTTTTGGAGCCATTCCACCAATTGCATGGCCACTTGACCAGGTTTTGACCGAGACTTCTGGGATGTGCCAGTCGGACATAAAAAGCCGTAGCCCGAACCCGAACCCTAACCCTAAGCCTAACCCATACGCCAGTACACTGTCCTTCTTAGTGGGTCAGAGAGACACCCAGAGGTGCACCCCACAAACTCACCCTAACCTTACCCGTAACCCTAAGCCTAGCCCTTGCGCTAACCCTAACCCTAAGCCAAATCTGTACTCGCATTGCACTACACACACAAGTACAGTTCCCTTCTTAGTGGACCACAGAGCGCCCAGACTGAGGGAGCCTTCCCCCAGTGTGCACTGTGACACTGCAGTATACCAGCAGTGGGCCTGTGGTCAACAGAGAGGCACCCAAAAGAGAGTTGCCTCTGCCACTCAACTTGGTATGCATATCCAATTGGCTATGCATGCCATTTTGTAGCAGGCCAGAGGAGGCACCCACCCAGAGAGGTGCCTCCAGGAGCCCGCTTTCCCTTCATAGCGAGCCAAAGGAGGCACCCACCCCAGAGAGGTGCCTCCAGAAGCCCGCTCCCCCCCGAAACCAGTACTAACGACGGAGGAAGAAACGACAAACAAAACAACAAATTTTTGAAAACTTTCGCAACAAACGGAAACGAGCCGAAACGGACCAGCTCCGACACACAACAACTCGAAAACGTCATTTTCCCTGGTCGTGCCCATCTCTAGTGACAAGGGAAATAGATCATTGAAAGGACATGGTGAGTGAAAACAATGAGAGGGAAAAGAGCTGATCGGGGCTGCTTTGGGTGGAAGGTACCAAACCACACTGAGACCTTCTTTAGCTCATGATGCAAGTCCTTCTTGCTTCCTGTTTCCATAAAGGGAGAGAATAATGATGATGATGATATGATGATAACAATGAGGATGAGGATGAAGATGATAAAGATGTTGCAAGACCAGGCATTTGAAACTCCAGGGAGCATATCCACACATCCAGATTATGGGTGTCTTAATGCTGCTGTAATTATGAAGGGTATGTGTGTTGTTTGGATTTTATTTTTTATTTGTTTGGCTAAGCCAGGCATGTCCAAAGTCAGGCCTGGACTGCTTTCAAATTCTGAGTGGCCCGCGGCTTCTTCTCCTCACCAGCTCAGCCTGTCACGCATCCCCAACAGCTGGCCCCTTCCCATACCGGGTGGAGGCGTTAGCCTGCAGTTTTATGGTTTGCAAGCCCTCCCTGCCTCTGTCCATTCCCCCCAGCCACCTGCCCAGCCTACCCACTCCCAGCCCCAATGCTGTAGCATCCTCCCCACCTCCTTGCATGTTATAGAGACTTGTCCAAAGTCCGGCCTGGGGGCCAAATGTGGCTGAATGGTCTGCCCCCACACATTTTCACTTCCCCAAATCTGGCCCTCTTTGCAAAAAGGTTGGACACCCCTGGGCTAAGAGCATCTGACCTTAAAAAGTCAAGACACCGTCACCCTTGATAACAGTTTTTATTTATTTTTTAAAAAATAAGTCGGGCAACCATGATTTAAGTGTAAGCCTGTGCAACTGTGCAAGGAACACTTCAAGTTTTGATCCAACAACTGGTGAATTATTTAATGCCTCCTTTCAAAGACTTGCCCTTAGGGCAAGGTAGGTATAATTATGTTTGGTAGGTTAGCAGGAATGAAAAATGCTAAAGGGTGAGTTTTAGTCTCCTGTTCCCAGGCCCACTCCTCAGATCCATTAATTTCACTTTACAATTCCAACCTAATAGGAAGTGCCCCCTCTATCATTGACCATGCCACATAGGAACACTTAGATGAATCCCACATCTGTATTTGAAGCGTGAGAACTATTGAGAGAAACTGTTGAGAAAACTATTCAGTAAACAAAGACACATCACTTTTGACATGGCAGTATACAAAATGGATTGCTGTTGCAAATTATATGTCACAGGATATTAAACAAATGTCACTTGATCTCTAAGCAAAAAGGCGCTGGTCCTCCTTTGCTACAGATGACATTGGGAGCCCTAGAGCAGAACAAGACTGTCATATAATCTAATCTCAGCAAAAGATCCAAAGAAGATGGCATCCAAAATGAAGAAGTGAGACCCTCCAGCTTTATTTGCACTAGGACAAGAACATTTAAGGCAATGGGAAGGCAACATCATGGTGGCTTTTTGCTGCTTGAGAGTCCTGAGAAAAAATTGCCTAGCTTAGAAAGATGGACAATATGTTATGTAGAGTTATCCGACATATCCCCTCCCAAACCCTATCATTTCCCATTTGTGATAGGTTACACTTAGAGATGGAAATGAACTGAAGCATGAATCAGATTTTCAGATCATTTGGCCAATTCATCAAAATGTGTCAATTTTTATTCTTCATAAATAAAATCCCCTGCTGAATACAACTTGCTGAACTTTAGCGAATTCGTATTTGTCAATTCTTCAGGCCACCAGATTTAGAGGTAAACATTCTCTGACTCTCCTCTACAAGTCCGACAAGTTTGGTGAAGATTGGGATTTCCCAACCCAATTGCTATAGACTACTTTCCCCTTTGTGGGTGTATAACTCATGTGTCTGAAACCCAATCTTCACCAAACTTGGAGGGATTGTAGTAGAGCACATAGGAAGCTTTTCTGAAAGTTTGAAGTCTCTAGGTGTCTGGGGACAACTTTCTCCACCAAACCAAAGGATGCTTCCCTCCAATATTGGTGCCTCTATGTCCCTTGGGCAACATTTCATCATCAATTCATCCATTTGTCAATTTATCACTGGAAATTCATTAATGCATAGATTCCTCAGCCCTGAGGAGTAATATTTTTTTTTGTATTTCTCCCCATTTCTAGTTACAATAAGCAAATACGTCCATCTGCTGTTGTGGGATACTGGCCCAACTCCCTGGAAAGCCACATCCTGAACAGAAGTCTCCACTCTGGAATTCTGTAGCAACTCTACCACAGAATATCAGGAAGTTACATGATTGCTGGGTGTCAGGATGGCTTGGAAACAGCCCAATTAAAAACAAAAATGCTGCTTTTTACATTGGATTACAATGTAATGTGATCTGAGCTGCTGAAAAAGGCCCAACAAAGACTGTACTTTCTGAGAGTGCTCAAAAAGAATAACATCACTCAGAGACTATTGGTGTCCTTTTATTATTGTTCAGTAGAAAGTATACTGACGTACTGCATATGTGTGTGGTATGCCAGTTGTACAGTGGCTCAGAGGAAATCGCTCCAGAGAGTTATCAATATGGCACAGAAGTTCACTGGATCCTCGCATTGGAGGAATTACACAGCTCCCACTGTCTTAAGAAAGCACAGAATATTATAGGAGACATTTCTCATCCTGGATGCTCTCTGTTTGTACCATTGCCATCAGGCAGAAGGTATAGATCGATTAGAACAAGGACAGAAAGATTCCAAAACAGTTTTTACCCAATAGCAGTAAACATGTTAAAGTCTGTTAAAAATTACGTTGACTGGTAAATATCAGTGTTGAATGTGTAACATGTATATTGTATGGGGGATTGTGAATGGCTGTTGTTGGTTTTAAAATTGTGGATTTTATGTACTGGGTATAAATGCTGTCAGGTGAGAGAGTGTAAGGCTGTGTGTGTGTGTGTGTGTGTTTAATGCCAGTTTTAAATGAGTGATGTTCTGCCTGTGAATGTAGGAGTATGTGTATGGATGTTTGTTCTTAATGGTAGATTTTATGTCTTGGATTTTTATACTGGGGTGTGTGAATGAGCTGACTGAATGGCACTTTTTAATCTTGTATTTTTATACAATGACAATAAATTCCATTCCATTCTATTCTATTCTATGTTGGGATTGGTTTGAGAAAATCCACATGATCAACTCTACTTCAGTTATTTTTCAGAGAGCAATGGTTGTAGCTGATTACTTGGAGACATATTAATTGGATCTGCAACACTGGGAGCAGAATGACCTACTTCACAAAAGTGCAGCTAAGGCAAGAAGCTTCATTAGAGGAAAACACTTATGCTAAGAACCCAACTGGGAAAAACTGTGTAAAAAGGTAATTGCCACTTACATAGGGCTGTCTTTCTCCCAAATGATCACATGACTGGTCATGCACCCAATTTTACAGCCACTGGAAGACAGTCCACCATACAGGCAGAACTGCTTCTGGCAGTGTCCTCCCTCTTTATTTCTTGGGTGCTGTCAGTTCTAACATATGACAGCCCTTTCCAGGACTTTTGAGGTAGAAAATACACATAAGTGGTTTACTGCCTTCTCCCTTTTCATTTCACCTCTGTTGGAGCCTGGCCTTTCTACATCTCTTCTTCGTGTTGTGATCTGCCCAGAATGCTCTTTTAGCTAAATGAGTGGTAAATAAATAAATAATATTCTTTGAAATAAAGATGATCTGAATATTTGAAGGTCTAAACCTTGGCACTTAGAGTTGTCTCCTTTGAAAAGGGGGCGGGGTAATGGAAAAGTAGATGTGATGGCAGGGATAGAGTGATGGGCTAGGACTTTGGACAAACCAGGGTTCAAATCCCCATTCAGCCAATGGAAACTCCCTGGGGTGAATGGAACTGATATAACCACTCCTTAAGTATCTTGCTAACCTTGAAAGTCCTGTTGGGGTCGCCGTAAGTTAGTGAAGGTAGAGGTGAATTAAAGATATAAAATACAAATTATTAAACAACAGGTGGGCAATTTCCATGGGGGGGGGGTTCCATCATGGTCTGGATGCACTGTTCCCAGAAATGTCCAGAACAGGCTTATAAAAGCAAACAGAAAGCGTTCTGAAGAGTTTCTCTTTGGGGAGGATTGGAGGTTGTGGAGGAGAAAAAAACAAAGTTAAGCCAAAAAACCGCCACTCCCGCCGATCTACCTTGTCCAGAAAAGAAGTGGCACAGTTCTCAGGTGGCCTTGGGGGGGGACCACAAAATTGTCCCTAGGAATCGCATGCGGTCCAACGCATGGGCTCCCAACGTGGAAGACAGGGAGTGCTTTCTAGGGGGTTGGCAGAGATATTCTTAGTTGCCATTATTTTTCTATTGATTATATTAAATACGGTATACAATAAAATAATGCCATTTTATTGTATTCTTCATGGTCCACAGATAAATAAATTTAATCTGGCTCTTGTCCTATGGGTCACACTGGGGAATGAAACTCCCAACCTGTGCTCCACAGCCAGATTCCTAAACCATTCTGCTGTCCAGCCAGCCTCTCACACATTTATGTTTCTGAATAAAAATGTGGACATTCTGTCTTTTTAAAAAAAAAAAACAACAACAATGGCTTGGCAATATGCATGTGATAGGATATGGGAGAAATATGTTTCTATTTTTTCAGTGGCAAACATAATCCATTCTGTGTACCTAAGTGAAGTCAAAAACCCTCCACCACGTTGATCAACCTTACTTCAACTGTAGAGCAGCAATTAACAAAGCAGGGGTCTTCTATCATTGTGCCTGCCTCAATATTTCTTTTGTGATTCACAAAAGACCTTCAGTAATAGCAAAGGCCTGATTGATGATAATTACACTGATATCTGTTCAGGAGGTGGCCAAAGCTGCCTTCTTTCCAGATTCGAAGTCAGAGAAGCTGTTTGCAATTAACACTTTTGTCTCACCAAAGTGAATATAATTACTCGGACGTTTCTCCTGTGCGCTGGCAAACAAAAAGGCATTTAACCCTCAAAACCTGGTGGTCAAAATGAAATTCATTCTGAATAAAAAGAGCACATTTATCGGCATGGAACCAAGGTTTGGCAACAGACCTGTAATGTCTTTTAAAAACCTACTGCAGATATAAATTCAACAGATCTGCATAAGGCCATGACATGCCATTTTGATTTTGTCCACCTGTGGTCTGAACAGTTCTTTCTTAACTTCTCCTTTTTGAACTCTCATGCTTGCATCCCACCATCATCACTCCTCACTTGGTCCATAATTCTGGGGCTGTCACCTGCACCTAGTATTTGGGTGCAGTCGCCAAGACCCCACTGATGCTTACTTATTCTGGGAGCCCCTCTACATATTGTTCATAAGTGTATTGGTATAAGGTATGGGATGTGCTAACTTGCCAGTTTTAGCTAATTGATGAGGTGCTAGTATGTGGAGTAGGAACTGGCAAGCCACTCCGGTATTCCTGCCAAGAAAACTCCATGGACATGGGGTCATTAAGGGTCGGTCATGACTGTAATGGCACCACACACTCACAGTATGTGTCCTAGTTGGATGCTTGTTCCTGCACACCTGATTACACAGCTATGATATGCCCCAGCACTGCACCAATCAATTGCAATTAACTGGCAAATTACAAAAACCTTACACAAACGCCAACACAATTCTGGCCAGTGGCCATTGTTAATCCAGTCTAGAATTTTGAACAGTAACAAGCAGTTGCTAGCCTGGGTCCAAAATTATCAAAACAAAACAAAACACTTGTTTGCACCTTGATACAAGCAAACAAAAGGCAGAAATGCATGATGGTTTCCATGGAACACAACACAATTAAAACTGGTTCACCAACAAGCCTAGAAAAGATGCCCCACCCTCTCCATTGTTGGTTTGCTGGTGTGGGCAACAATAAGTCTGGAATGGAGAAGTGTCACTCAGTGGGACTGAGAATAAGCATAAAAAATTCCTACTTTTTTGGAGCATGCTAAAACAGAACTAGATCAATACCAGTCAACAGACTGAAAAAATCTACAAACATTTTCACATGTATAGCTTCCAAGTGAAATTTTAAAAAACTTTTAACAAATCAAGCTTTCAACATGTATACCGTCTTCAGGATTGCAGAAATGGCAAACACTAACTGCATTATATGCTAAATATAACAGAACATTCAGGTAGACCATTTTGTTCAATCACCTTACTGCTGATCTCATGAATTTTGGAAGCCAAATGCAGATTGTTAGGAAGAAGATTGAAGTCTCAGACTTCCAAGGCAGCATTTTCAGAAGTGCTGCGTATTCCTCGTGTAGCACCCACCAGGCAGGCAGAGCTCAGAAGCCTCAATGCATGGATGAGGCGATGGTGTTGAGAGGAGGGCTTCAGATTTGTCAGGAACTGGAGAACATTTTGAGACAAGCCAAACCTGTTCAGGAGGGACGGGTTGCACTTGAACCATGATGGGACCAGATTGCTGGCACACAACATCAAAAAGGCTGCAGAGCAGTTTTTAAACTGATAACTAGGGGAAAGCCAACAGGAGACAAGTGGCATTCATTTTGGAACACCTCATTCCCGTGGAATGAGGTTGGAGAGAGTAGAGAACCACAAAGTAATGATATAGTAGGTATTAGCAGTGGGAGAATAATGGAATGTGGTAGTATGTCTACTGGAATTAAAAGCTGTGGGGGGAGGGAGAACAAAGAAGCAACCATTTTGGGGGACCCACTGTACAGGTGCTTTTACGCCAATGCTTGAAGCCTCCAAGCAAAGATGTGAGAACTTGAACATTTGGCAGCTAGGGATAACATTGCTTTAATTGGCAGCATTAGCTTCCAGCATCATTCAAATGGATGTCAAATGCTGGAAATATTTTCCACTGGTTCTTGCCATAGTTTCTACTGGGATGGCTCCCCATGACTTCTAGCCAATGTAGTTTTGTGTGTGAAATTGCATTCCATGTGCCAGCAGCTCCAAAGATAAAGTATGCCAGCTTGCCGACAGCTCTGCCTCAAGCCAGCAAGTCAAGGCCTTTGGTTTTAATTTCCATTAAATTCGCACAAGCTTTGAAACGTCTTTTGTGTGTTGCATGTCCGTGAATGTGTGGGCGGGAAAATTTCTTTACCCCAAATCTTGGGGGAATTTAATTGATCAAAAGATTGATTTAGTCTTGCACTTCAATAATAAGATTTGGATGCATACACTTATAGCTGCAATGGAGAAGTGTTATAACTTTCGAGGAATGTTAATAAGATGCCACTGTCTCTAAGGAAGGAAGCATTCAGAATGGGTTTGTTTCTTATCAGCTTTGGGGAACTGGGATAAGACCTAATTTTCAATTAGCCTTCCACTTCATTCGCTTATGTAGAATTTTAATCCAATCTAGCCATAAGACCCAGGTGAGTAAATAGCTTGTCCCTCAGCCATTAGGGTAGCTTGACAAGAGATGTAGCAAATGTGTTTTCTGCTCATATCTGGTGTTAACACTGGTGATTGCTGTGGAAAGGACGTAAAACATGGATGACAAATATCAGCATCTTCAGATATTTGGCTGCAGGCATGTAACCGGATGCCTAACTGGGGCACTACCAACAAGGGTATATACCTAGGCATTTAAATACAAATAAAACCAGTGGCATATACTAAGGGAAATATAAAGCAGAGATGAGTAATACATACCTTTCATGGATGCAGTTCCTGCTGTCTTGACTTATTCTTGTTAAATTATTAATAAATTATTATTTATTGTTTTTATTGGTTATCATGTGGCATCAAGTGATTTCTGACACATGGTGACTCTATGGATTACTGACCTGTTCTGTCATCAAATGACTCCTGTCTTGCAAACAAATAGGCAAAGTGTTCTGCTTATATACCGCCCCATACCACTTCAAGGAGCCTCAGGGTGGTTTACAGTTTTTAATTACAGTATGCAGGCTACACATTGCCCCCCCCCCGCAAGCTGGGTACTCGTTTTACTGACCATGGAAGGATGGAAGCCTGAGTCAACCATGAGCCTGCTACCTGGGACTGAACCCAAGGTCGTGAGCACAGTTTTACCTACAGTACAGGCATTTAGCCACTGTGCCACAAGGGCTTGCTTGTTGAGTAAGTCCTTCTAAAGCTTCTTTTCCTTTTGACTTCCATGTTTGTCCTTTCCAGTGAGTCTTGTCTTCTCAAGATGTGCACCCAAATACTATAGGCTGAATTTAATCTTTTTTTGTTTCTTCTAGTGAGAGTTCCTGCTTGATTTGATTTAGTATCTACTTAAATGTATTTTGGTCGTTTGTGCTGTCCTCCAGCATCATATTTGGAACATAATCTCTTACCTGATGTCTGGGTTGGGAGCAAAGGCAGAAGTGAGCAGCTGCTGGAGCTCCGGAGACAGTGGCGGTGTGGTCCACACACTGCCCGGCATGCCTGCTGCCGGGGCCCTGGACCTACCACTGCCTGCTGCGGCCTCCTGCCATCCAGCACGGCCACTGCTGGTCCTCCTGTTGAATGTATAGCCCCATTCAGTTGTGCTCTTCAATGAGGAGGGTGGCGGTGGGGCTTGGCATTTCCTCTTTCAGGCATGTTGTAAAAACTTAATGCTCCAGTAGCTGTATGTTATTGGCACAGTGCTATGACAGTCTAAGGAAAGGGTTGAGAATAGAGATGGGCACGACTTAGCGGTATTTTCGTTTTCGTTTTCGTTTTTCGTTTCCGTTACGTAACGAAACAAAAAACGAAAAACGGCTCAGAACTGGAACGGAAACGGAAACGAAACGACTAATTTTGAGCCAATTTTCGTTTTTCGTTACTGTGGAAGCACTTAATGGAGCTAAATGGGAAGAAACGAAAAATTTTGAAATTAGCTCACAAAAACGGAAACGAGCTGAAACGGACCCCTAGACGAAAACGAAAACGAAAACGAACAATTTTTCTGAGTCGTGCCCATCTCTAGTTGAGAAGTGGTAAGAGGAGCAGCTTAGGAAGCTGGGAATGTTTAGCCTTACAAAATGAAGGCTGAGAGGGGACATGATATCCATGTTTAAATATTGGAAAGGATGTCCTATCAAAGAGGGGAGAGGTTCGCTTCCCTTGGCTTCAGAGGCTAGGACTCGGGGCAATGGTTTCAGACTACAGGAAAACAGATTCAATTTAAATATTAGGAAGAACTTCATGATGGTTAGAGCTGTTCAGTAGTGGAATATGCTGCCATGGAGGGTTGTGGCATATTCTTTGGAGGTTTTTTAAGCAGAGGCTGGATGGCCATCTGTCGGGAGTACTTAGATGGAGGTTCCTGCATGGCAGGGGGTTGGACTGGATGGCCCTGGAGGTCTCTTCCAACTCTAGGATTCTATGATTCTATGGTAAATAGGGGAACATTAGCTCAAAGGGGGAAATGAGTGAAAACATCAATCACTCCCCTTGCTATTCCCAGCTTTATTGCCTCTGCCTTTCATGACACTCTTAAGGCTGGGAAGTTTTTGTTACTTTCTGCAGCTGCAAGGAGTGAGCGAGAACAGTGGTGAGCACCCTCATGTTCAAGAGACATCAAATCTACAGCAACTTCTCTCCCCACACACTTAAAATGCAATGAGTTTAACACATAGGATTAACTCAGCATGGAGTGTTCCTGGCTAAGCATTTCAAATGGTGGCTAGCTGAGATTGATGGACGCACTAAAAGAAGCCATGGCCTTTCATTTGTAACAACTGAGTGGGGCTGTTAATGAGAGGATGGGCATGAACCGGTTCATCTCAATTTCTCCCGGCTTGTAAATGCAGCAGCTCCCCTCCTCTGTCTCAGACAGCCACGCACCAGGCTCAGTGTGCTAGCCTTCTGCACCTCATCAAATGATCTTCCAGTCCTGGCAAGAGCGCAGGCTTCTCTGCTGCACCTTCTTGGCTCAGAGAAAAGGGTGGAGCAGAGAAGTCTGTGGTCTTGAGTGGGAAATTATTTGAGAAGGTGGGAAAAGCAAACAGGGTGGAGCTAGTGAGTGGCTGATCAGGTGGGGAGGTGGGGAATGGGAGCAGCAGCCCATGTGCTTCTTCCTTTAAAAACAGTAACCAACCAATCAATCAAGTTTATTGATTAGCCATTCTCGACCATATCAAAATACAAACTTTAACAAAATTGAACAAACCAGTTCAGGCCTATCTCTACAAAGGGCATTGTGATGATCACTAATAAATAGGGTCACCACAATTCTGAAGTAACTGGATAGCAGCACCAGGCAGTACTTCCAGAGGCGTAGCCAAAATTTGGAGCACCTAGGGACAAAGTTCATTTTTGTGCCCTTCCTGCCCCCCCCCCACATCGCACCCACTCAGCAACAGGGGGGCGAACCCTGAGGGTGTGGGGTGGGTGAGTGTGAGTGGGCAAACAGGCATGTGTGTGTGTGTGTGTGTCTGTGCCTTACACCTTTCCCACCAAGGTGAGGAAGAGGAGGAGGACACCATGGCCACCGCATTCCTGCCTGCCTGCTTTGGAGTGCGGCAGCAGAGGGAGTGCTGTCACCAAATTTAGGGGAAAGGAGGACTGCTGGGTGGCAGGAGGGTGCACGGCTTCCCCCTCCTGCTCCCCCTCCAGGCACCCCCAGATTGCTATGCGCAGGGCAGATGTACCCTTCTGACCCCCCCTTGATATGCCCCTAAATACTTATTGTTCAGTCGTTCAGGCATGTCCGACTCTTCATGACCCCATGGACCAGAGCTCGCCAGGCCTTCCTATCTTCCACTGCCTCCCAGAGTTTGGTCAAATCCATATTGGTTGCATGGATGACACTGTCCAACCATCTCATTCTCTGCCATCCTCTTTTCCTTTTTCCTTCAATCTTTACCAACATCAGGGACTCTTCCAGGGCCTCCTCTCTCCTCGTGAAGTGGCCAAAGTACTGGAGACTCAGCTTCAAAATCTGTCCTAAGTACTACTTCTTTTAAAATTTGAAAATAAAGTTTGTCATGAGGTCCTTAATCAAGGAGACCAGCCTTGGGCGGATTCAAAGGAAGCCAGGGCAATTTGCCCACATCCAAAAGGGTGCAAGATAAAAACACAACAGGATGTTGGCAAAGAGAAGGCTCAACTTAGAGGGTTTTTTTTTTTTTTTTCTTTTCTTGATAAGTTTTTTAAATTATTTTGTTCCCCAGCCACAGAATTCTCTCTGCTATTTTTCTATAATGCCACATCTAATCCTAAAGCCACCCTTGCCTCTTTTCCTTCATTTCACCTCATCCTCCTGCAAGACGTCTCTGCTTTACTCATGACATCTTCAACGTCTGCCCTTTGCATTTGGCCTTAAAATCCTCCTTGGTGCATCCTTGGGATCATAAAGGTAGAAAGCGCTAAACATGAACCCATTATTTTGGACGGTACCTTCTTTCAAGGCAAGAAATATGAAAGGTAGGAAACTCATCTGAGCTTCACTTCCTTTGCAGCTTCTGTTCATCTAAATGCTAATTTTGAGCTGGATGCAAGGACAGTTCTTCCAGAAGACTGTGCTGCTAATACCTTTTTAACACTTAATTTAATATTGTAATGGGGGGCAGGCAGTAAGACTTGATGCCTTCTGTTGTTTTGTATCTGTTGTTGACTATTTCCATGAAGGGAGCCATACCAGGCATTGGCTTTTCATCTGAAAGGAGGGCAGGGTATCTCAAGCCGTTCCACATCACTGTACTTCTTTGATGTGTGTGCAAAAACAAAAGAAAGGAAAAAGAAAAGAAAAGAAACACACATATGGTATCAACATCTATATACAGTGACTTAAGAGCATCTCAATTTAAGACTGGAAAACTGTTGGTGTTTTAACTGCCACCTTAAAATTTTTAGATATGGTCTGCTCGACTTACAATGATTTTTTTTTTCATTTTCAAGTTTTTAACTTTTTTTTTTGGCTTTTTGTCTCTGTCCATGGAATGTTCTTGGCAGGGATACTGGGGTGGCTTGCCAGTTCCTACCCCAGGAAATCTTATTACAGGCCTCATTGTCACCAGTGTAATTAGCCTTACAATGATGAACACACAGTTCAGCCTGTCTTATTTTTTTTATTTTGTAGCCTCACTGATCAACTGGGACACAAAAGTAGAAATGTGCCCCATTTATAAGATATTCTAGACTGAGGCAAGGACTGCAAGGAGATCAAACCTACCCATCCTGAAAGAAATCAACCCCAAATGTTCACTGGAAGGACAGATTTTGAAGCTGAGGCTCCAGTACTTTGGCCACCTCATGAGGAGAGAGGACTCCTTGGAAAAGTCCCTGATGTTGGGAAAGAGTGAAGGCAAAAGGAAAAGGGGATGGCAGAGAATGAGATGGTTGGACGGTGTCATCGGTGCAATCAATATGGATTTGACCAAACTCTGGGAGGCAGTGGAATATAGGAAGGCCTGGTGAGCTCTGGTCCATGGGGTCACGAAGAGTCGGACATGACTAACGACTGAACACAACTTATTTTTTAAATGTTTTAGATATGCACCCCGACTTAAGAGTAGTTCTACTTAAGAGCATGCATTCAGAATGGATTAAATTCGTAAGTTGAGGTACCATTGTATATATAAAACATGCTACAGTGTTGGGAGGGACGTCCTGTTTGGCATTCATAAGAGAATCACTTACTTCTGTTCTGAAGTGTCACCATTTACCTCACAAGATCGGCTTGGGAGAATTCATTGAGCCCCGTTGACAGAACGACATTTGTCAGGGTAGAATTAACAGTCGCCTCTCACCAAAGTGAGCCCAATTTCATTATCATGCGGAAGTAGGGGTAGTCTAGAACCTGGGAGCATTTTTCAGCGCCAAAAAGCGATTTACCCATTTAACCTTATCTTGTTTCAAATGCCAGCCTCACATCGTAAATAACACCCAGGAGATGGGCTTTCAGGGGTGGGAGTAGATTCATGAACTCATAAAAGGCCTGCTTTAGTCACAGAGTGCACTTTAAAAAAGAGAGATGCTCCCAGTCTCTTTGTTCTTGTTTTTGACAAGCCCCCTTTACAAATGGAGTGATCGCAGTAGGTGCACCCGGGCAAAAGATAATGCTGGGAAAATGAGATTGCTCTTTAGTTCTATGAAGGCCGACTTAGTGGAAGCTGCTCTTTCTTCTCTGTGCACTAGAGAGAACAAGATGTAACACAAGCTTCACACTGTCAGTGAAATAAAATGAAGCCTTCTTCCAGTTCCCCTTCTCTCTCTATCACTTATAGTAAGGGAAATAGGTTGGTGTTATGCCTTTGTGTGATGCTCTTCAGCTCTAATCTACTTGCTAATGTGGGGAGGGAGCTGAGAGAGACATGGCATGATACTAGTACACCATGTGTTTCACACATTAAACTGCTCTTTGTAGCTCTACTGTTACATTTTAATGTCCTAAGATGCCTCTTCTAACTACCTGTTCTTAACTTGATTATTTCTTAAATGTTCTGGACTGTATATTTTGTCTCATTATATTGTATGCCACTTTGGGTTCTTTTCCATGGAGAAAGGTGGGGTAAAAATATTCAAATAAATAAAATAAAATAATAAACTTTAAAAGATGTAGGTCTGTGGCTTTTGGTGTTGACTGCATGTCTAGCACCACATTTGTCCCTTTGGGATAAACAGAGAGGGAACCAAAGCCCTGTTACAAGGCATAGGAAGGTGCCCTATACTAGGACAGAATATTTGTACCTCTTGCTCCATGTTATCTCTTCTGACTGGTAGCAGCTCTGGAACAGTCTTGCCATCACCTACAAGCAAATTCTTTTTAAAAGGGATTTATGCGGAATTAAACCTGGAAACATCACCAAGCAAATCATGCTGTAAAACAATGAGCTGTGGCCCATGCTCCTGAATGACCATTACATCTCTTAATATTGGAGAAATACAGCCCCTCCTGTGACACAGTCAGGGTCAATGTGGGATGTACACAGACAGGTATTAGAGGTGAGCTCTTTGTGGTTCCTAGGAAGTATGAAGCGCCGTTGCTGCCCAGCTGTTTCCTAGTTTTATCCACCTCTGCCCTTAGCTGTCTGGTGCACTTACCAGGCCCTCCATGCTTTCTGAGTCCTTTTTTCACATCCGTACACCAATCAGTGCTGGAGGCCCATCAGCCCTTCCCCACCTCCTGAGTTAGCTGACAACTCATTGTCTGCACTGGGAGACTCTCCCTCCCACCTCCTTGCTGGATTGGCTGGGTGCCTTAAGGAGGCAGGGAAGGGCCATCCAAACTCTAGTGTTGATTGGCTTGCATGAAGAAGGACCCACAGCACTGCCCAGAGCCTGCTAAGAGAACCAGGTGGCTGGTGAGAAGGGATATGAAGCTTACTCGGCAACGCGTAGCCGCGCCTTCTCGGTTGTTGGCCCTTCATTATGGAATCATCTACCGAGTGAGTTGCGCCTCGCATCATCCCTGCCCACCTTCAAAAAGGCTTTAAAAACTATGCTTTTTAAGGAGACTTATGGTGACCTTATCTCTATTTTATTTTTTTTTTATTTTATATTTTTTATTTGTTGTGCCCGCTGCTTCTTGTTGAGGGTTTCCCCTCTTTTGCCCTTATTGCTGTCCTTCCACTGATGTTTTTATCACTGTTTTATCTGATTTTTTTAAATCTGTGAACTGCCCAGAGTCCCTCCAGGAAATGGTGTGGTATAAAAGTGCAATAAATAAATAAATAAATAAATAAATAAATAAATAAATAAATATAAACAGCTAGACAGAGATGCCTCTTGCTTCACATGAAGCATGAAGTGGCCATCTCTAATAGGTACCACTGGTGACCTGACAAGCCAGGAATCTTTATAGCCCCATGTGGTCAAGTAGTACTATGCATAGAGAAGTACATTTAAATACACACTGGAGTTAGGAAAGATAGCATGTCCTCTCCCTACCATCTTTCTCAGAGGCCATCTTGCTTTCAAAACATAAGAAAAGAAAGTCTCTTCTCTTCTTCCAAATAATTGACACCACGAATGTACTCTTACCTTCTTAAACAAAGTCCAATACATTCATTCCAGTAGTTTCTGCTTTCCCACCCCACATACATGCCAACTTTCCATTATGTCTACCAGTCTCCCAGTAGATATTTCTCCTTCTGTGCTACCTACAAAAGCTCTTTTTCAGGAGAAGAACACCAGATCAATGTGGCTTAAGCCTCTTTGGTATGATCGCTGGTAATGCTTCTTTTTCCTTGTGCTCAGCAGGGAATCTAAGCTCTAAGATTCTAATAATCAGAATCTAATTGGATAATCATCTTAAATCATGATTATAAGCCCCGAGTGTCAATCAAGGTAACAAAAAGTTGCAATGGCTAATGAAAGATCAAGGTCAACAAGGTTAATTCACTCCAGAGTGTCAGTAGGATATCAAAATACAAATTAAAATCAGCTGAACCATATTTAGACGCACAATACAGTATTTCCATGAATAGAAGGTGTTAACCTTCTTAGAAAATTAAACTTTCATTCCCATTGATTTTTAGCAGCATACAATCTCTGCTTAAGCATAGATCTTGCAGTGGAATTTTATAAATTAAAACAAGCTTGAAATCCCCAGATGAAGAGAAAATGAAAGGTATGCCACAAATTAAAAGGTGACGGGCAAAGGAATTTGCACATAACTACAGTGGCTCCCTATTCATACAGGTAATTAAACTCATTTAAAGGAAAACAGAGAACAAAATAGCTTTGTGTGATTTTTGTTGGATTTGGGCTTACTGTTGTATTATGAATAAAATGCCCTATACAAACTGGTGTTCTGGAAGCCGTATTGATGTGAATGAAATAGAATGAGTGAATTATTAATTTGTTGATTTACCAGTTAAAACCACAACACACATTTATCAGATTGCCCCTTGACCATTTCTGGATGGCATGTGTCCAACACAGCCCAGAGATGGAACCATAATACTGAAATTTCCCATAGTTCCTAACCCTGTTGATTCCAGTGTTTCCTCCTTCCCTATTAGTAGGCTTGGGAAAAGTGAGCACAGAGAAGGAAATAAAACCACTTGGGTCAAGGATCAGAGACTACTGTGCTGGATCCTGTAATTACTGGCTTAAGGATAGATGTCTGAAGCTCCATTTATGATGAAGTGTTGTTTCTAAAGCATAGCATAAAATGAGAACTCAAGGTTTTCCAAAAGTGTTGAGGGTCCTCCTGGCCATAAGAGTGGGCTTTCCACTTCTCAGGGCTGAAAATACTGGCTGGATTCCTTACCTGCTACTCACCTGCAGACCTGGGTGTTGGCCAGGTGACGATGGACAACACCCTTGAAGCCACAGGTGAGGCCATGGTGGGACCTGGACTTAAGGAGGAATAGGAGACAACAGAAGAGGACTGTTGGGTAGACAGTGTAGACTGGGAGGCATGCAAGGCCCAGGAAGTGATGCCAGTCTATAGGGACCAGGCAAGATGCTGAGGAGCCCAGAGGCTAAAGAACCGAATATGGCCACACTGCTGAGAGAATCACTAGGGAAAGGAGCCCCACCAGCAGCCACCTGAGTCCTGTGAAAGTCAGCATCCTACTCCTCCCTGCCCTCCACCTTGTTATGTGGGCAATACCGACTAAGTTCACATGGGGTTTGGACAACCAACCTGAGAGAATTACAAGAGCTACAAGCAAGCAGCTGCAAGTAGGGACATAGGAAAGACCCTCCTATACTACTGTGGAATTTATGACACTCAAATGCAGACCCATATACATCCCCTGTGAATTTACAGTAGTCTTGCTAACTATAGTGTATATTGCACCTGATGCAAATATCAATGAGGCATTGGATCTTTTGCACAATGCCATAAGCAGACAACAACGCAAGTATCCTGAAGCTGCAGTTATCATATGTGGGGACTTTAACCAGGCAGATCTGAAAGTGGTTCTACCGAAATTCTATCAACATATTAAGTGTGCAACCAGGGGAGAAAGGACTTTGGACAGATTGTACACAAATCTCAGACAGGCCTAGTAGGCGGAACTATTAGCACACTTGGGCCAATCCAATCATGTGTCTCTGCTTCTGACTCCTGAATATATTCCTTTGAGGAAGTGGATGCCAATAATAAAGAGGAATATTATGATATGGCCAGCAGGAGCATCTCAACAGCTGCAGGATTGTTTTTATGACACTGATTGGGAGGCATTTGCCCAACAGGATTTAGAGACTTACACTGAGGTAGTGTTGGACTATATCAGATTTTGTACTGACAGTGTAACGCAAAAGCGCCAGATAAAGATCTATCCAAACAGGAAACCCTAGATGACAAGGGAGGTTCAGGAGCTGCTAAAGGCAAGAAATGCTGCTTTTAGAAGTGGAAACAAGTCACTGTATAGTGCAGCCAGAACAGATCTGAAGAGGGGCATCCGTGTGGCTAAAGAGGCATGCAGGCAGAGACTGGAGAATAATTTTCAGCATAACAACACTAGGGAGGTGTGGCGAGGTGTACAGGAAATGACTGGGTACAAATCTAAAGTTTCCCCAGTAGCTGCGGGAGGGATATCTTTGGCATCGCAATTGAATGCCTTTTTGCCCGTTTTGAAGCAACATCAGTAGGGACAACAGCAGAGTTTCTGCCACCTTCACTATTGCTATCAGCATTGGCACAAGGGAATGTAATTTTTAATGTGGAGGAGGGAGAGATGAGGAAAGTGTTGAAGGGGATCAATCCAAGGAAGGCTACGGGGCCAGATGGAGTTGCCGGAAGGGTATTGAAGGATTGTGCAGATCAATTAGCAGGAGTTTTCACTGGGATTTTGAATCAATCCCTATCCCAAGCTATTTTGCCATCATGCCTAAAGTCTGTCATTATTGTTCCAATACCAAAAAAACCAAATCTGGAAAACTTGAATGACTTTCGTCCGGTAGCACTTACACCTGTAATCATGAGTGCTTTGAAAAGTTGGTACGGAACTATGTTATTGCCTGTTTACCATAGGGACTGGACACATTCCAATTCAACAGAGGATGCTGTGGCATGTGCTTTTCATGCTGTTTTTGAACATCTGGAGCAGAGGGGGGCTATGCTAGATTGCTCTTTGTGGATTTTAGCTCAGCTTTTAACACCATTCTTCCACAACGTTTGATCTCTAAACTGGAAGGTCTAGGGCTTCCACCATCACTTTGTGGATGGATCTTGGATTTTCTGTCAGAACGTTATCAGAGGGTCCGGTTGGGCCCTTACACCTCTAATACTCTTAGTACCAACATTGGAACACCACAGGGATGTGTGCTTAGCCCACTCCTTTATATTCTTTACACATTTGATTGTGTTTCTGCCTATCCTAGCAATAGGATCATTAAGTTTGCAGATGACACAACTGTGATTGGGCTCATCTCTGGCAAGGAGAGTGAGATGGCTTACAGAGATGAAGGGAGGGGTTGACCAAGTGGTGCAGAATAAATAACTTGCACCTAAACATAAAGAAAACAAAGGAGCCTGTGGTGGATTTTAGGAGGCAGAAAACTGATATTCAACCACTGGTGATTGATGGGACTGGTGTGGAGAGGGTTACAGGTTTTAGATTTTTGGGCATTGAGTTACAGGAGGATCTGTCCTGGAGTGTCAACGCAAGGGGGCTTGCAAAGAAGGCTCAGCAGAGACTATTTTTCTTGAGAACTTTAAGGAAAAACCATCTTCCACAAAAGCTGCTGCTGGCCTTTTATCATTGTGCAATTGAGAGTGTACTTACTTATGGGTTATGTGTGTGGTATGGAAGTTGTACCCACCAGGATAGGACAGTGTTGCACAGAATCATAAGAATTGCAGAGAGTATTGTGGGCTGTTCACTCCCCACCCTAGAACAAATTTATACTACCAGGTGCCACTGTAAATCATTAGATATATTAAGAGATCCATCACATCCTGGTAATCACCTCTTCGAGTTGCTGCCATCAGGACAGAGATATAGAGTACTGAGGGCAAGGACAAACCGTCTCAAAAATAGCTTCTTTTTTAGTGCAATATTGGCCTTAAACGGAAATCCTGGACTTTGAAGTCAGCTTATTTTATATGTCATATTTTAGTCATTTTGTATGTCATATTATTATGTGTCGTACCTGTTTTTAAATCTGTGTGAAATGTTTTAAAGGAGTTGAATATAGCAACCACAAAACTTTGTTGTTCCTGCAAGGGGGCAATGACAATAAAGATTCCTATTCCTATTCCTATTTTCTGCACTCTTTTTTCCAATACAAGTTTTTGTAGAAATATTTTTCATCAGATATCTCCATCAAACAATTCAGAGAAGTGCACATTTTAAAGGATGCATTTGGGTTTGTTCATTTATTCCTTCTAAGCATGAATGTTGTAAGTTCATCTTAAAATAACAAATCAAATGGACCTCTTTCTCATCTTTAGTCTGATGTGGGCTTCGGAGATCACCTTTTCTTTTTAAATGCAAGGTCCCACCCCCACCCCACCCTATGGCTTTACAATAAATTTCTTTCAAAAGAACCCCACTCTGAAGCACAGAGTACATCAGCTGGAAATGTCTACAGAAATGAATAGCAGTCCGGCCGTTTATATAATTTAGAACTGCTGATAAGCAAGGTACAGAGATAGTATGCCACCAAGATGAATGAAACATATCTGTTTCTCAAAGGAACTGCTCTCTTCGTGCCGCTGAAGAACACAAAACAGTTCCACTAGCCTTCTGAAGTTCAGAGATGCAAATTCTTATGTTTGCTTTTATATATGGAGAGCATATTTTACCAAAACAAATTCTGGGTGTGTCCAACCACACTTGGCCAATACAAGGATTCTGATTCTGGTTCTGATTCATTAGTAATTGTTACAAGCAAGGCTGACCAGCCTGTGAGATCAAGGGAGGCAGGCACCTCAGTCATTCTTCCTCCTCCTCCTCTTCCAGTTGTTATTAGTGCCATCAACTTGCCTATGACTTAAGGCAAGCCTATGAATAAGCAGTCTACCAATTGTCCTGTCCTAAAATGCCTTGTTAAGTTCTTGCAAACTCAAGTTTGTGATTTCCTTTAGGGAGTCTATCGGTCTCTCAGTTGGTCTTCCTCTTTTTCTGCCACCTTCAACTTTTCCCCAACATTATTGGCTTTTCCATAGAGACCTGCCTTCTTCTGTTGTGCCCAAAGCAGGACAGCCTTGGTTCAACATTTTTACCTCCAGATATAGTTCTGCTTGATATGCTCTGGGACCCACTTGTTCATCTTTCTGCCAGTTCAGGGCATCCGTAAAACTCTACTCCACCAACACATTTCAAATGAACACAGTGATACCTCTACTTAGGAGTTTAATCCGTTCTGAATGCATCCTCATAAGTTGAACAACTCACAAGTAGAGCAGCTGTATCTAAAAAAATCAATTAAATAAATAAATTGAAAAAGTTAAAAAAAAGTAGAGCAGACCACATCTAAAACTTGTAAGGCAGCAGTTTAAAATGCCAACGGTTTTCTGTCTTAAGTCAAATTGCTCGTAAGTAGAGGTGCCACTGTACATTCTTTTCTTGCCAGCTTTCTTAACTGACCAACGTTCACAACCATACATGTTGACTGGACATACAAGAGTGTGGGTCTTGTTCTTGGGCTGTAGTGACACATCCTTATACATGACGATCTTTTCGAATTCCTTCATTGCTGGACCTTCCAAGTAGAGATTGGTGTGAACCGCTGATTTGGCAATTTGTGCTGATTTGTTTATTAGGCAAACAGGGGTTCAGTGCTTCAAAACCCCGCCTCCTCAAGCAAGCACACACTTGGAGGCAGCAGCCTATCTTCCTTTGCCCCACCTCCTCCAGGTGCTGTCTCTGATTGGGTGCCCACCAGAGGAGCTGGGGCTTTGACATTCTAAACATGCTGAACATCTAACCTCAGCTAATAAACAAGCTGACTGAAGTTCTGTACTGTTGATTCATGCCTATCATTCTCTACTTCAAAGCTTTGGTCTTCTGATTTGTTTGTTTGCTTGTTTGTTTTTGGCTACACTTTCCCTCTGAAGCAATGACAAGCCAGGATGTACAAAGCCTTTAACAATTTCAAGTTCTTCATTGGCAGTATGAAAGTTGTGTAGTTCTTCTGTAGTCATGGTTCTGGTCTTCTTGACGTTCAACTGCAGTCCTGCTTTGTGCCAGGACCCTGCCTGTCACAGAACCTGACTCTGAGGGGTTAAATGGTGAAGAGCTGCTAGAAGAGCCTTGCAGCTCAAGTCAGCAGGCAGCTGGGTCTGATGACTCAGCTGAAAACATATATTCACCCCCCTAGAAGGGTTATGAGCAGGATTCTGCAAAGACGTGCTACCAGGAGAGCTAGGGAAAGGGTCTTTGATGCTAGACGGGGAATCAGGTCGGGAAGCCCTGAGTACTAGCAGGGCCTTTCTAGAAGTAAGGGTGTGTTCCTTGTTTTGGGATAAAGCTGGTAAGCTCACCTTGAGCTCTCTGTGGGAGCAATGCGTCATTTGAACTTGCAACCACATTCCTGTCTGTGACCTTGGCTCTGTTTCCTGATTTTGGACTGGCTTCCTGGACCACGGCTTGATCTGTTCCCTTGAGTTTGGCATCTGGTTTCCGTAAGATATTCTGTTTTTGACTTGGACTGGTAATTGCTGGGAGTTGGATTCTGTTATTTATCTGGCACTTGATTGTAACAAAAGACTTGAACTTGCCTGATTTCCACTAAAGATCTTGGCAAAGAACTGAATCCTGTTTGTGTGTGTGCTCTGTGTGCACGGCTTGACACTTTGGCACTTTCTTCTTTGATTTGCCCTAAAAGTTATATCATTGCTGCTTTTTGCTAATCTTAAATTATTCAAGTTTCTTCCACCAATGATCATCCTTCCATCTGAATCTACTCTGGCTGCTCCCAAGAATTCTGTGTATTGTAGTAAAAAAAAGCCCTCCAACATTCTATGTTTTAAACAGCAACCCGGTAATGCTCCCTTAAGTAAGGTTTTTAAGACTTACCCAAGAGGTAGGGAATTTTTTTGCCTCACTTTGAAAATCCAGCTTTTAAGGAGGCAGATGCCATGGGACCATGCAGATGATCCAGTTTTCTTTTTCTTCCTTTTTTCATAGCACCGACCGGCTGTTCCTGGGGCTGATGAGCTATGTTTTTTTTTAAATTTCCCTGCACATCAGAGCAACAGGAAGTTCAATCAGGTGATCTAAGCATTAATTTCCCCCAGCCAAGTGGTCCAGTTAAATGATAGTGGCACCTGCTGGCCAAGGGGGCTGAACGGCATTTTAAAATAAAAATAAAAACAGCTTTGGACGTGGAAACTCCTGTCCCACATATTAAATCACGTGATGGGATGAAGAGGAAAAGCCAGACCTTCAGAAGATCAGGATTGAAACCCAGGTGTGACCATGGCCTAAGACTTCCAACCTATGACTTCACATCCAGGTATCCAACAGGATATCAAGCCTTCGGATAAGCCCATTTATTGAATATTTTGGAAAGGGAGAGCATGCAAACTGTGGGCAGCACAGTTCCCTGACTCTGTATTGCCTTAACCCCTGTGGAGGCTGGCAACTCTAATTTTACTTGGAGCAGAGCAGTAAATCCACACCCAGTTTTAATGTTGACTTTAGCAAGAGCTATCCAAGACAGTGAACGTATTTCAGAAATCAGCACCTTGGATAGCTCCTGTTATGTTCCCTGCCCTTGTAAAATCACCATCACTGGCTTCTACGCTAGTGTCCCTTATTACCCACTGCTAGCAAACCATGCTACGAAAAACGGGTGGAAGCCAAGGAAGAAGTAAAAAATCAACTACTTTTCTAGAAGAGGTAAAGATATTCTGTCCTAGGTACTGACAGGGCATAAATACTAGGAGGAAAAGTAACTTTAGGATTCCAAGTGCAAACTGACCTCATCTACACACACCACACCAATATGCAAAACTGAACTTGTCCTACAGCTTTCTTGCTTGCTTAATATTAGTTCTTATGTTAATTAATTAATAAGTTAGTAATTTCAAGATAGTTCTTGACTCAAAAAGGGAGAAACGTGCATTTCTAAAAAAAGCCTGTGTATTTAATAACATATGTCTGTTTTAACTCTTTTTAATTGAAAATGCAGTCTAATTGATTAAATATTCATGTATTTGCAGCTTAAAATCCCCAGGAGAGAAGGGCAATCCTGTAAAATATGAATGCCTAGGTGTGGCACATTTACCCCAGATTTATGTATAGGGCAGAGCTTTTCAACTTTGAACAGGCCAAGGTCTACTTTTTCTGGCCCAAGGTGCCGGAGGGCTACTACACTAAAGCCTTACTTACGAATTTTATGCCTTTTGAGCACATGCTCATAAGTAAAAACTTTTTTAAGTACAGCAGCGGTTTCCCATAGGAATGCATTGAAAACCAATTAATCTGTTCTGGAGGGAACAGATTTCAATGTGCCATGGCCCTTGAACCGCTCGGCTGAGACAGTGAGCTGTCAGACCCAGAACTTTGCTGGGGCATTGGTGGTCCTTGGGATGGGGGAGGGAGGGATGGAGAACTTATCCCGTCAGTTTTTTATTGATGGCTGGCGGGCTACTTTATACCCCTTCGCGGGCTACCTGTAGCCCACGGCCTGGTATAGGGTAACAACTGTGCTTGTAGAAGAGTTGGTATCAGGCATAATGTTCGGACAGTGGTGTTTACTGTCTCAAATACCAGCTTGGTATTTTTGTGGCTGACTGATCTACCACTTGAAATTTGTGTGGACGATTTGTTGTTTGCTTTGCAACGACGCAGCCAGGAGTTTATAAAAAGGATAAATCAGGAATATTATTCCCTAATGGGTGACTCCTGTGAGCTTCTAATATTAAAAGACAGAATATGTCTCTTTGCAGAGCTGATGTGACTATTAATAGGAAGCTTGGAGTAAACTATTCAAAAGAGTTAGTGGGCTGATGGGGGAAAATGTCAACTTTTCTTCCTTGCCCCCCCCCACTGACCCTCTTTGGGGGGGGGGAGGCTATCAGGCCCATGAAAATCCATTCCATTTCATTTGAGGAACGTGTCAGGCATTAGCAAGCATCCAATATTATATAATTGGTAAGTGCCAGGCTAGGCTTGAAACAGTTTAATATGGGAGAAGTCACCGCTTCTGATAAATATACCTGGCTGGTGCCAGTGCATAGAGGTAATAACAGAGATCATTCTTGCAAATACAGCACTAAGAAGAAATACATAAATCCCAGGGAAGACCAGGCCAGAGGGGAGTCTGGGGAATTCTTCTCTTAGGCAGCTGACAAACCTCGCACAATTTCTGAATCGCAAATAACCAACTGAAAGTCGTTCCTGGTTATGCCATTACTCTCCCTAGTCCAATCCAGAAACTATGGCCAGGATTGGATTGTTTATTTACACCCGCATTAAGAGCAACGGCATAGTGGCAAATAGCTGCTGGTGAATGAGCTGGGGCTTGCATTCCTGTGACTGGCAGACAATGAGGAATGGAATGGTCCTGCTTGTAAACTAACAGAATTTATCTGCTGCAATTTAACATTGCACTTCATGGTGGTTGCTCTGTGCCCTCAAGTCAAAACCAACTTATAATAACCCTGTAGGGCTTTAAAGGTGCATGAGATTTTTAAGGGATCGTTTTATCAGTTGAGACGTCCAAAATTATGGAGAGCATGAGTAAAGTGGATAGAGGGATGCTCTTCTCCCTCTCACAAAATACCAGAACTAGGGGACATCCACTCAAATTGAGGGCTGGGAGAGTAAGAAAAGACAAAGGATTTTTTTTCACCCAGAGCATTGTTAGTCTGTGGAACTCCCTGGCACAGGATGTGGTGATAGCATCTGGCCTGGATGCCTTCAAAAGGGGATTGGACAGATTCCTGGAGGAAAAGTCAATCACAGGTTACAAACCATGATGGAGACGTGTCATCTCCAGGCTTAAAACCAGGGTACTTCAAGGGCCAGATGCAGGGGAGAGGTATCAGGAGACAGATATCTAGTCTCATGCACTCCCAAACGCATCTGGTGGGGCCACTGTGAGATACAGGAAGCTGGTCTAGATGGGTCTTTGGCCTGATCCAGCATGGCTCTTCTTATGTTCTTATGTTAATCTCCCAGTGAGTTTCCATTGCTGAGTGGGGATTTGAACCCAGGCCTCTTGAATCTTCTTAGACCATCACTCTATTCACTGCACCACACTGGGTATCTATTGAAGTTAGGCTGGCACCAACAGGATTCTAGTAATGAGGGATAGTACACAGTCCAGTACAATTAAGACATGTTCAAGTATTTGAGAAAAAGGATTTGAAGGACATCTTACAGTATTAATAGACAACATTACATTAAAGCAACACGGTCATAAGTAGTCATAAACACAAAGTCTATGTGAACCCATAGATTCATATAAAATACACATGGTAGTCCATCATTCAGGGAAAGCTTGCCTGAAGAGAAAGGTCTTGGCCTGTTTCTGGAAAGACAACAGAGATTAGGCAGTCCTGGCCTCTAGTGGAGGGAGTTCCAGAGTCTGGGCCCAGCAGCCAAGAAGGCCCTTTCATGGGTTCCCACAAGATGTACCTGTGAGGGTGGTGGGATGGAGAGTAGGGCCTCTCCTGATGACCTTAACACTCGAGTTGGTTCATACTGTGAGATCCAATCTTTGAGGTAGCTAGGACCCAGGTCATATAGTGCTGAGTGTTTATGGAACAGGGGAGAGGCTCAAAGTATGCATGATATTGCATGAGGCTCTTAGATTGCCACCTTCAGGTTTTATTTCCTAAAAGCAAAATTCCTGGTAGTGGTCATTTCATAGATATTTCTGAAAACGTTTCATGTGGCGGGTACCTTATTCAGTGTGAGCTACTTCTCACAGAAGCCAGAGGAATAAGCCAACTCTAGCCCTAAGTACATCCGATATTGCCTGATTTCAGAAGCTAAGCAGGGTCGGCCCTGGTTAGTACTTGGATGGGAGACCACCAGAGAATACCAGGTGCTGTAGGTGCCTGGAGTAGGAACTAGCAAACCACTCCAAGTATTACTCCCAAGAAAACTACATGGCCATGAAGAGTCGGTCACGACTGTAACGACACACAGAGGTCTGAGGGAGTCCTCTGCCAGCTCGGAACTCCACATTAGAGGTGGGCACGAAACAGATAACTGATGGTTTGGTTTGTTCTTTTTCAGGGGCCCCCTCAGTTCGTTTTGTTTCATTTCGTACAATTTTTAAAACAATAATTTGTACAAACAGAACCAAATGAACTGGTTTGGCTTACCTGGCTGGCAGCGGCTCCCGGGCTGGGTCGGCACTTTTAAACTGTTTAACTGCTAACGAAATGAATAACAAATATTGAAACAAATTAAAAATTCATTTCGTGCCCATCTCTACTCCACATGATAACTCCCAACCCATCTATGCCCACAGCTCACCAGTTTGCTGACTTAGCTGTGATGGTAGCACCAATGATACTTGCCAGTACATTTTTTTTTTAATGATAAGGGTTCTGCCCCTTGATGTGATTGACCAGTGATGGCTGTGTCTTGTTTATATATGTAGGCCTGGCTCCACTTGAGGCTGCCTTCACGTAGCTCATTGGTGTGCAGTAGCCACTGGAGGTAAGATGTGTTCCTTCTGATTTATGACACCAACTATGGCCACTGGTTTCCACCTCCCATTCAAGTACAGGGATGCCTTGGATCGCAAATGACTTGAATTATGAAAAACTTGAATTACGCTGCAGCCATGATGTTTTAACTTTGTAATTCATTTTTTTTTTTGTAATTCACCGTGCTTTTTCCTTCAGCGTGCCCAGAAAGCAGGTGGGTGGTGGGCATCCAAAAGCACAGACCTCCCCCATCTCTGCCTGCATTTGGAGGTGTGATGAAGGAAAAAGCACCGCTTCCCCCACCACCCCCATAGGCAGCCAAAGCCCTTTCCCATCTTTAGGAAAGGGCTTTTTATGGGTAAGTGGGTGAGTGGTAGAGTCACCCATTGCCCACTAACCCATGTCTGCCCGCTGTGGGCATGGGTCTTTTGAAAAACCTTGCAGAGCCGAGGCTGCAGGCTTCCGAATGCCTCAACCCAGCAGAGGCCTGAGCGCATCACCACAGCCTGTGTTTTAAAATCAGATCCTTGCCACTGCCCCCCCCCCCGGTTTGAGTGGCAAGCATCTGGCTTTAAAATAGGGTTGTGTACCATGCAGACCAGGTTGTGCGCAGGGGTGTTTCCAATCACCCGCGTGCACAGCCTGCCCTTTACATGGCATGGGCCCTGTTTTAAAATCAGATCCTTGCCACTCCAACTCCCCCCCCCCAGGCCAGAGCAGCAAAAATCTGATTTTAAAACAGGGGTACATGCCATGCAAAGAGCAGGCTGTGTGCGGGGTGTGTATGTGTTTTCGATCACCCGTGCATACAGCCTTCTCTTTGCATGGCTCGCAGGTGTTTTAAACACAGATCCTTGCTGCTCCAATCCAGGGTGGGGGAGTGGGCGAGAGCTAGAGTCACCCCTTGCCAGCTTCCCTCCCCCCCCCACCCAGGGTCAGAGCAGCACACCATGCAAATAGCATCCTATCTGTGGAGCTGTCAAAATGACCTGCTGATGGCCAGGTGATTTTGACAGCTTCAATGCTGGTTGATTAAGCCCCCCCCCCCAAGGAAAAAAAAACAGCAAAGGGGGGAAGCTCTTCCCCTGCTTTGCTGGGTTGGGGCAGGCTTTCCACAGGGATCCATTGAAAACTAATCAGTCCATTCCCCCTTTTTGCCTTTTTTTCTGACCTCTGGAATGGATTATTTTCAGACAAGATCATCTTCAGCCCAGATGACAAGAACATCTCAGGTCTTAATGTTAAGAGCTGTCATAATATGTAGAACTGACAAAATGTATGTAATGTATGTTTAACAGATTGAACAGAGAATTTGTAAAATGGAGTCAGTCAAAAATGCAGTGTCATGATGTTAGCCACAAGTGCAAGGGATTAGAAATCACTAGCAGGTTAAGTGATTTAGCACAGGTGGAATAGTTTAATGACATCATGGTGTATCAGGATGTGATTGGTTAAAATCATGTCTGATGAGTTCCAAATGTGTATAAAGAAACTGGCTGGTGTAATGTAAACTGGGACTGTTTATGGTGAGAAAACAGTACCCCACACTCTGTTGTATATTTCGCTCTGTATATATGTTATGCTTGGTGTTATGCTGCTGTTTTTCTTATCTACCG
>JAHTLZ010000379.1:54907452-54924782 GCA_023846285.1 Phrynocephalus versicolor | reverse complement strand
AATAATAATAATAATAATAATAATAATAATAATAATAATAATAATAACCACCCACCAGTGGGGTTTAAAAAAATCAGAAAAAAATGAAACTTAACCAAAACAAATTACAAAACAATTTTTTCCTAAAAATTCATTTCGTAATTAACAACCCAAACTGGACCGGAAAAATAAACGAAACAAAATGAATCACCTTTTTGTGTGTGCCCATCTCTAATTACCAGGAATACCATTATCCACAACAAATTACCTCTGTGGGATAAGCAGGGTGCAGTGGCCTTTCGCCAGATGGGTAGGTTATGAATTGAATGAATAAATGAATGAATGAATGAATGAAGTCACCTTTTAGAATCAACTTCTGACATCAACTGTTGTGATTAAGAGCATACCAGCCTGCTCCTATAGTGCTGTTTTTTAAAAGCCGCTGACATAATCAGTACCACAATCCATTCCTACTCTTGCTTTGGCAGAGAGAATACAGCTTCTCCATTCAACTGCTTCTAATTACAGTGATGCCTTGAATTACGAATTACTTGAATTACAAAAAGACTGAATTATGAAGGGAAATCTGCAGGTATGGGGAAAATTCAACTTACAAAAATGTAAGCTTGGGTTTGTTTGTTTGTTTTGAGTTATGAAACCTTCCCCCTGCCCTGTGCTTGTAATCACTGGGAACTAAAACAGAAAGTAACCATTGAAATGAAACGAAAAACCCATTTCAACTATAAAATGGGTCCTGCTTGTTTTCAGTTGCAAAACTGCCATCTTGTGTCCACCCCCACTACAGCACTATAATTACAAACAAGGAGGAATCATTTTATAGTTAGTCACACAGAAGAGGAATTGCTTGTTTTGAAGCCATTCTGGAAATATTTGGCACTGTTTTGAGGACTTTTTGGAACTTTTGGGGTGAATTTCTTAAGCAGTTGACAGGTAGAGAGCTAAGCTGGATTGTTTGCATGCATGTTACTGTGCTTTTTCTATTCTGGGAGGGGGTGATTTCCCACTTGGAATGGATTAATTGGTTTCCCATGCATTTTCGTCTCAGACTCTTCAAGTTGTGTTGTTGTTCATTGGAAGATATGAAAATTTTGAGTTAAGATAATCCCATTGGAATTGATTAATTTCATAATTCAAGGTACCACTGTATAACATTGGCCATCTAATAGTGCCCACATGTACAAGTCATCTGTTAATTTGTCTGAAGCATGCATTTGTGATGAACTGATTGATGTCTTCATAAAATTATGCCAGTTCTTTTGCTTTGTTTCTGAGATCTAGTCTAATTTTTTGTTTGTTTCTTATTTTGGCATTCCAGTTATCTGCAATTATTATCCTCTCTTGTTTTGGTGTATGACACACACATTTGTGAAGTGTTCCATATTTTTTCCTGAAGTTTCTTAAGTGACATAACATAGATTGTGGGTTCTGGTGCCAATTTTAGTGTTTTGTGTTTAAATGTATTTATTGTTTTCAATTCTCCATTGCCTTTTTAATGTTTGAACTGTGTTACTAGGGGTGGGGTTACTAATTTCCTAGAGGATAGGATGAAAATCCAAAAGGACCTTGACAGAGTGCTGGGGTTCAACAGAAATGTCGGATGGTGCATCTATGTAAAAAGAATGAATTGCACAGATATCAGATGGGGGACACCTGGCTGGAAAATAGCACATGTGAAAAGGATCTGGGAATCAAAGTGGACCACAAGCTTCTTATTCCACCCTGAAATTAGTAGCTGCAGTGGACTGCATTTTGAAAGTAGCTTCCCAACTTCTGCCCCAAATTATGGAGTCCCTGCATCCTCATATGATAAGTGCAGGGGAAGCTCAAACTGCTTTGCAGATAAAATGAGCAATGATCAAAGTAATCCAGTATGAATTCTCTACCATTTCTCGCTTTGTTAAAACACCAGATTGTAAAAGCAGGGAGGGTTTGATATTTATCTGGTCTGCTTAGCCATAGGACGGAGGTGGCCAATCTGTATTTCAGCATTTGATGATCACTGTGCTTTCTTAAAATAAGACCCATACTATTTCTACCCCATGCCCTGAAGTGAAGATTGCCCTGATTTCATGCAACTGTACAAATAGAAATCAATATGGACCAGACAAAGAGGTTCCCATGGCCATCATTTCCAGTAATTGCAAAAATATAAAACTGAGCAAAATGGAAATTTCCTGCAAAAATAACAAACTCCATGTTTGTGTACATGCTGAATAACGGTTCTGTAAAATCTGACATATTGATTGATTCACGACAGTTGTCAGAGAACCGAACAATAGATTGGGAAGTGAAGGAGAAATTTACTTCACTGGTCTTCTTTTATTCATCCCTTTCATATCCATGTGAGTTTTCCCTCAAAATGCCTTCATAGGTTCCAGCCTGCCACTTTAAATCAGTAAATGTACAAAAGAGCTAGATGGAATTTTCTGTTTTCCTTGGCAACACTCAAGTTTTATTTATTCACACTTGCTGTGATTTTCGCTGAGAATGGATGGTTCCAGGAGAGAACAGCTGCCCGACTGAAGGCTGGGCAAAGCACCCAGGAACTGAATTAGAGACAATACAGACCCTTGACTTAGAGGTATTTAAGTGCTTTAAAGAGCTCACATTCTACTGGACGGCAAAACTCTGCCAAAGCATTCCTCTTCTTAAAAAGGAAAATTCAAAATACCAATGGCAGCTATGGAAAGTTTTTGCTACTTTTGATCTAAGTGAAAAAATATGACACAACATATTGGAACTTTGGGGGGGGGAGCAGAATGACACAGGTTGATACTTTTCTTATGAGGTACCTGAAGCAAAGCATCACATCTTTTTAAGGCAGTTAAGACCTGCCTAGATAATCAACCTATTCACTGATTTCTTGTTGTGCAGTTTTTAGATGTGAATTGCTATCAATTAAAAACATCTTGATACATTTTCTCCTGCACATCATGGGATCTTGTGATTCAGCATATAACAGATGAGGTGCAGAAAGATTTCCAGAGATGAAGGTATGCAGAGATCTCTCTTAACTCATGAAGATTTACCACTAATACTAGTGCTGTTCATGTAACTGCACAACAGGATTTGAGCTAGCAAGAAGGTTAAATTTGAGCTGCCACTTTAAGATCCAAAATTCTGTATATTGTCTTACTTCTCCTAGCCAGGGGGTTAGCAATTAAATCATAGAACAATAAAGTTGGATAGGACATGTAAGACTATTGAGTCCTCAAATAACCATACTGTCAAACAATGACAACACTGTAGCACTCTTTCTCCATGATCATTTCCGGCTTGCATTTTCTCCCCATAAGATGACCAACTCTTTGTTTTCTGTTTTTAGGACAAGGGATCACATGTTAAAAATATGTCTCCTGGCCTGTTGTGGCTTCTTGGAGTCTGCTCATTAACCCTGCTGGAATTCTCTCAGGGCTTCTTTTCCGGTTCTCCTAATCGGTTGTATATGTTTGATCTAGGCTTCCATTACAGCCCCTTTTTAAATTACCTGTTTTAATTCTCAGGGATTAAAATAGAACATTCTGCTCTGAAAAAGCTCCGTAGGATTCAGAATGTGCCAAAAGCTTGCCACATTCCCCCATTTAATAATTACTGGATCCATTTCACGGGGCGATCAATAGATTGCTGTGGATTTTCATCAGGGTCCATGAATGTGGAGATTAATTCCATGGGGAAAGTGCTTGCGAAACATTCAGTAGCATAGAAATGCTATTAGCGTCTCCGGCCTTTATTGATCGGCCAGCCACAGATAATCCTTTTCTAATAATCAGTTTACTAAAATGGAATCTATGCCTTGTTCAGCTACATAGGCGCATCCTAATGGCCAACATGGAGCAGGCTCACCATATGTAAAGTGGCATACAGCTTCCCTTAAATAAGTCTGATATATCTATGAGCAAACAATGGCTTTGGAACGATTTTTCATTCTTGCATTATAAAGCCTTGTTTGTTTTGTACTCATGCCTGTGGATGGGGAGAAGTGAAACCATTCTCCTTGCCTGTGAAGAAGGCGGGGTCTTTTGAACATGGTGCTGCAGTGGTTAAAGGGCAGTACTGCAGTCAAGAGTCTGCCTATGAAATGAGTTTCTTTCTGATGGGCTCAGGTAAGCAGCTTGAGATTGAATCGGCCTTCCATCCTTCTGAGTTCAGTAAACTGAGTAACCAGTTTGTGGAAGGGGCAATGGGTAGCCTGAATAATTATGTTGCAACCTACCCAGAGGGTGCTTTAAGCACCATGCTTTGCTTTGTCTTCAACAAAAGAGGAGGGTAACCAGAATGATTAGGGGACTGGAACACCTTCCTTACCATCTGAGGCTGCAACAGCTGGGGCTCTTCACTCTTAAATGGCGGCATCTATCATACATGGTGCGGACAAAGTAAATAAGGTAAAACTGTCTTCCCTATCACACAACACTAGAACTAAGGGGCACTCTATGACATTTTTGGGTGCTACATCTCAAGCAAATAAGAGAAAGTACTTTTTTTTTCACCCAGAGGATCACTGGGTCGGTGGAAATCCCTGCCAGAAGAAGTGGTGAAGAACAAGAGTATCAATGGCTATCATTACAGATGCCTAAGGACAACCTCCAGGTTGGAGAGAGAGGCAGGATACCTCTCAGTAAGATGTGAAATAAAACAGGCAATGCTAAAGAGAAAAACAGTTGCCCTCCACTTGAAGACAACAAACCTCATGTTGCACTGCATTCCGTAACTGAATGCATATGTAGGGAAATCCCTGTGGCCTTTAACAGAATCACTTAGTATTCACAATTAAAGCAATATTGGCCTTAAACGGAAATCCTGGACTTTGAAGTCAGCTTATTTTATATGTCATATTTTTAGTCATTTTATATGTCATATTATGTGTTGTACCTGTTTTTAAATCTATGTGAAAATGCATTAAATGAGTTTTATATAGCAAACACAAAATTTCGTTGTTCCTGCAAGGGGGCAATGACAATAAAAATTCCTATTCCTATTCCTAAATTAAATTAAATTAAATTGATAATCTCTGTTCAGATTTTCCATGGCAATCTAGTGCCCCAAGATCTAATCACAGAAATCAACCTTAGTTTCCTTTTGTAGACTTTGCACATGACCAGACCTGGGGTTTTACTGAATGCTGATTAGAAAGAGAAACTTTAAGGCAGCAATAGTAAAACTGAATCCAGTAATGCCTTTTAAGATGAATGTCCCGTAAGACGAACAACTCACAAAATGAATAAAAAATTGGGGAATAGAGATGAAAATTTCCTATGGGATGATTCGCAAGACAAAAATCCAAGTTACCCAGGATGCATTGTGCTCCCTTAGTTTGTGAAGGGACGGGAGGATTTTTTTCATCACGTTTTGGAGCCATTGTGGACATTGTTTTCCAGCAGTTTTTGGACTTTTCTAACTTGGAAAGGTAGGGAGCTGAGGTTTCCTTTCTTTCTTTCTATTTTTGCATTGTTTTTCATTGCACTTTTGGTGGGAACAACATGGGTTTTTTTTTTTTCTTGGAGCTTGCTTTTGATAATCTTTGACTTGTTTTTCATTGCACTTTTGGCAAGAATGACCTGGAGTTTTGCCTTGCTTTTCATTATACTTCTGGTGGGAACAGGCTGGAATTTGTCTTGCTGTTGGCTTTTGCCCATGATTGCACTGGGGGAGGGGGTCCAGCTGTGCATGCCTTTAAAATGCACTTCATAAAGAAGTCTGAAAAAAATTGCCTTTTGGGCCTTTTTTCCTACTTCCAGAATGGATTAATCAGTTTCCCATTCATTCCTATGGGAAACCACATTTTTGCAAGAATAATTTTTCATACTACAAAATGATTCATAGAATGAATTAAATTCATCTTAAGAGGTATCACTGTATCAGAGCCTCATATATACCAGTGTTGGCAAACCTATGGCACGGGTGCCAAAGGTGGCACTCAGAGCCCTTTCTTTGGGCACCCAATATCGCCCTTGCACAGCCACCTGTATTCAGGTTAAATTGCTATATGCGAAAAATTAGTGGGTTTTGAATCACAATTTGGGCACTCGGTCTCTAAAAGTTTCGCCATCATTGATATATACTGTAGAACATTGAAGGGGAAGATGAAAGGTTTACATAATCTGGGGATCATGAACTCATTAATTATAGTGGGAGCCCAAAAAACCCACTGACTCTTTTACCGCTTACTAATTGGAGCACCAACAAATATGCAACACATGCAATGCAAAACAAAGTGTACTATTGATTGGTTGGTTGGTCAGTTGGTTGGACCCCTTTCTACAATTAAGGGATGTCCAGGTGCTCACAATATTAAAAAGAGTCAAATTAAAACACAGAACAATATGTGAGAATGACAATAAAATAGTAATTACAATAATAAACAGATTTAAATATATTGGGTAATTAAAATATGCAACATGTTAAAATCATGCTATCTTATTTTAGAAATGACATTCAGAGACCCAGTAATGATTGTTAAAATTCGCTAAAAATGTTAAAAGTTTGCTAGAAAAGAAGGGTCTCCAGCTGACGGCAGAAAGATAAGACCTCCCAAGGGGGCACATTCCATAATCTGGGAGTAGCCACAGAGAAAGCTACCCAAAAAGATACTTGTATTGACTGGTCAGATCATATTTTAAAATGCTTTTAAGGAGTATGCTAAATGCAAATGATTCTGTGGAGTTAGGAATTACTGGTACATTTTCTATGAGCAGCCGTCATCATTTTCACCTTGACCTCTCTGATCCACCAGTTTTCTGTTTTCCTTCTCAGTTTAGGTTGACTCCTTGGTAGATGATTTTCCCAGCCACAGCACATTATTCTTGTCATTCTTTGCTGTAACTCAAGAGTATTTGAGGTGGTTTGCACTTGAATGGACAATTACAATCAATTGACTTGACAAAAAGAGAAAAGCTTCTGCTAGAGGTGGAAACAGCTAGATATAGATAAGCAGTTGCCTGAATTTTGGATTTCCGCTAGGTGCTGCACCATGGGAGCTGTCATAATGAACACCTCCACTTCCAAATGTACCACCAGGCCACTGACAAGTATCACAATTGAACCACAAAGCGACCCTTGGCTCCTGCTGATTTGGATCATTAGTGAATAAGGAGCAAACTGGATATAATGAGAGGGATTTGTGATTCGATTTCCAGTTGCTTTTTAAATAATTGCAGTTAAGGGTGAACCAGACTAGGACAACAGACTTGAAATCATAGGTTAGCAGTCAAATACAGGGATGGAGAATAACTCATTGCACTTACTGTCAAGGTGAAATGAAGTTGTGCCAGTGACTTGGATGTTTGTTTTTTCATTGACTAGATCTCAGAATCCACCCACCATCTCAGTCCCCCCCCCCCGGGGAAAAGAGCTTGTTTTTAATAGGGACTCAGTTTGGGACTAGGGACTTGATACAAAAGATGCAGACTCAGACTTGGGACTTAGCTCCATAGTCTTCCCCCAATATCTTTGATCAAATTCATTTTATTTTATTTTATTTCATATTACTATAGTTGTAAAGATTGTCTGTTCTGTCACTGCGAAAGTCTAGGTCTCCCTTAAGGAGCTGCATTGTGCCAATTATCTCAGACATGCCAGTTTCATTATTAGAAAAGAAGGAAAGAGTGTCTTTGCACTCCTGACCAGAGAACTGGATTGAGATATGTCATATACTGAGCCCACTAGACCCCCCCACACACAGAGAGACAGGCAATGCCAATAAAAAATAAGTAATTGGTTCATTGTCATACTTCTCTAATAGTTAGGAAGTTTTCCCTTATACTCAGCGGAGATCCAGCTTCCTGTAACTTGATCCCAGTATTGCGTGCTCTGCGCTCCCGGAAAAGTCAAGATCCTGTAACTTCTGTGTACGACAATCTTTCAAGAATGTAAGAAGGGTTATCATATGTTTCTCAAAGTGAAACATAGTAATAATTATCTTTGATTTGCAGAGTTGAAAGGGACTCTATGGATGACCGAGTCCCGCCCCTGTCAAAGAGGCACAGTAGGGGAATTATACTCCCAATCACTGGCTTCACAGTCACATACTTAATCTACTGAAACATCTAACAGTTCATGCTAAATTATTTCGCTATTCCTCATTGGGCTTGTTTTTAGGCCTTTAAAGTTTCCAGACTGAACTTGTTCCAATTTATTGCCATCCAACTTAAAGGATGGTCGCCAGAACTGGATCCATTGCTCAATATGAGGGTTAAAAGGTAAAGGTTTCCCCTGCACATTGTGCTAGTCCTGTCCGACTCTAGGGGCGGTGCTCATCACCATATTCAAACCAAAGAGCCAATGTTTTGCAAGTCCATGGCCACATGGCTGGCATGTTTTCAAGGAAACACTCTTTTACCTTCCCGCTTTTTATAGTGGTACCTATTTATCTACTTGCATTTAGATGCTTTCAAACTGCTAGGTTGACAGGAGCTGGGGTTATCAGCAGGAGCTCGCTCCATGACATGGCACCCAGGATTCGAGCCGCCGAGCTGCCAACTTTGCAGGCAACAGTTTCAGAGCCTTAGTTTGCTGATCCACCACGCCCCTATACAAGATGAGGCCTAACCAGTGCCAAATCAGGGGAACACCTGTGGCGTTTCTCAATGAGTGTTGTATGGCTGTCATTGGGCATTACCTCACGTCCACTTTGTACCACAACAAAATAAAATGTGTAATATATCTTGTTGCGGTCACCTGTTTTTTGGGGGGTGGGGTGGGTGGGTTGTTTTTTTGTTTTTTTGGGTTTTTTTTCTGTTTGTGCATCTTTAAGGACGTACTTTATTGTTATGAAACTTCTGTGACCTCACGAGGGGTGCCACATAAAAGTGCATTTTGTTTTTGTTTTCCTGCAGCAAAAGAAAGAAAACAGTTATGTTGCAGAATATACATTACCCCATGGGTGCATGCACCAGCTTTAAAACCACAACGGAAACGTGACAAGGATCCCACCACCCCAAGGCCAGGTAAAAGGGAGATGCACTGAGTCGTGCTTCGGGGGGCGTGGTCACACTTTTCTATTTTTCTTAAAGTGTGATGGCCAACGGGGACCAATTTTAAGATCTGCAACTCAGTGCACTTTCTAGAGCAACAAAGTGCACGTGAGGTAACACCCATTGTGTACAGAAGTCATCTCATGCCCTTCTTAGCCCATTGCACCATGTATGAATTGGCTCAATGTTGTACATCAGGGCTAAACATTTTTTCAGGGAGCATTTCTACTAGCATTTGAAGAATGGCAAATATCAGAGCATTGTTTCAGCATCAGCTGACATCTCCCCTGCATGCCATTTCAGAAGATGCATTGTAATAATGAAGTCACATCCATGTGCATTTAATTATGCACCAAGCATGTAATATGCTCAAAAATACATGTTTTTTAAACTGATCCTTGGAACCCTTTATATTGTTGATCCTATCCCTCCACCCACCCACCCCGCAAAAGGAATATAGTTGAATATGTCAGAGTAAATAAAGAGTCTTGTTGATAGCTATTAATATTTAAAAGCAAGGCGTGAGATTTTATTAACTTGAATAAGGACTCTCTTTTTAAAAAAAAAAACACCTCCATTTGCTAAATAATCCTTTACTGTTATGGATATATTTTCCTTCTCTGTTTCAGTGATCTGACTAGAGAAAGGGAGGGGGTTTGGGGGAGGGACCGGTGGTGGGAGATGCAGATGAATTGTAATAGACTTTTGAGATATATAGCATCTTGTTAAAAATTCATGCTGGCCAGAATATGAAAAGGTCAGAAAATGTCTTTGAAATTCTGCCAAGGCTTTTTTTTTGATAATTCATGCAGGTTTAAAAGGGAAATTCCTCATTAGATAGGGCCTAATGCTTATTAATTTATACTACTAAGGCAGAAGCTGAATATTAAGTGGTAGATTCGGCTAATCCAGTTATTAAATATCAAAGACCATATGTTTTCACCAGGTATTCTTGCTTATTGATTAATGGGCTTAGAAAAATACAGATAAAAAGCAGAGGAAGCTGATTGAAAGGTAGGTCTAGAACCTCAGCCAGCCTTCACCTTGGCATCTAGTGGAAGATTAATAACCTCTTTGAGAAGGGCACCTACTTAACAGCTTAAGTAGGTGGTGAACATGCCGTAGTTTCCACTGAAACATGGTATTGTGGGTTCTTAGAGGTACATAACCCCAGTACACTGTTCATTGCCTCCAGTACCCTGTTCACCTGGGTTCATATCCCCATTGGCAATGGTAACTCATTTGGGGAGCAGACTATCACAAAACCTCTCCCTAAAAATAGGAATAGGAATAGGAATAGGAATAGGAATCTTTATTGTCATTGCTCCCTTCCAGGAACAACGAAATTTCATGGTTGATATATTCAACTCATTTAAAACATTCCACATAGATTTAAAAACAGCTACAACACATAAAATATGACATATAAAATGACTAGAATATGTCATATAAAATAAGCTGACTTCAAAGTCCAGATCTCACATGTCTTGAAAAAGATCTATTAGCACCAGCAAAAGTTGCATGGAACTTGCTGGTGCATAACAGACAGAGACAATGTTAATAGTGAAGAGACTGAGACTGGAAGTCAATCACACACAGAGTCACCATAAGCTGGAGAGAATTTGACAACATGTGACAGCAGCAGCAGCAGCAGCAGCAGCAGCAGCAGGTACATAGAGATGCTATTGTCAATATTTTGAACACACCGTATCATGTCAAACTTTTCTGAGTGGTAAAAACCAGAGAAGATTGTGAGGAGTTCCCCAAACTGGGGGAACGGACTGCGAAATGGCCAATGCATCAATGTAGCAAAATGTAAAGTAATGCATATTGGGGCAATAAATCCCAACTTTATCTATCAACTCATGGGCTCTGAGCTATCCGTGAGGGATCAGGAAAGAGATGTTGGTGTGTTGGTGGACAGCTCAATGAAGGTGTCTACCCAATGTGTGGCAGCAGTGAACAAGGCCAATTCCATGCTAGGGATTATCAAAAAGGGGATCGAAAATAAAACAGTCAACATTATAAGGCCATTGTACAAAACAATAGTAAGGCTGCACCTGGAGTAGTGTGTACAATTCTGGTCACCGCATCTCAAGAAAAACATAGTAGAACTGGAAAAGGTGCATCTCAAAGAAGGCATAGTGGAACTAGAAAGGGTGCAGAAGAGAGCGACTAAAATGATTACAGGGCTGGGGGAACCTCTCTTATGAGGAAAGGCTAAAACATTTGGGGCTCTTTAGTCTGGAATAAAAGGTGCCTGAGGAGGGATATGATTGAGACATACAAAATAATGCAGGGCATGAGTCAAGTGGATAGAGGGATGCTCTTCTCCCTCTCACAAAATACCAGAACTAGGGGACATACACGCAAATTGAGGGCTGGAAGAGTAAGAACAGACAAAAGAAAATATTTTTTTTTTACCCAGCGTGTTGTTAGTTTGTGGAACTCCCTGCCACAGGAGGTGGTGATGGCATCTGGCCTGGATGCCTTCAAAAGGGGATTGGACAGATTCCTGGAGGAAATGTCCATCTCAGGTTACAAACTATGGTGGAGATCTGTAATCTCCAGGTTTAAAAGTAGGGAAGTTCAAGGACCAGATGCAGGGGAGTGATATCAGGAGACAGATATCTAGTCTTGTGTGTTCCCAGAGGCATTTGATGGGGCCACTGTGAAATACAGGAAGATGGAATAGATGGGCTCATGGCCTGTTCCATCATGGCTCTTCTTATGTTCTTATGTTCTTATGTCCATCATATTTTGGAACCGAAGTGAAATTGGGTCCATTAGTACTTGAAGGGATGACTACCACATGATTCCAGACAGAATTGTGCCCACAGCCCTGTTAGATGGTGCCAATCACAGTTGATACCGGATTAAATGAAGGAATGGTCTGCTTTGGGACAGGACAGCTCCCTCATGCTCCTTTAACTTCCTCCTTATCAATTTTCAGGGCAGATACAACATTCCTATCTTAAGGAGTCCAACACTCCTTTATTTACCGCGCTCATTCCGTTGAGCAGAAAATATAGTTAGGAGCACCAGCTGATCCTAGCAAGCCCAGACTGTGGAGTTAATAAGGCGTCCTGAGGGTTGCTAAATAATGTTTGCATCTGGGGGGGTTTCTATCACAATGGAAGAAGAATATATAGAGCAGGCCCGATTGGTATAAAAAGACCTGCAGGATGACTTCCTGATGAACAAAAGGAGCAGACTGCAGGAAAGCCTCACCACAGACAATCTATTTTGATATTTGGTTTGGATAATGAATCCTGGTGATAATAAGCGGAACCTTCATGGCAAACACACCAGGAGCATGCTGGGTAAGATTAACAATGCTCCTTGACTGCTTGCCTGTTTAACTAGCAGCAGGAGCCACCCGGAGCACAAATGATTTAATGCCCAGATGCTGAGCAATTTGAGATGCCGTTGCCCCCTAGAGAGAAGCAATTATTGTCTTGGAGGGTATTATTAACCCCATCCAGCCATGAAATTCTTCTGAGGGTAAACCCATTTCCATTGCTATGTGTTTACTCGACGAGAAGGTAGCAAAACAGCTTACAGTGCAAGAGGTCTTGCTTCCAAGAAGTGTCATCTTCCTACCTGCTTGCTAGGAATGAAGCAGCTTCTTGTCACTGTGAAAGGAGTAGAGCAAAACACCCACCATATGATCAAGCCTCATGATGCAGTGGTTAGACTACAGCACTGCTGTCAAGACTCTGCTCACAGCCTGAGTTTGATCCCGACGGGCTCAGGTTGCTGGCGCAAGGTGGAATCAACCTTCCATCTTTCCAAGTTTGGTAAACTGAATTCGCAGCTGGCTGGAAGGATGTTGTGTAGCCTACATGATTAAACTGTAAACTATCCAGAGAGTGCTTTAAACGAGTAGTCCTTGACCTTTAAAGCTTCAGGGATTAGTTTTGTCCTTGTTCAGAGCTTCCCAGGGGCACACATGCAGGGCTTCTTTTCAGACATGTATGTGCACTAAAGTTTCCTCTTCCACTACTTTCATTGCAATTGCAACCTAAACAAAAATGAGTGTGACAGGTGTCTGTGGCAGCATATTCCCCTGCCAGATAGCTCTAACCATCAGGAGGTTCTTTCTAATGTTCAAATGGAACCTCTTTTCCTATAATTTGAAACCATTGCCCTGAGTCCTAGCCACTGAAGCCATGGAAAACAAACTAGTCCCCAATTCAATATGGCAGCCTTTCAAATATTTAAACATGGCTATCATATCCCCTCACAGCCTTCTTTTTTTAATGTTAAACATTCCAATCTACCTAAGCCATTCCTCCTATGACATTTTTGTCAAGACTTTAACCATCCTGGTCACCCTCTTCTGGACCTGTTCAAGGGTGTCAACATCATTTTCAAATTGAGGTGCCCAGAACTGGACACAGTACTCCAGGTGGGGTCTGATCAGAGCAGAATAGAGTGGTACTATCACCTTCTGTTCTCTAGAGACTATGCTTCTACATGAAAATCTACACCTGGTTATTCCCAAGAAGACTTTGAATCTGCACCAAAGGCTATTGAATAAACTAGCCAGTCCTGCAATCAAGGAACAGATCTTGTCCTGGATCAGCAACTGGCTAAGGGACAGGAAACAGAGAGTAGCACTAAATGGATACTACTCCAAGTGGAAGGAAGTAAAGAGTGGGGTTCCCCAAGGTTCAGTACTAGGACCCCTGCTTTTCAACCACTTCATAAATGATCTAGAAGTAGAAGTAAATAGCAAGGTAGCCAAATTTGCTGATGACACTAAATTATACAGGGTAGTAAAATATGAGAGAGAATGTGAGGAGGTCCAGAGGGATCTCTTGACACTGGGGGAGTGCAGAGTGATGCATGTTGGGGCGGGGGAACAAATTATATTTATAAACTGATGGGGTCTGAACTCTTTGCAACAAACCAGGAAAGGGACCTTGGTGTCCTGGTGGTCAGCTCAATGAAGGTGTCAATCCAGTGTGCCACAGTAGTGAAAAAAACAAACTCAATGCTAGGGATTAGAGATGGGCACGGAACAAACATTTTTTCATTTCCGTTATTCATTAGTAGTTCCATTATGTAATGAAATGACAAATGAAAATTGTGATGAAAATGCAATGAAATGAACAGCACCACGAAAATTGTGTTCGTTACGTTTCGTTTCCGTTAATGGCGACACACAATGAAATGAGCTGTTTTAAATGTTAAAAAATGCCCTGGACATCCGTAAAAATGCAGCGATAATTATTTGTCTGATAATACCTATCAGGGGGGTTGGGGTCCTTAAAACGTGCATTTATGTCTTTTCTCAGATTGCTGTATTTTTTCCCTTTAAGGGGAGTTAGGGGACATCGACACAAAATGGCTCCCAGATGCCTAATATTGATTGATTTCTTGGGCATTAAAACACCCTGGACATCTGTAAAAATGCAGCAATAATGCAATAATCATTTGAAATTATTACCTACCAGGGGCTTAGGGTCCTTCAAACGTTTATTTTTATCTTCTCTCATCACGATGTATTTTTCTTTTCCCTTTAAATTGGATGTCGCCACCATCCACAAAATGGAGGCAAGCCATGCGATGGGATCATGTTCAACCAATAGCATGCCCAGGTTGCAGACTGGGCAGATCTGGCAGCCACAGAGGGCATAAAAAGCTCTGGCAGCCCCCATCCTCCTTGCAGTCTCCTGTGGGAGTTAGGGTGGGATTGCTGTCTCTGCTGCGACTCTAGCTTCAGTCCTGCAGCCTCCCTGTGTGCATGCATGCGTACCTCTCATTGAGTACCCTCCCTTGCCCCGCAGTGCAGTCACTCTGCGGCTGCCTTGCACCCTGGGCAATGGCCGCCACTGCCTTTGCAGCCTCCCTGCATACCTAGTCTATACTGTGTCTCTGCCAGCATCCATTTTTTTAGTGTTTTCCCTCTGGTCTAGGGTGTTGGGGGACGCCCGCTCACGGAAATGCTTTAAAAATCGTGCAAAAAGCAGGTAGAAATGACAAACGAAAAAAGAAAAACGGAAACAAATTTTTTCCAAAAATTAGTGACAAACGGAAACGAACTGAAACAGACCTCTCAAAGACAAACGAAAAACCAAAACACCATTTTTTGATTCGTGCCCATCTCTACTAGGGATTATTAGGGAAGGTATAGAAAATAAGTCCACAAGTGTTATTTTGCCTCTTTATAAATCTATGGTGAGGCCCCACGTGGAGTCTTGTGTACAGTTCTGGTCACCATGCCTCCAGAAGGATATTATGGAAATGGAAAAAGTGCAGAGGAGGGTAACCAGAATGATTAGGGGATGGGAACACCTTCCTTACCATCTGAGGCTGCAATGGCTGGGCCTCTTCACTCTTGCACGATGGAGCCCAAGAGGTGAGCTGATTAAAGTTTATAAAAGCATACATGGTATGGACAAAGTAGATTAGGAAAAACTGTTTTCCCTATTGCACAACACTAGAACAAAACACACCTGTGGAGTTGGTAGGACCAATAGAAAGCCCTCTCCTGGTGATCTAGGCAATATCATAATGGGAGACATCATTCTTGAGATAGCTTGGACCCAAGCCACTTAGGGCTATATAGGTTTGGTCAAGCAATTTAAATGGTGTCCAGAAACAGATCAGCAATCGGTGAACCTACCATAATGGGGGGTGGGGATTGTGAGCTTTGTGAGCAGACCCAGTTAGCAGTGTGGTTGTCCCATTTTGGCTGCACCAGCATTTCTGAACACTTGCTTGTTGCAATTTTATAGATTCAGCCTATTTCTGCTGGTGGGAAGGAATGAAAAGAAAATATTAAAGATGGAAAGGAACCCTCGAAATGGCAGTTCTCCCTGATTCATGCTTCATCCACGGTGACAAACAACAAACCATGAATTTCACTCCCACCAACTGATGAACCGTGAATCAGTTTATTGGCTTGTGGGGAGCTTAAGAAAAAAACAACAAGCCCCAACCCTGCCCCCAATCTACCCACCCCATTCCTGCCTCCACACCTTGTTCCCACTTCTCTTGTCCATTCCTTGTCCACTGCTGCACTGCCCCCATCATGGGACCTGGGGTCAGCAAAGATGGGAGGAAACACACCTCCATTTTCCTTTGCCGGTCCTCTGGCATCCCATATTAAGAGATGAATATTTAACAAATCAACAATATTGCAGATTCATTTTTTTAAAAAAAAAGTCATTCTCATCTATAGAAAATATGATACAAAAATTTTGGAAATGTATTTTTAAAGAACTAAGTGACATACTAGAAATGATCATGGAGCCCAACTCTGAAATTGCTCTGTTATCAATATTTGTCGATCATAGTTATGATGTTAAAACTAAAGAGTTGATTACAAATTTGTTGACTGCAGCTAGATTAATAATTGCTAGAAATTGGAAATATGAATATGAACTATGCTTAGATGAATGGTATAATGAAATATGGAATATTGCTTTAAATGATAAATTGACATGTTCTTTAAAGGTTAAAAAAGGAGAGTTAAAAAGAGATATTTTCTAATAATTTCTATGATATATGGGGTAGATTTATTGAATATGTGCTTGTACGAGATAAGGGTAAGGCTTCCGCGCAACAATCAATTTTGATAATGACTGTAAATATGAAGAGTGATCCTGTTGGTGAAGGGGTGCACTGTTGTTGATGTTTGTCTTTTTTTGTAATGTGTATAAAATTTTAAATAAAAAAAAAAGAAAATACAGCCAAATGTTTCTCCCGACTTCAAGACAAAATATCAAGGGATTTGAGAAGATTGAGGTTTGATTTCATTCAGGAGTGTGCTCTTTTTAGTTTTTAAATTGATTTTGAACTTGTGTCACAGTTAATTTTATGACAATGTATCTGTAAGTTGCAGCATCAACATGTTCCTCTTGATTTATTTCTGTATGATAGTTATTAGTATAACAATTGATTTATTCTCAGCTGTCTTCTTTTTTATTTTCTAATCTTCCATTAATCCTCCTTCATTAGTGTTACCTTTCCATAAAAATTTATATTTCTTTTTTGCTGTTGCATTTTTATAGTCTTATAATCAGTAAGTCTCCACTGTTCTTGTAGCCAGGATATTTTATAGCACTGAATTTCCGTCGCTTTAGGACAAAGCCCTGTTTCTACCAAGAGTGTCCTTTATATAGCAGTCATGGAAATGATTAATTGATTTTGACTAGAGATGGGCTCGAAACACTAAAATAGTGTTTCATTTTGTTTCTCTTTCATTCCATTCCATTCATTTTATTTTGAATGATTTTTTTAAAAAATTATTTTCATTTTGTTTCATTTTTAAAAAAACATGCGTATGTGTACTCTCTCTCTCTCTCTCTCTCTCTCTCTCTCTCTCTCTCTCTCTCTCTCTCTCTG
>JAHTLZ010000379.1:54884945-54907442 GCA_023846285.1 Phrynocephalus versicolor | reverse complement strand
TGTGTGTGTGTGTGTGTGTGTGTGTGTGTGTGTGTGTGTGGTGCTTGTGCAACATTTTTCCCCCTGCTGAAGCCCTGCACACCAGCTGATCAGCTCTGGCTTTGGCGGTAAACAAGTTTTAAAAGCCCGCCCTTTCCCCTCGCCCAGTGGGCTTTAAAAACATCCCCCCCAAGCCCTGCACACCAGCTGATCGGGGTTTGGGTGGGGAAAAAACTTTTTTTCCCACCCCAGCATTGATCAGATGTCCTGTGGGGCTTGAGGGGAGATTTTAGAAGGCCCTGGACTTTTAAGCATTTTCCCCTCCCCCAAGCCCTGTCCGCCAGCTGATTGGGGCCCAGGCGGAGAAAAAAATACTTTCCTCCCTGCCCCAGCATTAATCAGCTGGTGTGCGGGGCTTCAGGCGGGGGGGGGGAATATAAAAAGCCCACGGTTCCCCAATGCCTGATCGTTTTCCCGTAGGAATGCATTGCTTCAATTCATTTTGATGGGAAAACGGAAAACAAAATGGAATGAAATAAAATTTCTATTTTGCTTCTTTTCATTTTCCTTTGATGGGTCATTACATTTTTTGTTTCATTAGGGAACAAAATGAAAAATGAAAAACAAATTGGAAAAAATTCATTTCATGCCCATCTCTAATTTTGACTTAAAAAACAGCACTCTGAGCTTGGGAGGGACTATTTTTAGATAATAAGTTACTGCTTTTTGGCAGCAGAGGCATTTCAACCAGCGTTCCTGCACCAGGAAGAGTCCTCTGCCATCTGCCACTCCCATAGGCTCTGGGTGAGAGCCAGAGGGGCTGCATCCATCCTTTCCCGTGGTGAGTTTGGCCTTGGACTCCTGATGCCACCCAGGACCAGGCTCCTTGCTGCTCTGCTTCCTGGGCTGCCCCACCTCCCTCCTCAACAGAAGCCACCTGGCCAAGGGAAGAAAGCCCTTGGAAAAAATGAGCTTGATAAGGGACTTATCAGAGCAGCGTTCCTGCCTCGCATCTAACTATAAGGGACCAGAATCTCTGGGTGGTTTTGGGTTACGCGGTGCGTTTTTTGTTTGGTTGTCTAATTGTTTATTTCTCTTCTGTCACCCCCCTTGGGAGGTTCTGTTAATGAATGTTTTATAAGACTTTTTAAAATTGGGTTTTAGCTGTATTAGCTGTATTTTAATTCGATTTTATTTACAGTTGTATCTTTCTGTATTGTATTTGTTGACTGTGTTGTAAACTGCCCCAGTTTGCACTAAGGGGGTGGTATAGAAATATAAATAAATAAATAAATAAATAAATAAATAAATAAATAAATAAATAAATAAATATAAAACTGTGTTTGACCCAAATGTGAACACAACAAGGGGTTACTTTATAGTGTGTAACTGGAGGGGCGAGGGATACTTCAGCTGTCTCTAGGAGGTCATCTGCCCTTGCTTGGTGCCCCTTGGCGGACCTAGTGAAAATTAGGACAACAGAGTACATGGATGCTTTCAAGCGGGAGGTTAAAAGTGTGTTTGTAATACATTAAAATAATAGAATACTTGTCTATCTTACAACTGAAGGATGCCTCTTTTTATGAAAACTTTCCATCATACTGAGATTTTTTTCAGGAAAAAAATGTTATATCATACCGAACATCCCTGTACTCCCATCTCTTTGTTGAAACATAAGCATTTTCTTGCCAAATCAAATGTATGCCCCTGTAGTCTTGCCCTCACTCTCCTCTGCTGGTCAAACAGATGGCTCCAAGGAACTTGGATGATGGGCATGAATACTGTTTCACATATTTTCTTGGACATTCATATGTTATAAAAAGTATTTAGTAAGATCTCTCTGTCTGGGGTCCTTTGGAGTCTTTCAGTAACCACCATTGCTGTCCAGTCAGCAGTGCTGGTGTCACTTTGCTAAAACCTGAGATTTCTCTTGTTCTGCTTAGAGATGTTGTAGGACTAAAATCTGAGATCTTCTGCAGATGTGTTTCCTGTGAAGTTTTCAGTGTTACAGAAGAGTAGGTGTAGAAGGAGGATGAGGATGCAACTGCTTCTTGACTGGTGGAAATGGACTGGTTGTAATGGACTGGTTGAAAAGGATGTCATATTGAAGAGGGAATAGGTTTATTTCCCATGGCTTCAGAGACTAGGACTCGGGGCAATGGTTTCAAACTACAGGGAAAGAGATTCCATTTGAACATTAGGAAGAACTTCATGACAGTTAGAGCTGTTCAGCAGTGGAATATGCTGCCACGGAGGGTGGTGGAGTCTCCTTCTTTGGAGGTTTTTCAGCAGAGGCTGGATGGCCAAGTGTCGGGAGTCCTGTGATGGGGTTCCTGCATGGCAGGGGGGTTGGACTGGATGGCCCTTGAGGTCACTTCCAACTCTATGATTCTATGATTCTATGAAACAAGGTGACACTGGGAAACATCCCCGAAATCTAGATCAAGGATTTCTCTTTCCCCACCAACTGCCATTCATGCTGTAACCTGGGGGACCTTAATTATACTTAGTGTAGTATCCCACCTACTCTGATCTCAAGCCATCCATGCAAGGAAATAGATCTCATACCTTCCATTCTGTGCTCAGGGGTTGACTGGTCTGGCCTTAGAACTCATCACAACACTGGCAATGAGATCAGCCCTTCATCACAAAGCAAAAGCAAAGCAAAGTGGTCTGCTTATATACCGTCCCATACCACTTCAAGTAGTCTCTGGGCGCTTTACAGTTTTTAATTACAATACGCAGGGTACACATTGCCCCCCCCAGCAATCTGGGTACTCATTTTACCAACCTTGGAAGGACGGAAGGCTGAGTCAACCATGAGCCTGCTACCTGGGACTGAACCCCAGGTCGTGAGCACAGTTTTACCTGCAGTACAGGCATTTAACCTCCGTGCCACGAAGGTAGCATGCCAGTTCAGGAGCTGAAGGACAGATTGTGTCGAAGGCCACTATTGCAGAGCTATCATTATTATCCTTCCACCTTCTGCTTTCTGTAATGAGTTCACTGCTCTGCTTAGTGGTAGGGCTGGCCCTGGACACATAGTGCCGAAAGGGAAAGCAACCCACTCTATCATAATTGACTGGGGTAGGAGGAATATTTCCTATAAACTAGACAGAATTATGACTATAATTGTAATATGGTGTACATTGAGTTGAGAAAGCCTTGCTTTAGGTTTAGATGCCAAAATGTAGCATTTGGGGCAAGGGTAGTGAACCCAGCCATTTTATGGGCTGTATTAAAAATTGCAGTCAGAATGTAGATGATTTGTACTGTGCTGTGAGGTCTCTGGCTTTCTTATTAGCAAAGTATGAAAATGGAGGGAAATAAATAAAAACACAACAATAAAAAGGTGCCTGAGAGCTGATATAATGGCTCCAGAGATGTCATTAATTTTGATCATGTCTATAAATTTAGATTGCACATAGTAGATAGGCTCTTTATGAGAAGGTATTTAATTACCTGATAGGCTTTAATGGCTTCTTTGCATCGATAACTGAGTCGATAATCTTCATTTTTCAGGCTTCTTAAATATGCATCAGCGTAAGAGATGGTATCAATTCTGAGTCATCTTTGGTCTGTTGGGTTGTACACTAAAATGCATTTTAAGGTCAGTAAAATATTTCCAATTTGATAGAATATAATTTATTTTGTAACGGTTTACTGGTGCATAGCCACTGTTTAAAAACCATGCAAGAGGTGATTTAGAACTTTCATCACAACTTAAAGAGTTTTCCCCCTTGTATTGTCTTAGGCCATCATTTAGGAAGGACAATGGTAGCTTCAAACAGGGATGTTGGCAAGTCTTTGGGTCCAAGTCTCAAGTCAGAGTCCAAATCTTTGGTATCAAGTCCGGATTCCAAGTCTTTGGTACCAAATATCAACCCCAGGATCTGAGTCTGTATTAAAAGCAAGTTTTTCACCCCAAGAAAAAAGGGAGGGGTGGATGGGTTCTGAGTTGTGATCTGAGTTTGAGTCATTAAAAAAAAAACTTTGAGTTGAGTCCAAGTTGAGTCACCTCTACGACTTAAGTATGGCTTAAGAGGTTGTCCTCATTCTTGGCTTCTGATGGTATCCCATGACTCCTCATGAGCTTTTCTACTTCTGGGCATATTAGTTTCTCCATGCCAAGTAACAGGTACAAAGTAGTTCTCACACACTAGGATGGGGCATTTTAGTCACCCCGTTTATTTTTGATGTAGAACCCACACAGAATCAGACCTGCAACAAAGAAACCCTGGTTGAGCAAATGTAAATGTCCCTGAGTTTCCATTAAAGTACTGATCATGTATAGTTTTTGATTCTTTTTATTCTTTTTTACAAATCCTGATGGGTGGGACAAAAATTACCTTACTTTTGGCCAACAGGTTACGTTTTTGTCCTAATCAATGCAAGAGGGAGAAAGCTTGAATGAAATAATAGATTTCAAACTTCAATTTCACCTGAATATTAGGAAGAACCTCTTTATTGGAAGAGCTGTTTGATAGTGGGATGGACTTCTTCAGAGGGTGATGGACTCCCTCTTCCTTGGTGGTTTTTAACTTTTTACATCAAGTAATGATGGCTGACTGTCAGGGATGCTTCTTGGAGAAAACAGCCACCTAGAGCCTCACGTTGTCCTGTGGCTCTGGTCTCTCTCTGAGAAAGTACATCATCCTTGTTTTCATCTTTTGAAAGGACATGGCTAGCTTGGGCATGATCCTCACCTTTATCCTGAACTCAAGATATCTCATGGGTGCGTCAGCCTTGATGGGGTGCCTCAGTATGATGAGACACCCCACTATGATAAAGAAACAGTGTATATTCATAGTACTTAAAGCTCTCTCTAGGAAGTTAATTATGCAGGCTGCACATTGCACACAGACTCCAGTGTATTGGGTGCTCTTTTTTTACCAACATCAGAAGGATGAAAGGCAGAGTGAACCTGGAGCCTGTTAGGTAGGATTGAAGCCCAGGTTGAGGGCACAGTTTTGGCTTCAGTATAAGAGCTTAGCAATTGTACTTCCAGACGACAACAGCCAAAGTTTGTCACATCTCTACCTGACTGGCATTTTGTTGCATATGTCATGCTTCATTTAAAGGCAAATTAAGCTTTTTAAAATGGGAAAAAGTCACTTTTTACTGCACTGCTGTCAAATTTGGGGCAATTTTGGAAAAGACTGTAGTTCATGGGATGTGTGTTACAACTTCTGCATTTCAGGGAGGACACTAACATGCATAGCCAACTTAGTTAGTTAGTTAACTAGCTAGCTAGTTAGTTGGTTAGTTAGTCAGTGAGTCTAGATCAGTGATGGCAAACCTATGGCATGGGTGCCAAAGGTGGCACTCGGAGCCCTTTCTGTGGGCACCTGACATCACCCCTTCATAGCCACCTGTATACAGCTTCAATTACTGTATTGGCACTTTGCAAAAAAATTAGTGGGTTTTGAATTGCAGTTTGGGCACTTGGTCTCTAAAAGGTTTGCTATCACTGGTCTATATGCTGCCTATCCCAGGCATGTCCTCCAGATGTTTTGGATCACAACTCCCACAGTCCTTTGTCATTGGCAATCTAAGCTTAGAATTCTGGGAGTTGTAGTCCAAAACATCAGGAGGGCCGAAGTTTGGACATCCCTGCTGTATCCTAAAGGATCCAAAGTGGCTTAAAGATTTAGAAGAAGAAAGTTAAGAGCCAAATAATAATTTATTGCAACATTTTAAAAAGCATTAAACAAAGTAAAAACAGAATAAAAATCTCCCTTTTTAAAAATTCTGCTTGGTCAACCAATCATTTAAAAGAAAGAGAAAGGACTCTGTCTGAAGAGAAAGGGCATCCTCTGCAGGTGGAAAGACCGCAAAGACGGGTCCAACTTGGCATCCTATGAGATGCAGTCCCATAGTCTGGGAGCGTGATGGAGAAGGCCCCCTCCCTTCTGCCCATCAAACATGCCTGGGAGGAAGGTGGGAATGTGAAATATATGTCTCCTAGAGATGGGCATGAAATGAAAATCAAAATATATATTTTTTAAAAAAAAACCATGGGGAGGGGGAAAGAGGGGGCTCTTTAAACATTTTTTCCTGCTACTGATTGCAGCGCCGAGGGCTTGCTGGGCGCTGTCATCGAGAGGGGGGAAGATAAGTTTAAAGAGCCCCCTCTTCCCCCACACCTCATGGGAGGGGAAAAGAGGGGGCTGTTTAAACATTTCTTCCCACTCCCAGTGGCAGCCCCGAATGCCCACTCAGTGCTGTCATCGGAAGGGGGGGAGATAAGTTTAAAGAGCCCCCTCTTTCCCCCACTCCACGGGGAGGGGGGAAGAGGGGGCTCTTTAAACATTCCCCCCCACTCCTGATGACACCGCTATGCACCCACTTGGCGCTGTCATTGGGAGGGGGAAGAGGGGGCTCTTTAAGCTTATCCTCCCCCTCCCAATGGGAAACTTATCTTCCGCACCCGACCTCGCATGCTGCTCCTTGCTGGCTTCCATGCATCTTGTTTTCTGAGGAAACAGGGCGCAGAGAAGCCAGCACAGAGCAGCTGAGAGGTGCTGGCCTGGGGCCAGTGCAGAGCAGCTGAGAGGTGCTGGCCTGGGGCCAGTGCAGAGCAGCTGAGAGGTGCTGACTGGGGGATCTCTTTTCCCCACCCCACCATGGTTGGGGGGGAGATTAAGCCTGCTTCCCCCCCCAGCCAAACATTGCACAATCACCACACACACACACTACACACAAAACGATTAACAAATCAAAATGAACCAACAAAATGAATATTTCATTTTTTTTTGTTAAAAACGAAATGAAACAAAACTAACCTTAAAATGAATCGAACCAAAATGAATCACCATTTTTTTTGTTCGTGCCCATTTCTACTTAGAATTTCTTGAGGAAGCTCCCCTGCCATTTGTTCCTTTAGGACCCAGGGGGGCATAGTGCTTTGTTTCATAATGAAACTACTTTAAAAAATCATTACAAACAAAATGAAATGAAACTACAGTACTACAGAAACAAAATGAACACTATTTTTTTCATTTCATGGCCATCTCTAGTATCTCCTAATGGTTTCAATAGTCAGGTAGGCTCATAAAGGGAGATATGGTATTTTAGAAAGCTGAAAGCCAAGGTACTGAAGGCTTCATATGTATGAAATATGAAGCTTCATGTGTCCATCCAATTTTTTTGACAAGTTTTTTATCTGGAAGTGCCTTACATTCTGTATTTTGTCATTTGCTTCCCCTCCCCCCCCAGCGCTGGAACAAATAGGCTTTTGAAATTTCTAAATTAAGAATTCTCTCATGCTGTAGACTAGAGATTAGTGGGGTAGTGAGTCAGATGCAGAAAAAGATCAGGTCAAAATCAAAGGGAACTGCAAGCATGATCTGGATTCGCTTAAGACTGTATAGTTAGAGCAAGAGGCACTAAAGAAAAGGGAAGGTCAAGAAGCACTAAGGCCATAGCTGCCAAAACAAGGCAAAGAGTAGAACTGGTGAGCTCAAATGAGGTTTAGATAATCACCTCAGTATTAGGGGAAAAACTTGAAAACACCAGGATTTTCATTTCTTCATTAAAGCCCATGGAAGTCTTGTTTGGGAAATTATTGCAGATTTCTAGGGGATGTCGCCCACAAATTCCAAAAAATGTGATGTCTGTAATCGGGCAGAAGTTTCTTTCCACTGGAGACCATATGGAAGATTTATTTAAAAACAGAATTGACTGTATTTCCTGTGCTGTTGTGGGCAAGCAAGGCTAAACCAAATTACGTACTAGCAGCTCTGATTACTGTGAGGTAAAATCATTCCTGCTTTCATTCATTTTGGCTTCCTCCTCACACAATGATTCCCACCCCCCTCTGAGGACAGATTTAATCCATAGCTGCAAAATATGTCCAATGCTTGCACTGTATTTGGGGCTTCTCCTTCCTCTCAAAAACAGCAAGTAAAGGACAAAATGGATTCCTCATAAAAGTAGTTTGTTGCAGTGAGCCATGAAAGGATTTCCAAAGAATTGTGCTACAAACTGATAAAGGATTTGGGAGACTACAAATCCCTCTCTATGTAGTACATGGCAGGTAAGAAGGTGGCTTGACATATTGGGTATACGTACTCAGAAGTTACTGAGGAAAGATAAAGAACTGAAAGGTAGGAACTTCCAGAGATTAAGGATATCTCAACCAAAGCCCTGTCACAGAAGGGAGATAGTGTGCAAACAAGAATGTCAATACTACGTTCTGATTTTATATATATATTAGTATAGCATGCAACTTGTCTGATATGGATATCACAAAATTTTCTATAAAAATCTTGAACAATTTCAGTGATAGCTGCAAATGATAATACTAACATGACAATGTTATTTAGAAGGCTCCATGTAGCAAAAAATAAAAGTCTGTATGTTACATCACTAATCTGTGTTTTGTTGCAGAACAGGACAGATTTATTAAAATGGGAGTCATAGTCTAGTTTCAGAGGACCTTTCAGTAGAGATGGGCACGAATAAAAAAAATTTCGTTTGTCGTTTGTCGTTTGGAGGGTCCGTTTCGGTTTGTTTCCGTTTTTCGTGAATTTTTGCAAAAAATTCGTTTTCATTTTCATTTGTTTGTTACCATTTTGTTACCATTTATTTCATTTTTGTGGTTTTTTTCGGATTTTAAGCAATTCACTCATATTGCAGTAACGGAAACGAAACACACGACAAAATTTCTGGTGTTTCTGTTCATTTTGTTTCATTTTAGGGACAAAATTCGTTTGTCATTTTGTTATGTAATGAAACAAAAAAACAAAAACGGAAATGAAAAATTGTTCGTTTCGTGCCCATCTCTACCTTTCAGTATCAAGAAAGGGAATATTTTTTTCAGTTAACCTTCAAGGGAGTGAGAAAATTGCCCCATAATTTCATTCATTCATTCATCCACTTGTTCATTGTTTGTTTTTTTGTTTGTAAACATTTACCGTATAATACAGGCATGTCCAAACTTTGGTCCTCCAGATGTTTTGGACCACAGCTCCCAGAGTGCTTTGTCATTGGTAATCTAAGCTTGTGATTCTGGGAATTGTGGTTCAAAACATCAGGAGGGCTGAAGTTTGGATAAGCTTGGTATAACATATATGTAAAATTATCGTATTTTCCATCTATAAGACACCCCAATGGATAAGATGACCCCCCACTTTTCAAATCCAGAATGACAGTTTCACAATTGTGCAGTTCTCTCCTTGGCTTACTTATGTGTATAAAATGACCATCAATTTTTAATCTAACAATTTTAGTCAAAAATATAGTCTTATACATGAGAAAATACTGCAACTCAGCTTAAGAGAGATTTTTACTTGAACTAGAGCTGTATGTTTGACGGATCCACAACTGTTTCATATTCTTATCAGACATAGTAACAGACAAGCAGACCCATAATAAAGAACACTTTACTTCTAACTTTCTCTACTAAAGGAAACTTCTACTTCAAACAGAATAATAACTGTCACTTCTAAGAGATAGGAATGGACCATTTTCAGAAGTTCGGCACCATTCATTTTTCGGCTGAACAGCTGGTCCATGGTTTTGTACCCCCACTCAACAGCCGTGCCCTGCCGTGCCTTTTATGGATATGGCTGCAGAGTGGGCACCTGATGGAAGGAACAAAGTGCCAAACTGCTGCTCAGTTGTTTGGCCAGGAAACAAACTGTGCTTAAACACTGAATCATCGATTCATGCCCATCTCTACTACACTTTTTCCATATGTATCTGGTAAGTAGTCAACTTAACACCTATTGGCTAATAACAGACATTACCTGATAAGTTATGTAAATTGCAATGTGCAAACACAACATTCTTGTATACACATACATACTGCACATATTGGTTTGCACTTCTCTATTCTAGCAGCCTGAAATGCTGGCCTCCTCCACCAGAACAATATGTCAATGTCAACTGCAGATGTTGAGTACTGTATATTCACAAATCTGAAGAACATTTAGAGAATGTTTGCCATCAATATGCACAGAGGAGAATTTGGCAGAATGTTGAGAGACAAGCTCATGGCAGCTGCGTTCTGCCTCTTACTGCATTACCTATCTAAAAAGAGAGCAAACTTCAATGACACTAACACTGCCATGACACAATCCATGTAATTTCAGATTCACAGCATTCAGGAAATCAACAGAGCATGCTGCATCTTCAAGGCGAGATGATCCTTACAGAATTTTCATCAGCAAAATTTCAGTGTGTCTTTGTATGCCTCACAATTTAATATATATTCATAATCAGAACACACTTTTTGCAGCCGGGAATTACATTATTTTCCTATTTAAAGTTTTTCCTTTTGGTAGCAGCCTCCTCTATGCTGGTGCCCCCCTCCAGCCACAAATATGTGTGATTAAGAGCATTAGGATATAAGAAGTGCCTTCCTGACTCAGTACAAGGTCCCTGCACTTGTAATGCAAAGAGCTGAAGAGGCCTAGCGTTTGAGTGTCCTTCACTCTGAGCAGCTGCTGTGCTCCAAGTGGACAAGCACATTGCACCAATTCTGACAGTTCTCCAGATCCCTTTTCCTGGGAAGCTGAGCATAAACATGTCAAGTTTTTATAAACATATAAAAACATAAATGAAATATGAAACAAACCTTTTACACAGAGGAGTGTAGATACACAGAGTTTGTGCGTAGGTAGAGCACACACAGGTGTGAAGGGGTTTAGGAACAAACTTTGAGGCTGCAGCAGCAATGGGCACCTGCAGGTAGTTACTGTTTGAAATCTGTATAAATGTAGCAAGGAAGAATCACTGTTTGCTGGTTTTTATTCAAAGCCAGTCACAATGCTCTTGTGTAGGGTTAGTTGCTGTGTTTTTTTGCTGTTCAAAGGTAATGTTTATTACAAGATATGTTTTTTTATGCTGAAGAAAAGCTTTCTGAGTTAAATGTAAATATATAAATTGTTTTTCTAATGTTCCTGAGTAGTGCTGAGTTCTGCTAGGTCTCAGAGTTTTTTTTCCAGTACACAATATTTTTATAAGAATAAGCTATAGTCTGTCAGGGTTTTTTGGGGAATGCTGTGCAAACACACTACAATATTCATATTATTTTCTAACAAAACAGTGGCCAGCCTACATTTCCAACAGTGTTCTGAGCCAACCACATGCTGCATTCAGCACAATATTGTTGAGACAGTCCAAATGTAGATGTTTCAGGGGACTTGGTGATACTACAAGGTATAACTGTGTCTGTAGCTTGAAACAAGTTCATTTTTGAGACTACAGATCCCAGAGTGCTCCATCCAGCATGGCTTTGCTAGGAATGTTTATTTATTTATTTATTTATTTATTTTTACAACTTATATGCTGCCCATTACCCAAAGGTCTCTGGGCGGCTTCCAATCAAGGAATTAAAACAGTTAAAAACATCAAAAAACAATAAATAATTAAAACAACAATAAAAACCTTATACTAAAATCATCACACTAAAATTGCCATCAGAAGACCCACAATCTAAATTGTATCAATTAAAAAACTTCTGGAACAGGAAGGTTTTTACCTGGCGCCGAAATATCATCAGTGTTGGCGCCAGGCGGATCTCACTTGGGAGGGCATTCCATAGCTTGGGGGCAGCTGCTGAGAAGGCCCTGTGTCTGCAAGCCATCCCTCTTACCTCCTTGAGGGATGGCTCTTTCAAGAGGGCCCCCTGACTTGATCTTAATTGCCGGGTAGGTTCATATGGAAGGAGGCAGTCCTTCAGGTATCCAGGTCCTAAGCCTGTTGGGAGTTATCATTCAAAAAATAAACTTTCCTATGCTCTACCGGGAGGTAGCCTCAGCTATGGAACTATAGCTGAAGGAGTACCCAGAACAGTATTCAGGGTTCAGAACTGTAATGGAATTAGGATGATGGGACACAACATGTAAGGAAATTAGCCTGATGTGATATGGTGTGATTTATAAGGCTCAATATTAACTGCACATTTACAGCATTGTCGCTAGACTCTTATCTAAGGCATGTAACAGTCCAGACATAATAAGACAAGTTAGAGAAAATTAGACAGCTACCATTCGTCAATTATTTCATGTGACCTCTAGAAACTTCTCGGATCTGGAAAAAGAGAAGTTTGTACTTAACTCATGGGCTCTGAGTTATCAGTAATGGATCAGGAAGGAGATCTTGGTGTGTTGGGGGACAGCTCAGTGAAGGTGTCTACCCAATGTATGGCAGCAGTGAAGAAGGCCAATTCCATGTTAGGGATTATCAAAAAGGGGACTGAAAATAAAACATCCAACATTATACTGCCATTATACGAAACAATAGTAAGGCTGCACCTGCAGTATTGAGTACAATTCTGGTCACCGCATCTCAAGAAAGACATAATGGAACTGTAAAAGGTGCAGAAGAGAGCGACTAAAATGATTACTGGTAGAGATGGGCACGACCAGGAAAAACGACGTTTCGAGTTGTCGTGTGTCGGAGCCGGCCCGTTTCGGCTCGTTTCCGTTTGTCACAATTTTTTTGAAAAATTTGTCATTTCGTTTGTTGTTTTTCATCTGTCATGGTTTGGGGGGGTGGCGGGCTCCTGGAGGCACCTCTCTGGGGTGGGTGCCTCCTCTGGCTCGCTATGAAGGGAAGGCGTTTAGCGGGCTCCTGGAGGCACCTCTCTGGGGTGGGTGCCTCCTCTGGCCCGCTACAAAAGGGTACGCATAGCCAATTGGATATGCATACCAAGTTGCAGTGGCAGAGGCACCTCTCTTTCTTTCGGGTGCCTCTGGACCAGCCTGGTGTACTGTGCACCTGGGCTGGGAAGGCTCCCTCAGGGCGCCCTCTGGCTCACTAAGAAGGGAAGTGTACTTGTGTGTGTAGTGCAATGCGAGTACACAGATCTGGCTTAGGGTTAGGGTTAGCGCAAGAGCTAGGCTTAGGGTTATGGGTAAGGTTACGATGAGTTAGTGGGGTGCACCTCTGGGTGCCTCTATGACCCACTAAGAAGGACAGTGTACTGGCGTATAGGTTAGGCTTAGGGTTAGGATTAGAGTTAGGGCTAGGGTAGTGGGCTTTTTATGCCCGACTGGCACATCCCAGAACTCTCAGTCAAAACCTGGCCAAGTGGCCATGCGATTGGTGGAATGGCTCCAAAAATTTGCATGGTCCACTCCCATGGCCAGCCCATCATTGCGCAGGTGTAAAAATAAAAATAAAAATAAAATCAATGGAGACATTTTGTTGCAAGAAAAAACCACTGCTGCTACTGTAAAAATTCAGGCAGTTTTAAAATAGCTAATTTTCGCATGTTTCTGTGGTGCTTTGGTGTGTTTTTGGACCACGATTTCAAAATAAATATTGTGGTCGCCCCATTTTGGTTCCCCCGCCCGCACCGCATGGCATGGCGAGTTGGCGAGATAATGAGGATGCCCCCCACCAGAGCAGCCCAGGACAGGAGAGGGGGAGGCCGGGGACCCCCCCCCCAGAAACCACCCCTGTGCACTCACTCAGGCAGGCATATTTTCGCCTGCTTTTTTGGCCGGGAATCAGGGTTTTTTATTTTATTTTTAAAACTTTTTTTCTGTGCCGCTTGATCTCCCCGCACCGCATGGCAAATGGAGACGATGAGGATGCCCCCCCCCCAGCCTAGTACCAGAGCAGCCCAGGACAGGAGGGAGGGAGGCCGTGGACCCCCCCTGAAACCACCCCTCTGGTAGGTGCCCCCAGGCAGGCATATTTTCGCCTGCTTTTTTGGCCGGGAATCGGGGTTTAAAACTTTTTTTCTGTTGCGCTTGATTCCCCCACGCCTCATGGCAAATGGAGACGACGAGGATGCCCCCCCCCAGCCTAGTACCAGAGCAGCCCAGGACAGGAGGGGGGAGGCCGTGGACCCCCCACCCAGAAACCACCCCTCTGGTAGGTGCCCTCAGGCAGACATATTTTCGCCTGCTTTTTTGGCCAGGAATTGGTTTTTTTTTATTTTTAAAACTTTTTTTCTGTGCTGCTTGGCATCGCACGATCACCGATGCCAGGAATGACAACGACAAATCAGACCCAATTTTTCTTTTATCGGTTCGAGTTCGAGTTCTGGCGGACTAATTGTCGTTACCGTTTCCGTTACGTAACGGAAACGAGGAACGGAAACGGAAATGAGAATTTCGCCAAGTCGTGCCCATGTCTAATTACTGGGCTGGGCACCTCCCTTATGAGGAAAGGCTAAAACATTTGGGGCTCTTTAGTCTGTAAAAAAGGCGACTGAGGGGGGATATGATTGAGACACACAAAATTATGCAGAGCATGAGTAAAGTGGATAGAGGGAAGCTCTTCTCCCTCTCACAAAATACCAGAACTAGAGGACATCCACTCAAATTGAGGGCTGGGAGAGTAAGAACAGACAAAAGAAAATATTTTTTCACCCAGCGCATTGTTGGTCTGTGGAACTCCCTGCCACAGGATGTGGTGATGGCATCTGGCCTGGATGCCTTCAAAAGGGGTTTGGACAGATTCCTGGAGGAAAGGTCTATCACAGGTTACAAACCATGGTAGAGATGTGTAATCCCCAGGCTTAAAACGGGGGTACTTCAAGGGCCAGATGCAGGGGAGTGGTATCAGGAGACAGATATCTAGTCTTGTAAGCTCCCAGACGCATCTGATGGGGCCACTGTGAGATACAGGAAGCTGGATTAGATGGGCCATTGGACTGATCCAGCATGGCTCTTCTTATGTTCTTATGTTCTTATGTGGGAGTCTCTTGCTTTGAAATTGGGCTTCAAGATGTAGTCAGTTAGATTTAGACCTAGCCAGCTTAGGCTTGTATTTTTCATAGTACAGTGGACCCTCATATAACAAACGGTTTGTATAATATCTGTACAACATAAATAATTCCGGAGATAGGGGAAATTTACTTAACAGAATCATCTATGGGGCGAATCTGTATAATATAAAAATTGTCACGATTTGGGATTACTCTGTTTTCAATGCATTCTTATGGGAAATTTGTATAAAGGAAAATTTGCTTAACAGAATTTTATTTGGAACAAATTAATTCCTTTATTCAAGGTACCAGTGTATCTAAGCTAGAGATAATATCATAGGCTTTATTATTTTTCAGGCAATATTGTATGATTGTATCTGATAAGTATTTTTATATTTTTCATTCATTTTTATGAGTTTTTTTTTTCATTTTTGTAACTTAGAATAGTGAATGAAATGATTTCATTAAATTGCTCCTTCCAGGCTATTTGTTTTCTTTAAAAGAACCCACAGGAACTGAGGTAATTCTTGGCTAGCTATCTTCTGAGTTCCGTGACAAGCCCCAAGTTTGGCCTCTTTTTTACCAGACACCTCAGACTGCAAAAGACATTGGAAGGATATTGATCAGAAGTCATCCAAAATCTCTCAATTTTTTTAAAAAGACATTTTCTGACATACCCCTTTACTTTCACTGGAAACTAAGGTCCCTTTGTAGATTTACTGACTCCCTCCACAAACTTGGGTTTACAAGAATTGAACAGGGTGGTTGAGGACAGGACATTCTGGTGATTGCCCATTCATAGGTTTATCATAAGTAGGATGCAGCTTGATGGCCCTAAACAATGAACACATATTGATAATGACTGCCATCCTTCCTCCACATGCCTTGGTCTTAGTGCTCCAAAACTTCATTAGATAAAAAATGGCATTAGTTAAAGGGCATTTTAGATAATGACAAATCAAGCCAATGCTAAGAGATAAGAAGGATGTTTGTCACAAATTGGAAGGAAGGTAGGAAGGCAGGAAAACAAAGGCATGAGTTTACTATGCTAATTTATAGCCATAGATGCAGAAGTTGATCAGGGAAGACTCTGACCTAGTGGCCTCTTTGTCTTCTGTCAGTACTCTCATGCTACCTGAAGCTTCAAGGTCCCTGATTCTCCTTGTTCATGCTTTAAACCAAGCATGTCCAAACTTTGGCCCTCTAGATGTTTTGGACCACAACTCCCAGAATTCCAAGCCTGTGTTGCCAATGCCAAAGGACATCTGGAAGGCCGAAGTTTGGACATGCCTGCAAGTTTAAACCATATCTAGACTGGCCTGTCATTCATACCAAATTTGCATACCACTTTTGAGTCCCCAGATGTTCCTGGATTAAAACTTCCAGAAATCCTGGCCAGTACAGCTAGTGGTGAAGGTTTCTGGGAGCTTTAGCCCAAGAACATCTGAGGACCTGAAGTAAGGAAACACTGAGCTAAAGCAGAGCTTCAAAAAGAGAGTTTTCCTTAGACGTGAATTAGTAGCCATTATAAAGGTGAGACACATCCAGGAAAATGGTTGGATAATTTCTTCTTTATCTAGATATAAAAACAATATCCCCCACCCCAATTTTTGCTTCCAAGAGGTCAGACACAACATTACCAGGTCTCATTTGAATTAATTAGTGATGGGCTGGAACTGATTTATCATCACCTTAAGAAGGCTTTCAAGGTGAGATGTTTAAGGATTGTTTTACGTGTCCAAGTCTCCCAGTGAGTTTCCATGACCAAGTGGGGATTTGTACCCTACTCTCTAGGATCTGGTCCATGACTCCATCCATTCCACCACACTGGCTAGACTCCCCTTTGAATGCAACCCAGATATCAATGATGTGGCATTTCTGTCTGCTACGTGGCTGGTGTACTTCCATCAGTTCCTGTTTCTTCTTCTTCTTCCACCAGAGTTTTCCCTGTTTCTGAAGCCTGAGTCACACACCCCATCTCAAATAAAATTAATTTCCTTCCACACCTCATGCCATCACAGGTCATCTCTGCGTTAAAGCAGCTGAAGGTATGGCCCAAGTTGAGCATGTGTCGGTGTCTCAGCTTGCATGTCTGGTCAGAAGTAGGCTTTTCTGCATACACATCCTATGTAGCTACACATTCACAACTGATATTTCTCTGAATCAGGAATACGCACAGCTCAGAGGCAAGCGACAAAGGAAAAGGGGCTGCCTCTCCTGAGAGCCAAGTGTTAAATAGGAAGAGGCAAATGTCTGTGGGTATCCAGTTGTACCCAGCACAGCTTATTAAAGCAAATCAAGTGTGCGCAACTAACATCAAATCAATTACAGGGCCTTAATGTGTGAAATGACTGGGGGAGCCAAGCTGTTTCAAGTTGTACACAGCATTCATCACAGGTAATAATAACCTCTTAGCCTCAAGATCCAAAATTAAATAATCTGGATAAGTCTGAGGGAGGGGTTTAATAGAGAACACATTTTAAAGTCTTCCTAAGGGCTCATGGGGACCATTGAAATGCAACGTAGGTTCTTGGGAACAAACATTCTACACACTTCTCAATAACCCCGTCGGGCACATTGCTCTCCAGGGGATTAGTCCTAGCACTCTTATTTATGCAAACAAGCCCAGAATTATTTACATAAATAAAAACTTAACATACACAGAGGAATAGCGTGTTAATGAATAAAATTACCATTGAAGCAAAACTGTCAGGTTTCTCCCCATGTAGCTTGTTTCAGGGGGTGAGAAAGGCATTGGATATACTCATGCAGCTGCTAGGGGTGGAGTGTGATTAATCAGGATCGTGGACTGTAGCGTCATTCCACATCCGCATGGTCACTGAAAACTGTCAACAGATCCTAAATGCTAATAAGTAACATGTACCTAAGAACATAATATAAGAAGAGCCATGCTGAATCAGGCCAAGGCCCCATCTTGTCCAGTTTCCTGTTTCGTCTATGGAGTCGCAGGCTTTGCTATTGTCTTCACAATCAGGTAGAATAAATGTGTGGTTATGCATAGAGATAGTGTGCTATGTTTTGTAGCATGGAACGTGGCACTGCAGGTGTGCTGGAGGTTCATCTCCTTCCAAGTCATCGTGGCCACTTACCTGGCCCTGTGCATTGCCAAGATGCTCCAGTCCAGGCAGGAGCCCAGATCACCTTTCCAGGCAGCTGACTACTCGGCTTTGCAGGAAGAATCCCCATCTTGCTTCCTCTCCCACCTCTAGCTATACACTTGTCAGTTGTCCATGTGCATGCATTGAAATGATCCTGATGAACAGAGAATGATCAGAGTATGATCTTGGTGTGTGTAATGCTCCACTCTCCTTATGTATTCATATCCATAGCTATGTGGATGTGAATCATCTTGCACTCTGTGGAACTCCCTGCCACAGGGTGTGGTGATGGTATCTGGGCTGGATGCCTTCAAAAGGGGATTGGACAGATTCCTGGAGGAAAAGCCCATCACAGGTTACAAACCATGATGGAGATATGTAATCTCCGGGGTTAAAACTTGGGTACTTCAAGAACCAGATGCAGGGGAGTGGTATCAGGAGACAGATATCTTGTCTCATGCACTCCCAGAGGCATTTGGTGGGGCCACTGTGAGATATAGGAAGCTGGACTAGATGGGCCTTTGGCCTGATCCAGCATGGCTCTTCTTATGTTCTTATAGCATGCCACAAGATCAAATGACTTCTCTCTCTCTCTCTCTCTCTCTCTCTCTCCCTCTCTCTCTAGGTGTAAAAGAAAGATACAATCAATGATAAAGAAAAGAAAAGACACAAAACACGTGTCAACTTTAAGACTAACTTCCATATTTTAATGTAACATTTCGTGGACACGTCCACTTCTTCAGACATATAGCAGCAGAATGAGGTGTGCAATATAATATGTGATGGAATATACATTTCATACCATATATTCATTGGCTGTAGTATATAGAGTTGGGGGTGGATAGGGGAGGGGGAAGAGGAGGGAGAGTTGATTTGTAGAGATGGTGGGAAGGAGGATTTGCCCGGGGTTTGTTGATATGTTAAGTATAATTTTATGGCTCTCAGGCCAGGAAACCACGATACACAGAAAGCTGTCCCAAACCATTTCAGTTTGCCTGGACATTCCTTGTAGAATTTGAAGGTCACCATTTTGGAACATCAATTACAGATGAAGAATACAATGGCTGCCCCGCACCACTCAGTGTGGCGCTGGGAACGGCTTTGCCGGCTGGCTGGAGGCAGGCGGTGATTGGCTACTCTGGTGGCGTAGCTTACACCAGGGGAGCGCAGCTATTTAAAGGCTTGCTGCACTCCCACACCGCCTGCCTGCTGAAGCTGCCGATCTCCCGCCCTCCCTCCACTTTTGAATGTGATTGTGATGCTGAGCTGGTCGCTGTGGGGCCGGATGGGAATTTTTGACTGCCACTCTGATTGGCCGTGAGTGGCAGCATGTTTTCGCCCATCCCACCAGACACATGCTAGAGGAGGGGGTTAATAAATCCCGGTCACAATTTGGTGGGTAGTGCAATATGTAATATTAATCAAACTGTCAAGCCCCGCACACAGAACACACAGCAAGCCAAGTTCAGTTCTTTGCTAGAAACTTTAGTTGTAATCCAAATAGAGAACACAGTACAGTCCGAGTCAAGCCAGAATACCTTACAGAGCCAAATGCCAAGTTCAAAGGAACAGAGAAGCGTCGTAGTCAGGAAGCCGGTCCAAAGTCAGGAAACAGAATCAGGATACACACAGGAACTTGGTGGACAAGGTAAGTGACGCGTTGCTCCCACAGAGGGTTCAGGGTAAACTTGCTAGCTTTATCCTAAAACAGGGAGCACACCCATATCTCTGGCAAAGCTCCTGCTAGAACTCAAGGCTTTCAGATCTAATTCTACGCCTATCATTAAAGCTCCTTTCCCTGGCTCTCCTGTTAGTTCTCCTTTGCAGGATCCTGTTCCTTGCCCTTATGGGAGGAGGAGATGTGCCCTCAGCTGCGTCCTCAGACTCAGCTGCCTGCTGAATTGAACTACAAGGCTCCTCCTGCTGCTCTTCAGCATTTAACCCTTCACATTCGGGTTCCATGACAGGCAGGGTCCTGGCACAAACAGTTCCCTACTCGAATTAATAACTTCAAGGTCCTCGGCAGCCCTCATGCAATAAATTAGATTAGGAAGTAGATAGGGACGAATTAAAATAACCCAAACATGATCAAGAGGGCTGTCAATATATTGGCAATCTGGGGGATGCTCAAAGTTACTCAAGGCATCCTCCTTGCGGCAACATCACAGGCCGCACTTAAATTGTGCAGTAAGCGGACCTAATAAACCATGATGTCATGTTATTGTGCTATGTCACAGACCCTCCTAAAAGTTACTGTCCAGTTGAATAAAGTTCAAAGTTCTGTTTGAGCTAATAAATTGTGGCCCTGTTTAACCAAGACAAACGTGTGTCGCCTCATTATTCCAGTCTAGCCGGGCAAAGGGAAATAGCTGAAATAAGATTCATATGCATAATGGACACACACAAGAATGGATTAAACATAAATCAGGGTTTCTTGATTCATTATCAAATGTAATATTACTATACTGCCACTTTTACACGGACTCTAAGGTAAAAACTCCCATTATTTTCCCACTCCCCCCCCCCACAACCTGCTCTGCTCTGCTCTGGTTTCTGTCTCTTAAGGAAATTACTTCAGAGGCATAAAACCACACTTAACATATCAACAAATCCTGGCCTTAGAGTGATAAAACTATACCTAACATATCAACAGACCCTGGCCAAAATCCTCCTTCCCAACATCTCTACTAATCAACCCTCCCTCTTCTTCCCCCTCCCCTATCCACCCCCCCATACTACAACCAATGAATATCTAATATGAAATGTATTTCCCATCACATATTATATTGCACACCTCATTCTGCTGCTATATGTCTGAAGAAGTGGACATGTCCACAAAACATTATATTAAAATATGAAATTTAGTCTTTAAGGTGCTACATTTTTTGCATCTTTTGTTTTGTTTTGCCTGAAATTCTTGAAACGACTAACATGGCTACCCTCTCTGAAGCTTCTACACTAAATTCTGATACTAGTGTTTAGCTCAAAAAATTTCAAGTGGCTTGGGCTCCAAAGATAACAGGAATTTCTCTCCCTTTTTGCCTGCCTGTGACTTCCGATTATCAGGGAGGCTGTTCTTCAGGTATTTTGGATACAATGTGATACAATTATGTGATTTCCATTCCTACTCTAAGTTTCATTGGGTATCCAAGTGTATCCAAATATCCAACCTTGGGTCCTCAGGTGTTCCTAGACTAAAAACCCTAGGAGTCTTCACCACTAGCTGTGCTGTCCAGGACTGCTGGCAATTTTAATCCAAGATGTTTGGCTTTTTCTCCATGCAAGTGCCTAGCCCCAAGGTTGGGAGCCACTGCTGTACAATCTTGGGATGTGTAGTTGGTTAAAATAGTTAGAAATCTCAGAGTGTTGTAGTCAGTGTGGTCCCTTCTACTACAGCACCAGAATCCCCTAGCAGATAATTCTAAGTCCTTCAGCAAAAAATATACACCAAGATTTAGTAAATTGGAGATTTTAGAATTCAGATGGTCTCAAATCACCATAGGTGTAGATTGTGGACATGCAGTGTGGTGAGAATGGACCACATGAAAGACACATCCTAAGCAGATGTATTTTCTTCAACAGATGCATCTTTACAGTCTTCAGATGCATAGGATACATTCTTAGTAGATGGAAATTGAGGAGAATGGAAGATGAAATGGGACGGGAATGAAAGTCAGACAGCTTCTTGTTGGTGCAATGGTTGCTTTTCTTGATGATGTACAAAGAGTTGCAGCAATTGGACAGTGGATGTATACGCCTGAGAGCTCATAAGTCAGATCCATGCAATCTTTCTTCTTTAATGACTGGGAGGAAACATAAAAAGAGATAGTATAATGCAGGGACTAGATGACCTTAGATGACCCAGATTCTTCTGTCCACTGAGCCACAGAGTTTATTGGGTGACCTTGGGTTAGCTGCTGTCTCTCAGCCGCACCTTCTTCACTGGCCTTTTTTCCAGAAGATAACCTTCTGTGATCTATTTGCAGGAAAGTTTCAGTACAAAAGCAAGCAATAAAAACCAATGAAACAATGAACCCATCAGCTTCCTAGATGGGCCTGCAAAGAGCTTGCTGGAAGAGAGACAGGATATCAATGTAATGAATAAATAAAATAAAATCCCAAGTAAATCAGGCTTCACACGTGGGCCTAGGCAAAATGTTCAGCCAGCACAGAGCCTCGTATGCATAATGGAAGGAAGATAATGAGAAAAGGCATAGTAATCCTCCGTCAGGTGAATGTACTCATTGAATTCCAATGCATTTGCAAAGTGAGTTTGGACGAAGGTGGGTTAAGTGAAGAGCAGATTATAGAACTGATGCCAGCATCTTAAATTGCTATCCACCTTGGCACAGCAATTTAAGATGCTGTCAGCACCTGTAAAAGGAATTTGCCGACAGTCAATGGAAGAAAATGCAGATCTGTCTCCTCCTCTCTTTTTGTTCCTCGTGTGCTTAAAAATATTTCTGAAATGAGTACGAAATGGCAGAAAAAATATTAACCTCTACCCAGGGAGGATGCAAACAGGATGAAGCCACTCAGGCTGCACTGAACAATTTGGGAAACAACGGCTTAAGCCAAAGACATAGGCACACAAGAAAAATTCTAAGTTGTATATCAGCACCAAAGAAACATTTTCATTGTGTTTTGTGCAGTTTGACGCAACTGCATCTCCTTTTACATTTGCAATAAATGCCCAAGTGACTAACAGTAATAACAAAAAGAACCACA
>JAHTLZ010000379.1:54859605-54883445 GCA_023846285.1 Phrynocephalus versicolor | reverse complement strand
GTGGTGCTCATCTCCGTTTTTAAGCCAAAAAGCCAGTGTTGTGCAAGTCCATGGCCATGTGGCCGGCATGGCTGCAAGGAAACACTGTTTTACCTTCCCACTTTTTATAGTGGTACCTATATTGCATTTACATGCTTTCGAACTGCTAGGTTGGCAGGAGCTGGGGTTATCAGCGGGAGCTCTCTCTGCTGCGTGGCACCCGGGATTCGAACCACCGAGCTGCCGACTTTGCAGTCAACACTTTTCAGAGCCTTAGTCCACTGAGCCACCACAATTACTCACACCACAATTCCCGGAGGCTTCCTTGAAGCTCGTTATCCCTAACCAGTGGGCAGACAGATTCCTCTTAAAGCTTACTGTGGATAATAAATTTGTTTCAGATTGTTTTTGATCGGTACAGTATTTAACAAAATTTGCGCCCATTCTTCCTTTTCAAAGGAATCAGACGCTGAGCTACAGGGCTTGGAGTGCCAAAGCCTTAAATGTCTCTGGTTCTGTCCTTATGTGTTCAAGTTTTAAAGATCTGAATTAGATAAACCAAAGCTGTATCTTTCTTTTACACCTAGAGAGAGAGAGAGAGAGAGAGACAGAAGTCATTTGATCTTGTGGCATGCTATAAGAACATAAGAAGAGCCATGCTGGATCAGGCCAAAGGCCCATCTAGTCCAGCTTCCTATATCTCACAGTGGCCCCACCAGATGCGTCTGGGAGCGCATGAGACTAGATATCTGTCTCCTGCTACCACTCCCCTGCATCTGGCCCATGAAGCACCCTTGTTTTAAGTCTGGAGATTACACATCTCATTCATGGTTTGTAACCTGTGATGGACTTTTACTCCAGGAATCTGTCCAGTCCCCTTTTGAAGGCAACCAGGTCAGATGCCATCACCACATTCCTTGGCAGGGAGTTCCACAGACTAACAACGTGCTGGATGAAAAAAACTATTTTCTTTTGTTCCTACTTTCTCAGCCCTCAGTTTGAGTGTCATGAAGTCAAACTGTGAAAAGCCATGAAGTCAAGCTGTGAATCTGAAGATTTTTCAGGGGGATAGTCTAGTCCTTCTACATCATTTTAATGAATTTATCATATTTTGAGAGCTTTGTCTCTGGTTCGTTTGTGTGGGGGAGCCAGGGTTGCCTTATGCTGAAGGCATTATTCAGGTTTGCTTTATGGACAGTTACTGATCGTGTTGCACTTTGATGGAGTCAGCACACCAAGAGATCAACCATCTCTAAATTGCATCTACATGTTGATTTGGTATCATGCTGGGGAATTGATCTTTCCCTTACACTTAATCTTTGCAAAAGAAAGAAAGAAAGAAAGAAAGAAACTTGGGGTCATGATGTTTTGGCATATCTAATGTTTTTTTAATCCAAGTGCCAGCAAACCTGGCAGATTTTCAACTCACTGGGAGAAGGAAGAAGAAGACATTGAAGAAGAATGTACTACAGAGACACAAATGGCAGTTGCCATGGGGCAGTCACCAGTCATAATTTTCATGATATGCCACCTATAGGGAATTTTCTAGCTACTAGTAGGAATCTGGAAGTTGAGTCCTGGCAACTGGACTTCTTTTCTTGAGAGATCAAAATGTTTCACTACTCCTCCAAGCAGCTTTGTCAATGACAAATGAGGAGCACTTGGGGAGCTGGGAATGTTTAGCCTTACACAAATAAGGCTGAGAGGGGATATGATAGCCATGTTTAAATATTTGAAAGGATGTCACATTGAAGAAGGGACTGGTTTGTTTTCCATAGGACTCAGGGCAATGGTTTCAAATAAGAGGAAAAGAAATTCCATTTAAACATTAGGAAGAACATCCTGACGGTTAGAGCTGTTTGGCAGTGGAATGTGCTGCCACAGAGGGTAGTGGAATCTCCTTCTTTGGAGATTTTAAAGCAGAACCTGGATGGGCATATGTCAGGAGCACTGTGATCGGGGTTCCTGCATGGCAGGAGGTTGAACAGGATGGCTCTTGAGGTCTCTTCCAACTCTATGATTCTATGATTCAACTTCCAGATAACTTCACCTGGATGACTGAGAATCTTCACAGACATACTAGTAGCACTGCTTCCCTATTTTCTGTACCTGCTTTTCCTTGCCCTAATTCTCGTCCACAGCCATAATTAGAGAGGGGTTTTGCCTCTGGTTACCAAAACTAACACGGTCAGCTATATAAATTATGCTGCTTTTATACCACCCCATAGCACTTAAAGCACTCTCTGGAAAGTTTTTACCATTTGATTATGCAAGCTACACATTCTCCCTCCCTGCAAAGAACTGGGGCCTCAGTTTACGGATCTCAGAGGGATGGAAGGCTGACTCAACCTCAAGCCGGCTAACTTAGCCCATCGGGATTAAAATCAAGTTGTGAGTAGAATCTTGACTTTGGTGTTGCCATGTCATGAGGTTCCTTCTGAAGCACTGAAGTGAATCTAGTGCTGAATAAAACAGCAACACCTCCCAACCTTATTCTCTTTCTCTTTCATTTCTTTTTTGGAAAACATATATTTTCTGTTCCTTTTAGGGGTCCACCCCATCCATCTATATCTTTTTCAATGGGGGAAGGGGTGGAATGCCCATGCCTCAGAACAAAGTGCATGGGAGTCAGTGTCATGTACTCCTGCTGGTGCCTATATCATTAGTTAGAGTTATGTTCTTCCAGCAAAGTTACTGTCTGCTTGTTATAGCATCCATGTGATCTTTTCTTTCAAGAGGAAACAAGGAATTTGCTATGATTACATTTTTCTTCCTTGGTCTTAGTGACATTATTTATTCTCGTAAAGCCCGTTAAAATAAAAGAGTAAAGTACACAAGAACAGCTACCACTTCTCCTTTTGTTAACTGTTTCAAGGAAAGTTTTGGTAAATGGCCGTTCAGTTTTGGGTACCACTTTCAGAGCTGATGCCATTCCAAGGCTAGGGAGGCACCTAGAGAAAAAGAATTTAATGACGAGACCAATGAGTGACTTGAGCTATGCAGATCATATATAATAGACCAAGGACTCTTGAAAATTGCAAGCCATAGGAAACTTTGTTTCAGATATGGAATATTAAACCATTTGTAAGTTCGGTGAAATCACAATTCCCAAGCATTAAAAACAAGTTGAGCCTGTTCTCTTTTCAGCCCTGATTGGCCATAGTTTCTTCATTAGATCACACACCATTAAACAGGCTAAGAAAAAGCAATGGTAGCTGTGTTAAGTGGGAGACAAATGCCAAAATCCACATTGTGGCAATATTTGGGCTGTTTCATACATGGCAAAATTAATTTGGAAGAAGCTGAAAGACATGTCATTGTAAAAGGAGTAATGGCTGGGTGAAAACAGCCTAACCCAGTTAAGAAAAGGTATGTCTTTCCCACAAAGCCATATCAGCATGGTATCATTTTACTGGCCGTGGCTCCTGCCTATGTATGCTTGGGATTTCTCATTTGGTGAAACACTCAGTATTCTCTGCTAAAGAGCAGTAAAGCCTTCCACTTAACCACATTGGAGAAGCCTAAGTACCTTACCAAACTACAAATCCCAAGATTCATTGAGATGAAGCTTGTACCAAACTGTTGTAAATGTGTAGAGGATGTGCATCCTAATACAACTTTTGCTCTTTGTTAGCCGAGAGGACTTGTACTTATTCCCACTGATATCATTGTAGCAGTCAGTAAATAAGGAACCATGGGATGTAAAGATTGCTTGATTCTTGCAGTATTTTTCATTGCAGTGACCATAACTTAGGAGACTGCTGTTGTAGCAACCAAGATATGGGTGAAAGAAGGAGGGTTTAAGGACTTGCCATTTGGCAAACAGCAAAGGAAAAGAATGATAACATTGCAACAGCATACTAATTATGAGCTGTCTCCAAGTTCTTTTGGATCTTTACCTTGGCCAGTTATCATGTTGAGTAGGCGGAATCAGTTGTTCCATAGGATAAGGGAGTACCCTGTTTTGAAATGTTGGCGTTCTGTGGGAGGAAATGCTGGGAAGTTTCAGTTGACCCTCTTACTCTATCGGGTTTCAAAGAATTACCCTACTGAAAGAACCAACAACAACAACGAAAATAGAGCTTTGTCCCTATCGTTACTGCAGTTAGGATGATGAGGCCCATTTAAATGAATATTTGATAAATGAATACATGAATATCAATGGGGAGCATAAATGAATAGTAAATGAGCCCAAATGCCAAGTGGCAAAAAATTAAATGAATAATTCTCTTAAATGAATAAATCCACCATGGTTCAGTTTGTACTGCGCACAGATTGAATCGTTTCCAGATAGAGGCCTTGAAAGGTGAATGCCAAAGGAGGTATGTTCCATCAGAATGTTGTATCAGTGAGTGGTTTACCAGTTTGATGAATAACAAACATCAAGAAAGTCTTGTTGTGGCAACCTCCGGATGCATGTTGCTATGACGTTTGGGATGTCGCGTGCCTGTATCAAAACAGAGATGGATACATTCGGGGGTTCCTAGTTGTTTATTACATTCCAGTGGCATGTTCACCACTAGGGCCAGTGCTGGGACAAACTCCCACCTGAAGTGGGAGGGGAAGAGCTGCTTATGGATCGAGAACTGGTTGAAACAAAGAGTAGGTGTCAATGGGCAATTTTCACAATGGAGAGAGGTGAAAAGCGGTGTGCCCCAGGGATCTGTCCTGGGACCGGTGCTTTTCAATCTGTTCATAAATGACCTGGAGACAGGGATAAGCAGTGAGGTGGCAAAGTTTGCAGATGACACAAAACTTTTTTGTGCAGTAAAAAACAGAGAAGATTGTGAAGAGCTCCAGAAGGATCTCTCCAAACTGGGGGAATGGGATGCCAAATGGCAAATGTGTTTCAATATAGCCAAATGTAAAGTAATGCATATTGGGGCAAAAAAATCCCAACTTTATCTATCAACTCATGGGCTCTGAGCTATCTGTGATGGATCAGGAAAGAGATCTTGGTGTGCTGGTGGACAGCTCAATGAAGGTGTCTACCTAGTGTGTAGCAGTGGTAAAGAAAACCAATTCCATGCTAAGGATTATCAAAAAGGGGATTGAAAATAAAACAGCCAACATAATAATGCCATTGTACAAAATGATAGTAAGGCTGCAATTTTGGTCACTGCATCTCAGAAAAGAAATAGTGGAACTTGAAAAGGTGCAGAAGAGAGTGATAAAAATGTTTATTGGGCTGGGGGACCTCCCTTATGAGGAAAGGCTAAAACATTTGAGGCTCTTTATTCTGGAAAAAAGGTGCCTGAGGGGGGATATTATTGAGACACACAAAATAATGCAGGCCATGAGTAAAGTGGATAGAGGGAAGCTCTTTTCCTTCTCACAAAATACCAGAACAAGGGGACATCCACTCAAACTGAGGGTTGGGAGAGTGAGAACAGACAAAAGAAAATATTTTATACCCAATGTGTTGTTAGTCTGTGGAACTTCCTGCCACAGGAAGTGGTGATGGCAGCTGGTCTGGATTCCTCCAAAAGGGGATTGGACAGATTCCTGGAGGAAAAGTCCATCAAAGGTTACAAACCATGATGGAGATGTGTAATCTACAGTCTTAAAACCAGGGTACTTCAAAGGCCATATGCAGGGGAGTGAACATAAGAATATAAGAACAGCCATGCTGGATCAGGCCAAAGGCCCATCTAGTCCGGCTTCCTGTAACTTACAGTGGCCCCACCAGATGCATCTGGGAGTGCACGAGACTACATATCTGTCTCCTGATACCACTCCCCTGCATCTGGCCCTTGAAGTACCTTGGTTTTAAGCCTGGAGATTACACATCTCCATCGTGGTTTGTAACCTGTGATGGACTTTTCCTCCAGGAATCTGTCCAATCCCCTTTTGAAGTGGTATCAGGAGACAGATATCTAGTCTTGTGTGTTCCCAGACGCATTTGGTGTTGCCACTGAGATAGAGGAAGCTGGACTAGATGGGCCTTTGGCCTGATCCAACATGGCTCTTCTTATGTTCTTATGCTCTTATATGTATGGAAAGGAGAGTCGGGCTGTTTTAAATGCCCACTGGGCGCATGCTCACCTTCAGAGTATGGTGTAGGCTGAGTCATTTATGCCCCAGGGAGTGGAATGGTGTTGACTCAGGAAATGTCAACCCGAGACTCAAGTTTTGGAGTCTGTATCTAGGTCTCCAGCTTTGGACCAAAAAATTCAGGGAATGCTAACCATAGATTTTTAGGAAGCATTAGATTATTGTGTCTTAAGGATATGACATTAAGACATGCCCCCAACCACCCTTTTCTGTTTCATTATCTCACATACTTCAGAGTTGTTATGGAAGATGGAATTCTCAAATTGGCCTTTTCATTCATCACCAAATCTGTACCTCATTTTTTTTTGTCACAGACATAGAAAACATGATTTTTGAACATGAGGTTTAACTCTCAGAAAAAAAATAAGATCTGACTGTGAGTTTTGAGTGAGCATTTGCATTTTTAAAAGAAGAGTTTATTCCAATGTAATTGAAAACTACATGATTCTGGATATGTATGTGACCCAACAGTACTGATTTTGCCATGGTTGATCAGAATGAAATGCAGTTTGGCCACCATCTCTTGAAACCAAACTTTATATTAAATGTGCATGTTTGCCTTTATGTAGCCGCTCTTTATGCCCTTTAGCCCTGATGGCTGCCTTTAAAATAAATACAGTGCCTCCCCGCCTATCGCAGGGGTTAGGGACCCAACCCGACCCACGATAATTGAACATTCACGATATGCGGATGCAGGTTGGGTTGGGCCTGGGGCGCCTAGCTGGGGGCTCTTGTACTTACTCCCAGACTGGCCCTACCCCGAACCGGAAGTCATTGCTGAGGTCTCCGACAGGGCCTCCCCCCTTAGCCCAGGCCTCCCCCCCTTACCCCAGGGGGTCTTTTTTCATATACTGTGGTCCTGCAATATAGCGGGACCGCAGTATATGAACCACAAATGGGTGGGGGACCACTGTATCTGAAAATATGGGCAGACATGATCAAAATGCTGTTCCAAAGCCAAGCAATTATTTAAGACAAGCTTGCTATGGGATCTGGAAAAGAAAAACACATGATTATTACGTCTCTGGTGTGAATCTCAACAGCCAATTTTGAATGTTTTGAGAAAGGGAGCAATATACAAAACTCTTGACCACACTGTTTGATATGCATCAGGGTAAGGACTTTGTATTTCCGTAAGTATGTAGAGGAATCTGGGATGATTGAACAAGATGAAACTTAAGGGACCCGTTCAGGAAAAAATTACATGCCCCATTTGCTCTTGCTTTTAATGTAGCTCAGATTTTTATTAACTCACTTATCTTTTATAGGCAGGGGCCCATATTTCTAATAGGCACCCTAGAAGGCCTCACATCTGAGTGGGGGAGGGGCTGTGGGCTGTCATCAGGTCGATCTACACTGCCAGCCTAAGGAAGAAATTCGCATATTCGATGCAGATTAGGAGAGAAATGAGCCATACATTTTTATTTTTATTTTTTTTATTTTTTGAGCCTAAAGAAGTAAACTTTACTCAGAACAAAACAAGTCTTTACTTATCAAATGGTTCCTGTTTCAAGGGTAGGTTGGACCCCATGTCAGAATCCAAAGTGAAGTGGAATGTGTTGAATTGGCTCTTAAAAAACCTGGTACCTTGTCCTAGTTTTAATTTTTTTGTCCAGAATTTTCATGAACTGGTTTACCTGCCCACATCCCAAAGTTGAGTCCTAGCAAATGGACTTTAGCAGAGGTGGAGAATTTAAGCACAATCTGTTTGCCACTTATCATGCTACCCTTTCATTGATCCCCAGACAAAGCAGAAACACTTCATGCCTCCACCAGCAAGGCCATGGCCATGGGAAGGGTTGAATTTGTGGGACTTTCAGACACACCAGGCCATTGTACATCTACTGTATATGAAGTCTGGAAGTTGAGTCATGGCTACCGGCCTTCTTTTCTGAGAGATAGAAACATTCTATATGAAAGCTATTCAGGCCATTGCCCACCTAAAAAGCCTATTGAGGCCTCTGTCCAGCTAACGAGCCTATTCAGACTAGGGTGACATGAAACCAAGGTGAACTATGAATTCGAAGCCTTGCACCAACTTTCCTCAGACTGATGAAGCTACTTACATGAATAGTGAAACATTTTGATTTCACAAGAAAAGAAGTCCAGTTGCCATGACTCAACTTTTGGATAACCCTATCTGGATGCCTGAGAATCTTCATGGACATTTCGCCTGTCCAGGTTTTACAAAAGAAACTTGAACACCAGGAATCTACAATTCTTTGTTTCTCCAGTGTTACTGGACCTTGGAAGAATTTAGTTATTTTTAAATACCACTCTTAAACATGCCACCGGTGGGTTTTGAGATTTGTAGTCTAAACAAATTCTCCAGTCTTTGAATATAATGCAGAGGATTGCATGGGCTCAGTTCACCATGGTGCTTGCTGTTTTCCACTTTCCTAACTGACACACGTCTGCATACTGATGAAACACTCTAAAAGAATAAATTGATTATGATTGGCACATATGTGAATACACCGTGGTGCAGAGAAAGGAGGTTTTAATGGAGATATTCCACTTTTTGTTCTATTCAGATGTGGTTTTAAAGGATTGTAGTCAGTGGGGGTTTTTTAAATGTAATTGTGTTTTGTTTCACCTTAATATAGCATTTATTTATTTATTTATTTAGATCTGTTATTTTAATCATGATGGGAGATGCTTTGGCTACCTTCATTGGGAAACTGTGGGGCATACTGCATATTATTAGGTGAAAAGGCCTATGGCTTATATGTTGAGCAACCCAATTCCTCGCTTGCTGTGGTGGCATATGCAGCAGATCCTTGCTGTCCTCATGGGCGCCAATTCAGGGGGGAAGAAGTTCCATGGATAACAACCTGACTTCCCTTTCTCAGTCCACCTTCTGCACAGAACCATCTACTCCCTTGATCAGTCCCTCCGCTTGAACTGTCTCTCAGCAGTGGTTGTGGGTGAGGTACTGCGTTCCTCCACAGGAACTGAGAGTCGGAGCTGCCTTGTCTGGGTTTCATGTTGGCAGGCCTGTCATTAAAACAGCCAACTCCCAGCAGCAGCAACAGTTTAAAGGCGTCTATCACCAGGACGTGCCATCAAACAGCATGTTTAAATAAAAATGTCTTCATCATTTTTCTGGAATGCTGGTAACATTGGTACTTTGTCACAAGAGTAAGAAATTGTGAAATCTATTGGAACCCTCTTAAGGTTCCTATACTCTCCAAAACTTATACTTTAAGGTAGGTATGTCCAAAGTTAGGCCCGGGGGCCAAATGCAGCCCATTTTCAAATGTCTAGTGGCCCATAGCCTCTTCTCCCTGCCAGCTGGCCCCTCCCCATACCAGATGGAGATGTCAATTTGCAGTGTTATGGTTTGCCTGCCCTCCCTGCCTCCGTCCCTTTCCCCAGCCAACCTGCCCAGCCTACCTGCCTCCCAGTTCCACTGCTGCAGTGTCCTCCTGCCTCCTTGCATGTCCTAATGCGGCTGAATGATTGACCCCCACACATTTTCACCTCACCAAATCTGGCACTCCTTGCAAAAAGTTTGGACACCCCTTCTTTAAGGGGTAGCAGAACTGGGATATTTATACCCAGTACAATTGCCTATAAGCATCTGGCCTGAGTATAAAGGTCTTTAGAACCTGGTATATCACAGTGCATGGGCTGATAGAGTAGTAAATTATTAGATCACATATAGCATTATGCAGGACTAGAACAAGTAGAAGAGATGTTTTCTTCAAACTGGAGAGGGCCAAGAACCAGGTGTGAGATTCTGGATGAAAAGTAACTATCCCCAAACTATCGAAGCTACAGAGAATTCATTCTCTTCCAAACCCCTGTGGGTTCATACTGGATAAGGCAGAAGTCTACTGGGATGCTACCCTGGAGGCAGTGTAGTGATTTACAGTCCCCTTGGCTTAAAAATAAGCTGAGAAGAATGCCAGAATTGTCTCCTCCACCTCCCTAGAGGTGATGATGTAATGGGATCATTCTTATCCCTTTTGTTAACTGCCCAAACTTCTTTCGGGAAGACGGACGGCATAAAAATAAATAAATAAATAAATAAATAAATAAATAAATAAATAAATAAATAAATAATCTAAACACACAAAGAACAAATGCATAAACAAGACTACTTGTGAAAAATAAATGTGGCCAGATTTGTTTTCCTTTGTCAGCGCCATTTTGTATTTAGAAATATACCCAAGGGGGATGAAGAATCCCTCCGGAACAAACTTTAGGGGTGATGTTGAAATCTTCAGGGTGAGGGGATAATTTTTCCATTTCCGTAGGGGATGCCTGTTTGCAGATCCTTGGCACAACATTTGTCCACTCTGCCCAAAAATTTGGTAGGCCTTGGGTGACAGTAGTAAGCACGCCAGCAGCTTGGATGGAAACAGCTCAATTTACAGGCAATCAACAACACAAGATGGGCCTCAGGTGAAATCAATTAAAAAACAAAGTGAAGGTGAAACAAAAGGAATGAGGCTTTTACTATGGAAATGATTTCCCACTCTCCCTCAACAGATTGCATTTTGGTGTACTCCCATAGATAACCTATCCTTGGAAAGACAAGCCTAATAACACAAAGAGCTAAATCATCTCTTTTGTAGGAAAACATCAAACCTTCCCATACATAATAAATACCCAGCATTCAGCCTGTGATCAGAAATTGTTTCTTTTTAAATGAAGAATTATCAATATGGTTACAATTAAATAGGCTAGCTTAATATTGTACTTGGTTAGTTTCATTATTTGTACTAGATAAAGATGGAGATAAGTAATGATGAATATAACGATGGAAAAGAAACATATAAATTTGGAATATACCAAACACTTGGGTCAAAATATTGGGAATATATTTGTATTTGAACTATGTAACATGGCAATACGCAAGCAATGTATTTGTTTTAACCTGTTAAATTTAGAAAATTCAATAAAGTATTAAAAAAAGAGAAAAGGTTTCTTTCACCCCATCTTTTATTTATTTATTTATTTATTTATTTGACATTTATACTGCCTATCTAGCCCTAGGGCTACTCTGGGCGGTTTACAACATAGATTAGCATAACAAAATAACAAGGTAACATATTAAAAGCCAAAATACAAACCATATAAGCAAAATATACATCAATCAACAACAATAAACTAAAACTAAAATAAAGTTAAAATGAAAATAAAAATAGCCAGGTGACTGCTGAATAAAAACAGAAAAAGAAGAAGATAACGTGGTAAAAAGATTAGTGTCTTACTAGATGTTTAGGAAATCAGGAAATGCCATTCCAATACAACCAAATTTCCAATAGTTTTTTAAACATTTGAAGCGAGGGTGCCATGTGGTTTTCAGGAGGTAGATGATTCCATAATTGGGGAGCAACCACCATGAAGGCCCTACTCCTTGTTACAACGTTCCGGGCCTCCCTCTGGTTTGGAACTCCCAGATGTCCTGCCTGGCTGGCATGTGTGATCTGGGCAGTTCTTGGGACGATCTGCTCTGTCAAAACTGAGGTCCCAATCCATTTAGGGCCTTGTATGTTAACATCAAAACCTTGAAGTCAATGTGGTAGCATACAGGCAACCAGTTCAGAGCTGCCAGCACAGAGATAATATGTTGATGCCTAAAAGCCTGGCAGCTATATTCTGCCCTTTCCATACCCCACAATCTACCTGTGCTAACTTACTTTTATCTCACTTCTAGATATAAATATGAGTCCTCCTGGAAAGGAAAGGGAAATCCACAAAAATGTTCGTACTTTGATCTTTAATGCCCTTAAATAAAGCTGGTTCCACCAGAAAAGGACAGGGGAGGGGGAATGCAAATTCACGGCGGACTCTCCTTATTCTGCAAAGGAAAGCCAGAGATAAGAAAATCCAAAAGGAAAACAGAAAATAAAACTGTTTGCCATGTAAATGAGCCTCATTAATATAGAAGATATTTCTCCCAAGCAGTCCTCGGATCTCCGGCAGCTGCATATTCCTGCAGTGAAATGTTCGGCTTTCTTTCACAAACAGTATTTTTTATTAAGGCTGTGGCAGCCATCATAATTGTTTATAAATGTAAGTGCACAATAAAGATAGCAGAGATAAAGAATGTACAGTTTAATCCATTTTAATCTTGTTAAGGTGCAGGGTGAAGAACATATAATTTTAATAGTCAAGCTACCTTCGTCTACCTAGAATGATGGTTAGACATTTTTAGTGCTTCATGTTTCCAATTTTAAGTGCTAATTAAATGGTCTTAACCTGCTACTGTTTTATATGTATTATTTTAAATCACATTTTGAGGAGGGAATAGAGAGTATCTATCAGATAGTAAAAGTTCCAAATGGCCAAAAATCAAATGTGCATCATCATGCTGAATAGGAACCCAAGGCTGTGTCGTGCATCTCCATCTATATCTGCATATTTACACCAACAGAGAAAATAAGAAAATAAAAAGACCCATGCTGGATCAGGCCAAAGGCCCATCTAGTCCAGCTTCCTGTATCTCACAGTGGCCCCACCAAATGTGTCAGGGAGCACACAAGACTAGATATCTGTCTCCTGATACCAATCCCCTGCATCTAGTCCTTGAAGTACCCTGGTTTTAAGCCTGGACATTACATATCTCCATCATGGTTTGTAACCTGTGATGGATTTTTCCTCCAAGAATCTGTCCAATCCCCTTTTGAAGGGATCCAGGCCAGATGCCATCACCACATTATGTGGCAGGGAATTCCACAGATTAACAACACACTGGGAAAATATATTTTCTTTTGTCTGTTCTCACTCTCCCAACCCTCAATTTGGGGGGATGTTCTCTAGTTGCGGTATTTTGTGAGAGGGAGAAGAGCGTCCCTCTATCCACTTTACTCATGACTAGAGATAGGCACGAATAAAAAAAATGGCGTTTCGGTTTTTCGTTTGTTTCCATTTGTCATGAATTTTTGGAAAAATTTTATTACCTTTTTTGTTTTTTCGTTTGTCATTTCTACCCGCTTTTTGTGCAATTTTTAAAGCATTTCCGTGTGCAGGCATCCCCCAACTCCCCAGAGGGAAAACACTAAAAAAAATGGATGCTGGCAGAGACACAGTATAGACTAGATCCGCAGGGAGGCTGCAAAGGCAGTGGCGGGCGTTGCCCAGGGTGCAAGGCAGCTGCAGAGTGACTGCACTGCGGGGCAAAGGAGGGTACTCACCGAGAGGTACGCAGCACGCACACACACAGGGAGGCTGCAGGACTGAAGCTAGAGTCGCAGAGACAGCAATCCCACCCTAACACCCACCAGAGACTGCAAGGAGGATGGGGGCTGCCAGAGCTTTTTATGCCCTCTGTGGCTGCCAGACCTGCCCACCCAGTCTGCAACCTGGGCATGCTATTGGTTGAACATGATCCCATCACATGGCTTGCCTCCATTTTGTGCCTGGTGGTGACATCCATTTTAAAGGGAAAAGAAAAATACATCGCGGTGGGAGAAGACAAAAACAATCGTTTTAAGGACCCCAACCCCCCTGGTAGGTATTATCAGACAAAATAAATAATTATTGCTGCGTTTTTACAGATGTCCAGGGTGTTTTTTAACATTTAAAACAGCTCATTTCATTGCGCATTGCCATTAACGGAAACGAAACGTAACGACCACAGTTTTCGTGGTTCTGTTCGTTTCGTTTCATTTTCATCACAATTTTCGTTTGTTGTTTCATTACGTAACGGAAACGACAAATGGTAACGGAAATGAAAAAATGTTCCTTCCATGCCCATCTCTACTGATGACCTGTATTATTTTGTACGTCTCACTCATATCCCCCCTCAGGCGCCTTTTTTCCAGACTAAAGAGCCCCAAATGTTTTAGTCTTTCTTCATAAGCAAAGTCCCCCAACACTAATCATTTTCATCGCTCTCTTCTGCACCTTTTCCAGTTCCACTATATCTTTTTTGAGATGTGAAAATTGTTATTAGAAACTGTTATGCAACTATTACGATGCTGCTTGAACTGTGGGCAGCACAGTTGGCTAGTGACTGAAACAGAAGTGCCTGATCTGAATTTTGGAGGTGACCCCATGGCATGTTTATCCTAAGAGTTGCCCTTGGCTTTGACAATGTACAGTGGTACCCCAACTTAAGAGCAGCTTGACTTAAGAGCAATTCGACTTAAGAGCGGAAAACTGTTGGCATTTTATCTCCCACCTTAGAAATTCTAGATATGGTCTGTTCGACTTACAATTTTGTTTTACATTTTTTCATTTTTTCATTTATTTTTTCAATTTTTTAGATAAGTACCCCGACTTAAAAGTAGTTCGACTGAAGAGCATGCATTCGGAACGGATTTAATTCGTAAGTCGAGGTACCACTGTATTGCATTTGTCTGAAACTCATCTACATTTTTTCCATGTTCTTTTGCACTGAATTCCTGTTGCACCCGAGTAGGCCCAGGATCACTAGGGATTTAATAAGTCAACTCCTCAATCAGTTCCATTGATTCATATGGGACTAATCTAATTCTGACTTAGTAAGTTTCATTTAGAGATGACCCATTTGAATTGAATTGTAAAACTTTCTTTTTCTTACAATTTGCAGAAATGAACCATTGTTTGCACCTATTCCTAATATGTACATTTCCTTATGTATTTTACCTTGTGTACACATTCTACACTGATTAGAACATGTTGCCATATTTTCCCCAATCCTGTGCAATTTACCTGTTCACATTGTAAAGTGTGCATGTAGTTCCATGCACCTTATCTTTCCCCAGACCATCCCACAAGTAACCATGAGAATCCTCAAGACATAGTGTGCTTCTCACAATGAATCTTGCAAAGTGAACAAATGCCAGTCTTGTTGAGACTGCAGAATTTAGCAAGGGTATGGAGATTACAGTAGGAACCCTGTATCCACTGATTCATTAACCACTGATTCAGTTATCCATAGTTGGCAGAGGAAAAAATTAAATAAATAATTCAGCAGCCGTACAGCAAGCTACTGCCATAAACAGCAAGCTACTGTTGCAAAACAACAGCCATAAAGCAAGCTACTGCCACAAAACAGCCACAAAGCAAGCTACTGTTCCAAAACAGCAGCTGTAAAGCAAGGTACTGTTGCAAAACAGCAGTTTATTGTTTTTTGTGCTCTCTCTTATCCATGGTTTTCATTATCCACAGGAAGGCCTGGAACCAATTTCCAGCAGATATGAGGGTCCTGCTATATATATGAGTTAAATGAAGCTGAATTACATTAATCAATCTTCTAGTTTTCAAAAGAGAAAACAGCCTTCTCTGTTTCAGTTCATGAACAAAATAGAGAAAGAGATGATTTTTTTTTGAAATGAAAATGATGCCCGTATAAAATCTGATTGTGTACTAGGAACCCATGAATTTATGTGGGTAGGTAAAGGGAACTCTACAGCAAAACCCTCTATTTCTGGGTTTATGTCCTTCTGCATGAGGAGGACAATAAGACTGAAGAGAAGGTGCTCCACTACCTCTTGACCTTGAGTCAAGACCCTGGAAAATTTAAAAAACCCTCTCATGTTGGTAACATCCACCCATAGCAGGGGATCATCCCTTCAGATTCCACACATTTAACAGCAACAAAGCCAGAAATGGAGGAAGAGAGGTGAGATTAGTTTATTACTAATGCCTGAATTGTGTTCATGACAACAGGTGATAGCAGCACCACAGGACTCCAGTCAAAGGCATTCAAAAGCAAGTCAGGTAGAATAAAAGTATCATTGAGTTGGAAGAGGCCTATAAGGCCACTGAGTTCAACTCCCTGCTCAAGAAGATCTGACAGATGGTTGTCCAATTTTCTCTTGAATGCCTCCAGGGCTGGAACATTCATCATCTCCAAAGGTAACTGATGCCGTTATCATATTGCTCTAACAGCTAAGAAAGTAACATAATCATATTTGGAGGAAAGATTATAAAACAAAAGGCAAGGCTAAAACTGCATTAGCTAATATCTTATTCTTTCTTTTGTTATTTATTTATTTTGTAACTTGTATTTTAATGTAGCTATGATTTGGGGGGGGGTGTTTTGCTTTTTTGCTTAATTGTGTTGTTGTTGCTGCTGCTGCTGTTGTTATTGTAAATTGCCCAGAGTGGCCTTGTTGCCAGATGAGTGTTATAAAAATACAATCAATCAATCAATCAATCAATCAATTATTTTGGGCCTTAACTTTTAAGGCCATAATATTAACAATATTTAAGGGAAATGGTTAAAGAGTAGGGAGGGGAACGATTTTTTAAAAATTGTGATTCATCATAATTCATGATTCATTGGGACTGATGAACTGATGAATTTACAGTGAAGAACTGACAAACCAACAACAATTCATCTCTACTTCAAAATGCTATAAAAAGCCTTCCTCTATCTCTCCTCTACAAACCCTGAAGGTTTGGTGAAGATTGGGGTTCAGAGCTCTGAGCTATGCACCCCAAAATGGCCATCCCAGGAAAGTGTCCCAGGTACTATACCTAGAAACACAAGTGCCCCCAAGAAAAGTTCCCTTTGGCAACTGAGTTGGGTAAACCCAACCTCCACCAAACCTGGAGGGCTTGTAGAGCTCAGTCAAGGGACACCTCCCTCCAAATTTGGCCCTTTAGTGCTTTGGGGATCATTGTATGGCCAATAAAGTAACACATGAAAATTGCTTAAAAATCATCAATTTGTATCTGTCGAGACAATTTATGATAAATACAAATCCATAAATTTTGATGAATTGGCTAAATGTGTAAGAAAATGTGATTCGCTTTTCAGTTTGTCCCCATCTCTAGTTAGAAGTGGGAAGCAGATCCTCTTACATTACTGGATGTTTCCAGATGGTAGTTCTGGGTGACTAATGCATCATCATATTGGTTTTACTCAATAGAGTCCTGGTGAAAAATGGCCCCGTTTCGCTTGGTATCTAATGAACACAATGCATTAAGACTATTCATCAATGAAGTCAAGCATAAAGTCATTGAAGTCATTGATTTATTTGGCAGATGTTAACCAAAAGAAGCTCAGGTAGAGTTTAGATTTTCACAGCTCATTTTGATAAGCTTCTAACAGTAACAGTAAGTAATGTTCTTATAGAGTTCCAGTGGAAGATTCTTAACTGTAATGTATATTGGATTCAATAGAGGTTCATTATCCACTTCCTCCACTGAACACTGATGAGCAGAAGCCTGGTATCATCATCAGAGAAGCTCAGTTCAGGCATCCAGGAGATAGTTCACCAGAACATTTGGGAGATAGTTAAATCTCATTATTCTATTCCTATTAAGAGCAATAACCCGAAGAGGATAGCATTCAGAGCATCTGTATGTAACCTGAAACCCTGATTGTTCACAATTAAATCTTGGAGGGATTGTAGAGAAGAGTCAAGGGAAGCTTCCCTACACATTTAGTGACTGTAGTTGCATTGGAGGCCATTATATTGCCCAATGAATCAACACATCAACAATGGCTTTAAAATCATCACTTTGTACAAATCCAAATCTACAAATTAGGGATTTTTGAATGCATTTTGCAATTCATTTTTAAAGTTGTGCCCATCTCTAGTTGATAGTCATGATGACTATATTTCACTTACTTCTAGTATCAGCAGCACTGTACCTTGTGGAAGAAGCTGGTTGTGTTCATGTCCTGCTGGTGGGCAACCTCTTGGTAGCTGGTTGAGTAATGTCTGAACTGAACACTGAACTAGGTAGTCCTTAGTCTGACTCAGCAAGACTCTTCCTACTTTGTGGTTATAGCTATTTAACACAGTTACCACAAATATGGGAAAACAAATCTCAAATGGCAGATACCTGGCATAGTTATTATATTCTTTCTCCTGTATATATTAGGATTGTTCTATGTGCAAATGAGATGAAAAATAGAAATCTAAGGGGAAATGTTCAAAGGAACACATAAAAGATGAGAAGCATGAGGTTTTTATTGAATTTCTCTTGATGCCTGTATTAATGTGCCTCTTATACAATGGCTTCCAAAGCACAACACTTGTCGAGTTCAAATGTTTCTTTGGATATTTATAATCAACCTGTATGTCCCTTTTATGGGAGTATTTTTATTTATCCCTACCGATTCAGGATTTCTGATTCAACTTAGGGACTGAGCAAATTCTGCTCAATGTCAGCTCGCAGCAGAAACTTTTGAGTTAAAGGGCATGTGATTTTGCCCTGCGACCACACAAGAATGAGAAAATAGCAAATGGTTCAATATGGAGGTAATTGATCATGCAATAAAATGATAAAAATGAGTGTATTTAAGACAAAAATTGAAGCTTGGATATAAACATTCAGAATAGCATGCCTACAGAGTAATAAACTTTGAGAATAGTTTACATATAGCTACTTTCTAGTAGCTGATCTCCTCATGAAAGTGTGGCAGTGGTGGGGACTATGGGTCATTAAGTGGAACATCTTATTAGCAGCTAGAGCTGTACTCAATTCATCTCTTTGAGTGTGTGTGTGGGAAACTCTAGTATCCTACCTAAATCTATCCTCACAAAATATTTGGCTATGGGAATGGAAGTGACCTTCAAAGATTTCCCACTTACTTCTTTGCAAAACTGGAGTTAACTGTCTCATTCCACTAGATTACCTGAGAAAGATTATCCTAATCATCAAATGAAATACTTTGCCATTATTATTCAGTTATTTCCAGAGCTTTCCATATCAGGCATGGTAAAAAAATAATAATCTCCATCTTTGTTAAAGTAATATGGCAATGGAACCAATTACCTTGCCCCAATGCGAGCTCCGGGCAAGAAAGAGAAACTGGGTTTCTCGACTTGCTGAATGACTGTGCCTTAGAGCAACTTGTCACGGAGCCCACCCGAGAACAGGCAACTCTGGATCTAATATTGTGTGATACTCAGGACCTGGTCAGTGGTGTGAATGTCACTGAGCCTCTGGGGAACAGTGACCATGCTGCAATTACCTTTGCCATGCATGTCGGAGGAAGAGTGTCAACCAAATCAGACATAAAAACCCTTGATTTTCGAAGGGCAAACTTCCCTCAGATGAGGAAACTAGTTAGAGAGAAACTGAAAGGGAAGGTTAGAAGAATCCAATCTCTTCAGAGTGCATGGAGCCTGTTTAAAACAACAATAATAGAGGCCCAGCACAAGTGCATACCACAAAGAAAGAAGAGCTCATTTAAGTCCAAGAGGACACCGGCATGGTTAACGAGTGGAGTTAGAGAGGCTCTAAAGCACAAGGAGAGGTCCTTCTGTAAATGGAAATCCTCCCCAAATGAGGATAATAAAAAGGAACACAAACTCTGGCAAAAGAAATGTAAGAAGATGATAAGGGAGGCAAAGAAAGACTTTGAGGAACGAATGGCTAGCAATATAAAGGGTAATAATAAAAGCTTCTTTAAATATGTTAGAAGTAGAAAACCTGCCAGAGAACCAGTTGGCCCTCTGGATGGTGAGGGAGGAAAAGGGGAGGTTAAGGAAGACTTGGACATTGCAGAGAAATTGAATGAGTTCTTTGCGTCTGTCTTCACGACAGAGGACCTTGAGCGGATTCCGCTGCCTGAGCCGCCCCTCTTGACTAAAGAATTAAATCAAATACAGGTTAAAAGAGAGGAGGTTTTAGGACTAATTGATAAATTGAGGATTAACAAGTCACCGGGCCCAGATGGCATCCACCCAAGGGTTATTAGGGAACTGAGAAATGAAATTGCAGATCTCTTAACGGTTATATGCAACTTGTCTCTTAAAATGGCCACAGTGCCGGAGGACTGGAGGATAGCAGATGTCACACCAATTTTTAAAAAAGGCAGGAGGGGGGACCTGGGAAACTACAGGCCGGTTAGCCTTACATCTGTCCCAGGGAAGATGGTGGAAAGCCTCATCCAAGAGAAAATCTTAAAATACATAAAAGAACAAACTTTGCTGAGAGAAAATCAGCATGGCTTCTGTAAGGGTAAATCTTGTCTGACAAACCTCTTAGAATTTTTTGAAAAGGTCAACAGGCACGTGGATTTGGGTGAACCGGTTGATATAGTCTATCTGGACTTTCAAAAGGCTTTTGACACAGTCCCTCACCAAAGGCTGCTGAGAAAATTGCACAGTCAGGGGATAAGAGGGCAGGTCCTCTGATGGATTGAGAACTGGTTGAGATCCCAGAAACAAAAAGTAGGTGTCAATGGGAAATTTTCACAATGGAGAGAAGTGAAAAGCGGTATGCCCCAGGGCTCGGTCCTGGGACTGGTGCTTTTCAATCTGTTCATAAATGACCTGGAGACAGGGATAAACAGTGAGTTGGCCAAGTTTGCAGATGACACAAAACTTTTCCGTGTGGTAAAAACCAGAGAAGATTGTGAAGAGCTCCAGAAGGATCTCTCCAAACTGGGGGAGTGGGCTGAGAAATGGCAAATGCGTTTTAATGTAACCAAATGTAAAGTAATGCATATTGGGGCAAAAAATCCAAACGTCATCTATCAACTCATGGGCTCTGAGTTATCCGTGACAGATCAGGAAAGAGATCTTGGTGTGTTGGTGGACAGCTCCATGAAGGTGTCTCCCCAATGTGCAGCAGCGGTGAAGAAGGCCAATTCCATGCTAGGGATTATCAAAAAGGGGATTGAAAATAAAACAGCCAACATTATAATGCCATTATACAAAACAATAGTAAGGCCCCACCTGGAGTATTGTGTACAATTCTGGTCACCGCATCTCAAGAAAGACATAGTGGAACTGGAAAAGGTGCAGAAGAGAGCGACTAAAATGATTACTGAGCTGGGGCACCTCCCTTATGAAGAAAGGCTAAAACATTTGGGCCTCTTTAGTCTGGAAAAAAGGCGCTTGAGGGGGGGATATGATTGAGACATACAAAATAATGCAGGGTATGAGTAAAGTGGATAGAGGGAAGCTCTTCTCCCTCTCCCAAAATACCAGAACTAGGGGACATACACTCAAATTGAGGGCTGGGAGAGTAAAAAGTGACAAAAGAAAATTTTTTTTCACCCAGCGCGTTGTAAGTCTATGGAATTCCCTGCCACAGGATGTGGTGATGGCATCTGACCTGGATGCCTTCAAAAGAGGATTGGACAGATTCCTGGAGGAAAAGTCCATCACAGGTTACAAACCATGATGGAGTTGTGTAATCTCCAGGCTTTAAACCAGGGTACTTCAAGGGCCAGATGCAGGGGAGTGGTATCAGGAGACAGATATCTAGTCTCATGCGCTCCCAAACACATCTGGTGGGGCCGCTGTGAGATACAGGAAGCTGGACTAGATGGGCCTTTGGCCTGATCCAGCATGGCTCTTCTTATGTTCTTATGTTCTTATGTTCTTATGTTCTTATGTGGACAGGACAACCACCTGGCACATGTCCTTTGATTTCTGTTCCTGCATGGAGCATTGCCAATGACAAAGGATGGTGGGAGTTGTGGTCCAAAACATCTGGCGTGCTGAAGATTTGCCACCACTGCCGTATACAGTAGCCTTCCGTTTTGGAGGGGAATTGGTTCCAAGCCCCCCCTCCCACAGATTCTGAAAAACTTGGATTATATTGAATGCTGTTTTAATAGCAAACACTACACATAGAATGGAGCTGCCTAGATGCTCTAAGCGCATCTGATCTAAGCTGATTTTGGAAGCTAAGCAGGGTCAGCTCTGGTTAGTACTTAGATGGGCCACCACCAGGGAATACCAGGTACTACAGATGGGCACGACTTGGCGAAATTCTCATTTCCGTTTCCATTCCTCGTTTCCGTTACGCAATGAAACGAAGAACGACAATTACTCTGCCAGAACTCGAACTCGAACCGAAAAAAGAAAAATTGGATCTGATTTGTTGTGTTGTCGTTCCTGGCATTGCGCGGCACAGAAAAAAGGTTTTTAAAAGCCCGATTCACGACCAAAAAAGCAGGTGAAAATATGCCTGCCTGAGGGCACCTACCCGAGGGGTGGTTTCTGGGCGGGTGTCCCCATTCCAGCCTGCCCCCCCTGTCCTGGGCTGCTGGTGGTACCGGGGGGGGGCATCATCGGCGTAATCCATTTGCCATGCGGTGCGGGGGGGATCCAAAATGGCGACCACAATTTTTTTTTTAAATCGTGGTCCAAAAACCCACCAAAGCACCACAGAAACATGCGAAAATTAGCTATTTAAACTGCTTGAATTTTTACAGTAGCAGCAGTGGGTTTTTCTTGCAATAAAACGTCTCTGTTGATTTTATTTTATTTTATTTTTATTTTTATTTTTGTACACGTGCACAATGATGGGCTGGCCAAGGGATGGGACCATGCAAATTTTTGGAGCCATTCCACCAATTGCATGGCCAGGTTGTGACTGACACTTCTGGATGTGCAAGAGGGTATAAAAAGCCGGGGCACTCCCCAGAACAGTTGCAGTCCGGGATTGGAATGGATGGGAGAGGGCTGTGTAGCTGGCTGCTGTGCTAGTAGTTTTGATTTCGTGGTCGTGGTCGCGGAGCCTTTAGATTCAGTTAGGCAGGCAGGGAGGGAATTCAATTGAATTTTTAGGAATAGGAATTTGGAAATATTTCATTCCCTGTCTGCTGTGTGTGGGGAATAGCAAGCAACGCAGTTCATTCCTGCAGTTTGTCAGGATATTTTTTCTGATATTGGTTTAGGTTTGACTGGTGGGGGGGAGGTGTGGATTGAGTATACTACCATTCAATATTTATTTTCTATTTTCCAAAGTTCATTTTTTCATTTCATTGCTAGCAGTTTTGTTTATTTTCTCCTCACCTTTTTGTGAGACAGAGGGAGATTTTTTTCCATTTAATGCTTCAACAGGGGAGGTTTTTTGGATGGGAGTGGATTTATATTAATATATTTTGCATTCTGCCCACATTGTTTGCTTTAGGATGCACTAGTCTTGTGCAGCAAGTCCATCATCACCCAGTTTAACAAACTGTTTTTCGCCTGCTCTGGGTCATTTGCGGGACCCGTGCCCGCCACCTGCCCACGCGCCTGCTGCCCGCGCACCCTCTCTTCCCCCTGCCGCTGCCGCCGCCCGCACAAGGACCCCCCGCCACCGCTGCCCGCCCTGCGCCCGCACCTCCCCGCCCCCGCAAAAATAGTGCCGGTCACGCCGGACGTCAAATCACGCGAAATCGCGGTAGAAACGGCAAACAAAAAAACGACACGACAAAACGACAAATTTTTGAAAAATTTCACGAAAAACAGAAACAAGCCGAAACAGACCCGTCCCGAAAAACGATAACTTGAAAAAAAAATTTTCCTGGTCGTGCCCATCTCTACCAGGTACTGTAGGCGCCTGGAGTAGGAACTGGCAAACCACTCCAGTATTCCTGCCAAGAAACCTACATGGACATGTAGTCATGAAGAGTCAGTCACAACTGTAACAATAACAACACAACACACACACACACACACACACACACACACACACACACACACACAGAGAGAGAGAGAGAGAGAGAGAGAGAGAGAGAGAGAGAGAGAGAGAGAGAGGAGAGAGAGAATGGTATGTCACTCCCTCTAGTGGTCAGCTCTAGTAATGACGCTATAAAAATATATTTCTTTAGTGAGCACCATACAGAGCATTGTCTCTGGCTCCCTCTGGTGGCCAGATTAGGATTTTTCTTTTAATATTTTTAACATTTACTTTTCTTTTCTTTTCTTTTCTTTACTTTAATTTTTCCCTCTCTTAATTTATTCTGCCATCTTGCTGAGTATTTCATGTTATTTTATTTTGTTTATTGGCTTAGAATACTCAACTTATTTTATATACATTTTTTCTCATATTGTTTTTCATTGTTAACCACCCGGAGTTCCTTTGGAAGATGGGAGGTATAGAAATAAATAAATATATAAATAAATAAATGATAGATAGATAGATAGATAGATAGATAGATAGATAGATAGATAGAT
>JAHTLZ010000379.1:54829162-54848885 GCA_023846285.1 Phrynocephalus versicolor | reverse complement strand
TACTACTACTACTACTACTACTACTACTACTACTACTACTACTACTATAACATAACTCCTGATCAGCAATGCAACAGAGGTCTTTCAAATCACCTTAACTTAACGCTGAATGGCCAGCAGAACGACTGCAAGGGAATATAGAGGCCAATGTGACCCCAGTGGGAGCCCTCCTTAGGGTCTCAGTCACTGGAATGTCAGTGGAGTGAGGCTGTGTTTTCAGCAGTCACTTTCTCCTTTGGCTTCAGCAGTTCAGTTTTAACTATTTGTTATCTCCGGCTGAAATACAACCATAAGGCTTTGGAGTGGTTTTTATCTTGGCTATTGGGAGAAAAGAAATTAATCAAAAGTTATTTTATTTTCAATGCTTCAGAACCCCCCTTCTTTTAAAATCTACATTTGTCAAAGCCTTCCACCCAACATGGAGCATGACACGTAATCTGCAGCCATCCCAACTAGTAGCCAAAAGACTGCTTTATCCTCTAGCATGGCTAGTGGTGAAGGTTTCTGGGTGTTTTCATCCAAGAACAACTGGGGACCCAAGGCTGGGCAGTCCTGCTCTATGAACCCATTTAATCCTCTTTTGAAACTGTCTGCAGCCCATACCACGTTTTATGACAGTGAATTCCTCAGTTCAGTTTGTGTGCTGTGTGAAAAAATACTTTGTCTCTCCTGAATACCCTGTTATTGAACTTCATTGGTTCTAATCTCGCTCTGTCATTATGTCTGGCCATAATTATAGCTCAGAAGAGAAGGTGAGATGGAGTCAAAAGTCTCTGAAGGGCGGAGGCTGGGGGCAATTTATTCTGTTGTTGGCAGATCTAAGACAGCTTCAGATTTGGGCTGATTTAGATGATGTTCCGTAGCTTGGATGGAACCTTTTAAACCTGAAATGTTCTTCCAATAGTCATTCCATCAAATGTGTTTCCCAAAACCACCAATTTCCTCCCTGTGTGTGTGCAGCTATGGGTGGGGAATCAATGTGGGATTGTAACAAAATATTTACTGGAACTTCAGCTGCTTAATTGTTTTCCTTTCTGTTGTTTGCACAATGAAAATGTTCATGTTGGATACTGAGGAAAACCACAGTTCCTTTTGAACAAAAAGTATATAATGAAATAACAGCCAGATGGCTCTATTGTTAGTTTTATTGAACACACCATAGGGGATGTGAACAACAAATATTAAACACAAAACCTAAATGAGACTCAAAAACACATGGCTGCAGTTTATTCATTTCCAAAAACACTGCTTGTTGGAAGGCAGGGAGCTGGCCCATCCAGGGACAAAGAACCAAGGTCCACTTTAGTCTTGACACCCAGTGTGGCATAGTAGCTAGGGGTATGGACAAGGAGAAGGGGCTCCTGAGTTCGAATCCCCACTTGGCTGTCGTAACTATGAAGGAACCTCATATTTCTTGAAAGCCCTATTCAGGTTGCAGTAAGTTGGATATCGTGATGGAACATAACATGGAGACTAGCCCAGAGTATATGGTGTGTGTGTTTTGTGGTTTTTTTTAAAAAAAAATTAACTAGCAAATGTATCCAGTTTCACAATGCTTAGTTTCACATCCATCACAGTGCGTGCTCTCTTTCTCTTGCCAACTTTTTATCTTTATTTTCTTTCAATTCTTCAACATTAAATGCTCATGGGGCTTGTACCACCACATGGATGAAAACCCCTTATCCATCCCCTATTGTGATTTTTTCCCTCTTTCCTACTGTTCTGCATTCTGCTCCTGTCTTTTTAGTAGAAAGGGGTACAATATTCACCATATTAGCACAGGCAAAGGGGAAAGAAAAATGACCAGGTAATGAGGGAGTGGATTAGGGAGAGGAACAAAACAATGGAATGACCCACCTGCATGAACAGAAGGGCAGCAACATCTGCATACCAATGGCGAGATACCTGCCAAAGATCAGATCCCAGGCAGGACAAAGTCATCAACCACACACTTAGCCCACAGATGCTTAGCATGTGACCCCCACAGGGGAATAGGTTGCATTTTGGGCTGCTTGTGGAGTGGCCTGGTGTGATCTTTTCCCTAGCAATGTCATGTTGCTCCAGGCAAATCTCAATCCATGCCCCCAAAAGGTCCAACTTTAGAGTTTCTGGTTTTGAGGGACGGGATGGAGCGATTCCCCGAGGGACGTAAGGGTTACTTTAAGGGAGATCACACCCATTAAAGCAGGCACGTCCAAACTTCGGCCCTCCTGATGTTTTGGACCACAACTCCCAGAATTCTAAGCTTGGATTGCCAATGGCAAAAGACTGTGGGAGTTGCGGTCCAAAACATCTGGAGGGCCGAAGTTTGGACATGCCTACATTAAAGTGACCCTTTCTGGTGAGATAAGGGTGCTCCTGATCACAACTTTCTTGTACCCATACAGGAGAAGAAGAAAGGCACACTATGAGGGAAGACACCACAGCAGGCAACAGGATGAATTTCTGCTGCCTGACAGCCTGAAAGTAGGCTCATGGTAAGATGGCAGACCATTTAAAGGGCCCGCCTCTGAGGGTATTTGTGCAAACTGTTGCAAAGCTACCCTAGAAGAGCACCTGAAGTCTTTAAATAGTGTAACATGGAAGCTAAGCCACTGAGTGTTACATGGTATCATAATCATGTGATGCCAAATGCAGTTACTTACTACATCCAATGCAAGGTGTTGGTTTTGATATATATTGTTTACTAGTTATTATATTTTTATTTATTTGTGCTTATCTATTATATTGCATTGTATTTTTTTATGGGTTTGATTTCTGTTCAGTTTTGTAAACCGCCCAGAGTAGCTGTGTAGCTAGATGGAGCAGTATATAAATTTAATAAATAAATAAATACATTTTAACCTTTGAAAAACTAAATAGTTTAAGGCTGGGCTATGCTTTTTGTGGTCTTAGCTACTGTAAATATGGTTTAGTTGGGGGTGGTTCTTCTTTTCAGAAGTTTTAAGCTATAATGGGCATTCTCTTTTAGCAGAAAAATGATGTAAAATTGTAACTTTTAAAAGATATATTACCTTTCCCTCTGAGACTCTGAGCACTTCCAGCTGGCACTGTCTCTCTCTGTGTGTGCTCTGGTAAAATACTCATTCCGATATAAAAAGGGTTTTTTTTTTTTTTGCCATGTTTCACACACATTATATTGATCATATCTTGAGTATTTGTAACTCCTACATCCCCCTTCTTTGGAATTTGGGCAGGCCTGGAAGATTTTTGCCTATAAGACAGCCTTTAACTAATATTCCAAGTCATTTTAACAGAGCAGTTTGAAAAAACTATTCTATCTGGGCAGCTCCAGCTGGATGTGTGTGTGTTGTGTCGTTACAGTCGTGACCAACTCTTCATGACTCCATGTCCATGGAGTTTTCTTGGCAGGAATACTGGAGTGGCTTGCCAGTTCCTACTCTGGGCGCCTACAGCACCTGGTATTCCTTGGTGGTCTCCCATCCAAGTACTAAGGAGGGCCAACCCTGCTTAGCTTCCGAAATCAGGCGAGATCAGTACCAAGGCCAAATTATCTATACCATAGTGTTCCTAATTACTATGTATGGACATGAATGCTAGACAATGAGAAGATTTCTTTGGAAGATAACTTTACAGATATCATGGGTGGTCAGGATGAGACATAAATGGGTCCTAGATCAAAGCAAACCAGGGATTTGACCAGAAACTTAAATGACTAAAATAAAGCTGTTGTATTTTGGGCATTCCATGAGAAGACAAGACTCCTTGGAAAAGACAATAATGGTAGGAAAAGCAGCAGGCAGTAGGAAAAGGGCAAGGGCTAGTATGAGACAGATTGACCCAAGTTTGCAAGACCTGAGCAGGACTGTTGACCAGACCTTCTGGACACAACCTTAATATATTTACTGTACATCTTTTCTCACACATCTTTTTCCATTGTTTGAGAAGCTCTAAAAACTGATATTAAAAATCAATCAGTCAGTCTAAAATATGACTCAGTAGCAAGGTTCTAATGACATGGATCTGTTCCTCAGTTTATGGTGAAGCTAATGGAATCCTTTCACAAATGTCTGGTGGGATTTCCAGATTTACTGATCTCCTGCTGTATATAAGCTCCCCTTCCCCCTCTCTCTGTGTCTGTGTCTGTGTCTCTCTGTGTGTGTGTCTCAGAGAGAGAGACAGACAGACAGACAGACAGACAGACAGAGAGAGAGAGAGAGAGAGAGAGAGAGAGAGAGAGAGAGAGAGAGAGTCAAAATCCACAAGTTTAGATGTAAAGATGGATTTGTTCAAGTTCTTTGCTCCGGTGGGCAAGAAACCGAATCGTTTTATTTCAACTGACCTTGTCTTGTCGAGAGATGAATCAATGAATCAAAGTATGAATGGTATATCATGAAAAAGTGATTTATGCTGGCCCTGTTCGAATATGATATATTTGTATTTCTTAGGGCTTTCTCATTACTGTTGCACCTAAAAAAGATTGTAAATGGAGACTCGGCTGAAAGAAAGAAATCTTTGCCTTTCTGAAAAAAATTGCAGGCATATTAACCGCAAAAGAAGAGGCCAATCCAGCCTCATGATGGGGGGGGGAGGTAGCTTACATTATTTGTGCTAAGAAATATTCTTGAGGATGTCAAGGCTGACAGTGGTCACCACATGCTCTGGGTGAAAAAGTACTTTCTCTTATTTGTTTGAGATCTAGCACCCAAAGATTTCATGGAGTGGCCCCTAGTTCTAGTGTTGTGAGACAGGGAAAACAGTTTTTCCTTATCCACATTGTCCACACTGTGTATGATTTTATAAACTTCAATCAGGTCATCTCTTAGGTGCTGTCATTCAAGAGTGAAGAGGCCCAGCCTCATTCTTCTTCTCCAATATGAAGAAGAAAAATAACTATAAGCAGAACAGTTAATATTCCTAGAATAAAGTTAATGTTCTTCTCCCTGTTATGTAGTTTTGGGTAGGTGCAATTATAACAGTGCTAGCAATGAATTTATTCAATTCTTACATGCACATACTACAGCCCAAGGAGCATTGGGTGAGAAACCAACACCAAAAACCAGAATCAAAACAAAACAAAATAAAAGTACTGCAGCTAACAAAGAAATTAACCTATTTATTTCGCTGTGAACTTTTGGAGAGGCAATCTACTCCTGCAGACACATAGAGGACAATTCTGGACCCCAGTGTTTTATGCAAAGTACTTCAAGATGGGAGTGGAGGTTAACATAGATTGGGATGGGATTGAGTGTGGATGTCCAAGGTGGGCAGACAGTAGCATCTTAACACCCTCTAATGAGCTTCAAGGATGCCTTATCATTTACATCTGTTGGGTTTGCCAGGATTTAATCCGGTCAGCACCTCAAATGTTCACCTCCTGTGTTAATTGTAGGGGGAAAAAAAAGACATCCAGGGTCTTAAGTGAGAAAATATAAACATTTTACATATAAATGTATCTGGCAGAGGGTATCTCCCTAAGATCAGAACTGGCTCCTTCCTTGGCATCCTTTTAAAAAGCTGTTAAAACCTGGCTGTTTAGGGATGCCTTCGGCAATTGCTAGGGTCTGTATTACTTTTCCTTGTCTTGTGGTATGTACCTGTCATCAGTTGTTCTATGCCTCTTGCCAATCTTTTAATTGTTGTGGAGTATTTTCCCCTTTATTTTCTTATTATTGCCATTTTATTTACTATTATTATTTTGTGGACTTCTTGTGCTTTTTTGTGAACTGCCCAGAGTTCCCTTTTGGGAAATTGGTGCGGCATATAAATATAAATATAAATATAAATAATACACTACTAGCTACTAGCAGTCTGGAAAGGGAGGGGGGAAACAAAGCATGCTGCTTGTATACTGCCTCATAGCACTGAAGCACTCTGTGGGTGGTTTACCAATAATTACACAGGCTGCACATTGCCCCCAGCAACCTGGGAACTCATTTTACCAACCTCACAAGGATGGAAGGGTGAGTGAACCTTTAGCCTTCTACCTGCAGCGCAAGATCATGAGCACAGCGATGGTTGCAGTTACAGCAGTTTAATCACTGAGCCACAAGGTTCTTTGATGAGGTGTTAATACTCTGTTGTCACCCCACTAGGTCAGCCGAGCCCTGGAAGATGCACAAGTGAAAGCTGTGGGTGTCATTGTTGGGACCTGTAATGGTGTTGCTCAAAGAGATGTGGAGACACCATTGGCATTTAAGCTTGTAGCAGGGCCTACATCCATGTTGTTTTGCTTCTGAAGTCTTAGTAGCTGCTTAAGTCTTCAGCTGCTCTCTGAAAAGGAACACAGCCCTGGCACCCAAAGGTACCAGCATCTAGTCAAGAAGTAATAATTTGCCACCTCCATGATCCCCACTATGCAAATGAAAACTGGCAATGGGATTGTGGGCATTGAGCCTTCTTTGGAGGGGAATCAGTTTTCCCATGATACTTTGTACAGTACCCCCACCACCACCATTTCGCAGTTCATGTACTGTGGTCCTGCTATATTGTGGGACCACATTATATGCCGGGGATCCAGCTGATTAGCGCTGGGGTGGGGGAGAAAAACCTTTATTTCCCCACCCCAATGCCAATCAGCTGGAGTCTGTGGTGTGGGGAAGGGAAAAAAGGTTTTAAAAACCTGGGCTTTTTAAACCTCCCCCCCCCCCTTTCCCAAGCCCTGGGCTCCAGCTTGGTGGTGGATCTGATCCACCACTACCGCTTGCCCAGGCTGCTCCAAGACTTCTTCAAGTAGCCCAGGCAAGCGACGGCAGAGGATCAGATCCCCCATCGCCACTCGCCCGGGCTGCATCTGATCGCCCCCCCCAGGCACCACCCTACCTGAATCCGCATATTGCGGATTTCCAGTCATAGCAGGCCGGGTGGGTCCCTAACCCCCACAATAGGGGTTGCTGTATATTTCCTAAGAGGTGAATTCTGCAGTGTTTAGTGGGACTTGCTCGACTGTCCGCACAATCAGAATTTTAAGAAGATCCTGAGCCAAAGCTGTGTTCTAAAAATACAGTTCTGGAACTATATGTGCATTTTAAAAGAGGATGGCATTGTATTGTTTGTTTCTTCATTTTGTTGAGTGTTGAATTGTACATGTCTGTTTTTATTTATTTATTCATGTATTGCTTTTTACTATCACATTGTGATTGACTCCTGCTATTTCTCAGTGGATGAGCTTTGTGAGAGAAACTGGAGGGACAATTTGAACTCCTCTCTGGAAGAGAACTAATTTCAAATTACTTGGTTATTATAAGCCAAATGAGCATTGCAGAGATTCTAGTTAATTGCAGCACTAATTAAAGGGGTTATCTTATCCTTGATTATTCTTGCCAGTGGTTTAGTTTAACCAGTCGAGCAGAAACAAGAAAGCACTTTAGGACTTGAAGGTTGCCAGAAAGGCCTGCATTCTTGATAAAGATTAATAACCCTTGTCATGGTCAGCTGTTCTGGTGGGGTGTGTGTGCTAAATTCAACTTGAGCTGCAAAATTATCCACAGTCTAGCCATGCTTACTGAGGAAAACTTCTCCTTCTATCCATTCAGTTATATCTGACTCTCAGTCAGTTTGTAGATCTATGCTCTCCAAGCCTTTTATTCTTTCACAGCTTCTTTTAGTTCCATCAAAGTCATTCTAGTGTCCCTTCTGATGGCTAGTGAGTATTTGGACAGATCCTCCTTTTTCACTGACCAATCCCAGCAGAATTGCTTTTTTGTTTGGGTTTTGTTTTGTTTGGAGTGAGCCAGCTCTCATAAGGTGTCCGAAGTGCGAGAGTATTTGTTTGGTGATGTTAGCTTCCAGATAAATATTTGGTTTGACTCTATCTAGAACTTCTTTGTTGGTAGTCCTCCCTGTCCATGATTCAGAGACTGTTGTCTCTATTCTTCCAGATGCTGTCATACTGATCATTACTGTTCTCCCAAGTGCTATACATCTTCTGATCTCCACACTGTAGTCACCATTTTGATTAATTTTAGAGCCATGAAGTTAAACTCCTTTACTTCTTCAATTACCCTTTGTTGATCTTAACACTGACCTGCATGTTCTCTGCCATTGTTTTTTTCCCTTGGTGTTGTGCCATAAGCCAATTTTTTCACATTCATCTTTAATGACCAGGACTAGCTTTTCTAGATCTCTCTTACTTTCCGTCAGCGATGTTGCATCATGATGATGTTCCTGTCACCATTTTTTTTTTACCCAATGGCAGATCTGTACAGATGAGCCGGCTCCCCTGAAGTCCAGATTCTGAAAGGAGGGGCTGTTTTGCCCCCTCCAGGTGGACGAGCAAGAGACTTACCTGGGAGTCTCATTCTGGATAGCAGGGGGGGGAGGACTGTATATAACAGTCCTCCTCCCCAACAGCAGTCTCCATCGGCATTCCCCACCCACCCACCACTTGATTATAGTGCTAGTGTGAGTCTAACTGGTCACTCCTGAGGTCTAGATAGGAATTTTTTACCTGTTTCCAAAATGGGGCAAGGAACGGGGATTTTTCACCTATCCCACACTGGCACCCAGTGGGTGGACTAATTAGGAGGTTATAAGTTCTGGTCACACTGGGCCGGTAGTGTGGATGTTAAATGCTATTGATGAGTCAGAAGATGGGGATACCCAAACCTAGACCATCCAACTTCAGAACGCTGAGGATCAGGAGATTACAGCTTTTGAGGGAGGAGACTCTGGGAGGCCTCCCGGGGCCATGAGTTAACAGTAGCAGGGGCAGCTGGCACCGGGCAGTCGTGCCTGGGTTTACTGGCCTTGGGGGCACTGTCTAGGTGACTGTGCCAGCAGGGGCTAGTGATTCACCTTAAAAGCTTGTGGGTTGGAGGGGTCCTAGGAGACCTGGAGTTCCAACCACTGAACCGCCCTCCAGCAGGCCCCTCTTAAGTTTACATTGGCCGTTACTTCACGAGCCGCTCACTTCGCGGCAAGCCGTCATTTCTGTGCGAACCGATCGCTTCAGTCCGCACGCTCCTCCTTTTTGGCTGCGATGTCACCCCGACCACGCCCCCTTTACCGTGCTCCAACTGGGGTGAGTGATTCCCCTGCCATGGGCCAGGAATCTTTTCGCTTCGCATCTTGCTTCACTCCCAACGTCACGTGTGGTCTCGTTTTTTGGCTTTTATTTCAAGTTTTTTTAAAAAAATATTCAAACAGGGATATCGATGCATCGCTATATTGTTTCATCGCTTTGCGCTGTTACTTCATCGCTCGAGTAGCGGCGGCGGCGGGAGCAGGAGCCGCTGCCGCCTCGCCCGGCCAGAGCAGGGCACCCGGGGCAGGCAGCGTGCAAGCAGCGGAGGGTGGGCGGCTGTGCCATGCAGGGCTCCCCCTGAGTAGCGGCGGCGGCGGCAGCGGGGGGCTGCCAATGATGCCAGGAAACAAAACACAGGATCGTACAGTAACCACGCTCTGTCGTGAATGACAGCCAAGCATTGATGCATCGATACGCCAAGTAAATTTTTTTAAAAAAATAAAAGGAGAGTGGAACCGGACGTTGCAAATCAGCTTTCTAATGTGAACGGAGCACGTGAGGTAGTAATCGATTCGGTCCCAAAAATGCCCCGCGTGAGTACAGAGAAACGGGGGTGGGAGCGAAGGGAGACCACGTGACCACCACGTGACCGCCTCCGAATTCAAATCGAAGGCAAGATCAATTCGAAGCAAGGCACCTCGTGAAGTAACGGCCATTGAGTTAAAGGTTCAAGAGTTCAATAAAGTGTGGCCCTGATCAACCCCAATCATGTTGTTTTGCCTCTTTATTTCGCCTTAGGGGCGGGGAGCAATTGCCTTTCTCAGAACCACTTCTCCAAATCTGTTAAATAATGAATGTTATGGAATATAACCCTGACAAATGCCTTTTCCAATTTTGAACCATTCTTTGTCTCCAAAAGCTGTCCTTATTGTTTCTTATTGACGGAGGACAAAGATTGTATCAGTTGGATGAGGTCTGGTGAAATTCTCTTTTCTTTCAGGCAGTTCCAGAGTCTGTCATGAACAACACAGTCAAAAGCTTTTTTATAGTTAATGAAACACTCACAGAGGTATTTTTGCTATTCCTTTACTTTTCTATCATCCATCAATGGTTAGCTGTGTGGGCATGTGTTCACATTCCTTTTTTGAAATTCAACTCTGGTTTGTGAGTGGTCTCCAGGATTTAAACATGGGATTCCACTGAATATTTATTTCGGAAACCTAGACATTTGCCTGAATCAACACCTTCAATATGAACCATGTTCTTTCATTTCCAGCAACAACTATGTATAATGTCTGCTTCTGTCCTTAGTTGACACTTCCTCCATTTGCAGGTTTGCGTGGTACCATTCTGTAACCTGTATATTGCATGAGATTGTTGCTTGCTGTGTCCCCTTGATTCCTTAATGAGTTTTCTGCCCATCTCTAGTCTAAATCTTTCCTTGTGTACTGTTTAAGGGGAGAAAGGAACACTTCAAAGTTTCCTCCCTCCTGGACAAGATAGCAAGTTCACCCTGCATCTTCCACCTCTGAAGACTTTTAGGAAATTTTCACCATTTATGTATTCTCAAAGGCTTTCACGGCTAGGATCTGATAGCTGTTGTGAGTTTTTGGGGCTGTTTAGCTGTGTTCTGGAAGTTATTTTCCTGACGTTTTGCTAGACTCTGGGGTCAGCATCTTCGGAGGGGAAGTTGCTCAGGGAACTAGGAGTTCCCTCTGTGGTCTGGGGCAAAAACTTCCAGAACATGGCCAAACAGCTTGAAAAACTCACAACAGCTATTTCACAGTGTATGTTTATGTGAAAAATGACATTTTGTGCAAAAGCTTTACCCACTTCACAAATCTTCCTTCACTGAACCTTCAGTATCAAGGTTTCCATTGCAAAGTCAATTTGGTAATATTGTCCAGCTCCCTGGATGGTCTGCTGAGAAACTATTAATCTTCCTCTCCATGACCAGAGGTCTCCTTATGGGGATGGCAGAACGCTCCATCTCTGTCGATGTACTATCTATGTCTGATAAATATACTGGCCTGAAAAAACAGCAATTTGGGGGCATGTCAAAGTGGGCCGTGAATAGCTGTTGTGAGTTTTTCGGGCTGTTTGGCTGAAAAGTAGTTCCCTGAGCTCCTTGCCTCTGAAGATGCTGGCCACAGAGTCTGGCAAAATGTCAGGAAGAAAAACTTCCAGAACACGGCCAAACAGCCTGAAAAACTCACAACTAGACATGGGCACGACTCGGCGAAATCCTCATTTCCGTTTCCGTTCGTCGTTTCCGTTACCTAATGAGGAACGGTAACAACAACCCGACCCGATAAAGATAAATTGGGTCTGATTTGTCGTTGTCGTTCATGGCATCGCGGTGATTGCGCGATGCCAAGCAGCACAGAAAAAAAGTTTTTTTTTTTTTAAAAAAAAAACAATTCCCGGCCATAAAAGCAGGCGGAAATATGCCTGCCTGAGGACACCTACCAGAGGGGTGGTTTCTGGGGGGGGGTCCCCGGCCTTCCCCCCCTCTCCTGTCCTGGGCTGCTGGTACCAGGCTGGGGGGGGGCATCCTCGTCATCTCCATTGCCATGCGGTGGGGGGTGATCCAAAATGGCGACCGTGGTCCAAAAACCCACCAAAGCACCACAGAAACATTTGAAAATTAGGTATTTTAAATGCCTGATTTTTTATAGTAGCAGCAGTGGGTTTTTCTTGCAACAAAACGTCTCCATTGATTTTATTTTTTTTATTATTTTTTATTTTTTTTACGCCTGCACACGCGCAATGATGGACTGGCCATGGGATGGGACCATGCAAATTTTTGGACCCATTCCACCAATCCCATAGCCAGGTTTTGCTGAGACTTCTGGATGTGCCAGAGAGGGCATAAAAAGCCCACCAACCCTAAGCCTAAGCCTAAGCCTAACGCTAACCGTAACCCATACGCCAGTACACTGTCTTCTTAGTGGGTCAGAGGCACCCAGAGGTGCAGCCCACTAACCCACCCTAACCTTAACCGTTACCCTAAGCCTAGCCCTTACCCTAACCCCAACCGTAAGCCAGATTAGTACGCAAGTACACTTCCCTTCTTAGTGGGTCAGAGTGGTGCATCGTGAGGTGCCTCTAACTCCAGACCCACTCCTTCCCTAAGTGTAACCTGTACGCCAGTACGCCAGTATGCTTTCCTTCTTAGTGAGTCAGAGAAGTGCCGACGAGGTTCCTCTGATACACTAACCCCCAACCCTGGCTAATATGGCTAACATAATGTTCTTAGTGAGACAGTGAAGTGCCGACGAGGTTTCCTGTCACACTAACAACCCAACATAATTGGTACGCAGCGGCTATGCGGTACGCTTCCCTTCCCTTCTAGGTCAACTCGGAGGCACCCAGAGAGGTGCCTCCCAGAGCCCACCCCTCCCCCTAAACCACTGTACAAACGACAGACGACAAACGGAAACGACAAATGTTTTAAAAATTTCACGACAAACGGAAACAACCCGAAACGGGCCCGTCCTGACAAACGACAACTCGAAACGTAATTTTTTCTGGTCATGCCCATCTCTACTCACAACAGCTATCAGGTCCCGGCTGTGGAAGCCTTCTAGAATATATTGGGCCATGGATCGTAGAGTCCTAGCACTCTTTTTACAGGACATGCTCCCTGCGAAGACCTCAAATTGAAGTTTTTAAAGTTAATTATTTTCTTTTGGTTGCATGGTAAGAGGTCCTGAGAATGAAATACCCTTCTGCCTACCTCTTCATGGTGAATCAGGAGAACTTTGGATCCTGTATTTCACTGGCACGGAATTCTCCTCCCTCCCCCACCTATTATGATTGCTCTGTTATCTGGGGAACGTTCTTCCATTACAAACAAACAACAGTGGGTGTTGTCCTGGGGACTGTGCCGCTTGTTTAAGGAGACTGAGGCTGGGTCTCCTCTCAGGAGACACAATGAGGAATCAAACTCTCAACTTTTGTTTTGGCAGCCAGACATATAACTTACTGAGCTATTCAGTCAGTGTCAAGGTATTGTGTTAATGGGTTGTGTAGTACTTCCACAAAGCTCCCTTCTAGTTTACACAGGTGCCTTGTCATCATCACCTGAGGCCAAGGAAGGCAGCCAGAGGAAGACCAGTCATCTGCATGCCAAAGGAGCAGACAAGGGACATTCTCTTATGAGAATTGTTGGGAGGGGTGAGGGAAAGAAGACCGATGAATACAGAAATACATTGTGATGTGATAGGAAAAGGACCTGACTTACCGTCTTACTGGGTCTGCCAATTGTTGCCGGAGCGGCGCCAGCAGAAGCAAAAGGGAATGGGAATGGCCACATGAAGGATGATGCCAGAACAGGAACATCACATGCAAGGGTCCGGCCAATGAGAAGGCTCCGATGGAGCATGTGATGTGGGTCAATCCGGGCCTCTTGGAGAGCATGATGTGCTCACAAGGGCTCGAGCCTGCTGCTTATAAAAGGAGGGAAGAGCAGCTCCTTTTTGAGAGAAGACAGAGCCAACCCAGCCCACCAACCCTAAATATATAAAGGAATGTAGTAGAAAATGTTAGTTTGTGTATAATTGTATACGTTGCATGTCTCAACTTTGGAGGTGGTTGACGGTTTTACAGGCATTGGGAAGGATCTAACAAAAAAAGTAGCAGGCAAGTAACCTGCACTACTGAAGAACAACTGACGTGGTCACATCAGGTCAAAGGGGCCATGGGCTGAATCACAAAGGGACAGCCAAAGGCCATGGTTTATGTTGTGGGCCAACGATGGAGTCCACACCCCTTGGGGCCTGACAACTACACAATGGACATGGGATACTGATGGGGTCAACATCCCAGGAGACCCTATGACTGGCAAGAAAAGGGAGTTCCCAAAAGGACCAGGAGGATCATAGGAACATCAAGGGGCATGTGGACTCCTTGATGTGCTGGATCCAACCCAATGACTCAGCCAGAGTACTGCTTGGTGTAATCGATAAAGTTGTGGCCAAGAGATTCCCAAAAAATAATGGTCATGTCTGATTATTACTGTACACATTCAAAACAGAAAAGCCAACAATGGTTGTTACCTGAGATGATAGGTGACGTTAGCGAGTTGGCTGCTATTAATATACAGCGGCACCTCTATTGACAATCGGCTATAATTACAAGCAATTTGACTTAAGAATGGAAAACCACTGGCATTTTAACTGCTTACAAATTTTAGATGTGGTCTGCTCTACTTACAATTTTTTAATTTTTTTAAAATTTAATTTAATGTAATTTTATTTTATTTAGATATGGCTGTTCTACTTATGAGTTGTTCGACTTATGAGCATGCATTTGGAATGGATTAAACTCATAAGTAGAGGTATCACTGTATATGCTTTTTAGTGTAAGAAAGAGTTGCAAGATGGCTTTGTTGTAGGGAAATTAGTCACTGCAGCTTTGAAGCAAAGATGGGTTTTGTAGTCATTACTAGAAATGTGCACGACTCAAAAAAATGGTGTTTCGTTTGTTGTTTGGTCGTTTAGGGGCTGTTTCGGTTTGTTTCCGTTTTTGTGAGGTTTTTTTGCAAAAAAATCCGTTTTCATTTCGTTACATAACGAAACGAAAAAATGAAAACGAAAATGAAAAATTGCTGTTTTGTTACCATTTAGCACAATTCAATGTATTTGCCGAAATGAAAACGAAGCGGTTGACAAAATTTTTCGTGTTTTGGGTCGTTTCGTTTCATTTTGGAGTCAAAATTCATTTTTTGTTTCGTTATGTAACAAAATAAAAAAACGAAAACAAAAATGAAAAATCGCTCGTTTCATGCCCATCTCTAGTCATTACTGATCAGGTGTTACTTAATTAGCTTTTAATATTTTCTTGGATTGCGTTTCCTGAAACCGCTTAGACATTAAGCTGAAACTTTTTTGCCTTGCAAATCTCCTTACAGTCAGTATCTCTCATTATGCTGAGTATTTAAAATCATGAGACTGAGCTGAAGAATATATAATCTACTTTATTGGTAATATTACAAAGAATATTAAAATTAAACACTTTAGAAAATTTAGGTCATCAGTGCAACATACATTGTATTCATAATCCAGGAGGGTAACATATGACTTGGGGTGGGGAGGAAATAAAATCAAATCTTTACAATCAAAACTGTTCTCAGTTAATCTTTACAGCATTCCAGACCTCAGCATTTCTTCCCCCTGAATAAATATTGCTGGAATATAAAATTTGGTAGCTATAGTATAAAAGAGAGCAGATGTGCTTTGTGAGACAAATTACTGAATGCAGAATCTGCTCACATTAAACCAACAGTATTTTCTATTTTATACAAATACAAATTCTTGAAAAGGAAAAAGCGAGGGATGAAGCTGTGATACCCAGGCTCTAAATCCCTATTTTAGGAGGTTATAAAATCAACCTTTCATTGCACATTTTCCACATCATATGAAATTTATTTGTTCGCCAGATTCACTATATCAAGTTTATGGCTTCTGTGGCATTGACCACCTTTTTCAACTCTAGCAGGAGTTCTTTATTAACTCTAGGATGTAGTGTGGGACACTCAATGTTTCAGCATATTATTTGAATAATTGCACCCCGCCCAGAAATCTCTACATTTAACTAGATGACCTAGCAGGCATATGTTCACACTCTGATGAGCAGACACAACCTTAAGATGCTTCACTAGGCATAATTTTGGATCAGCCACTCCATGTATGAAACGCTATACAGATATGGGCATAGGATTATAAAGCATAAATGCCAGAATGACAGCATTTCATGTGATTGCTATGTGACATTATCCCATGATATCATAGGGGAAATCCAGTAATCTCTTCCCCAGAAGCACTAGCCTGTGTTGCTCCGTGGTTGAAATCCTGCTCAATTATTTTAGAATGAATTTGCTGTTATCCTTTCTGGATACGAGTCAACAAAATGCATGTAAGACTCATTCAAAATCCCATAGGGACCTAAGCTAAATGCAGATAAGAAGTGAATCACCTCCACCAGGCAAATGTGCATGGATTCAGAAAGTAATCCTGTGACAATCCATAGCAACATGTGAGAACAACTTAGAGTCCTAGAAAGGTTGGTTTCCTGCCCACCTACACATGAGGAACAACTTCTCCTCTTCAGACCCTTTGTCCTTCACATGGCAAAACAACAGACAAGACAGGAAGGTCTAACTCAGGGGTCTCCAAACTTTTTGCAAGGAGGGCCAGATTTGGTGAGGTGAAAATGTGTGTGGGGCGACCATTCAGCCTGAAGGAGGGGGGGAGAAAGGCTGTGGTCTATGTGCATCTGCAACAACCACAAATGCTCAGGTTTCAAGGTGCCCAAGGGCCCAGGGGCTGTTGTATGGCCTGGGAATCAGCCCACACGTACCCAAGATGCACCACTGCTCACATATGCTGCCCTCCTTCGCAAAGAGGTGGGGAAGATGCTGCAGCAACAGAGCCAGGAGGTAGGCAAGATGGGTGGCTGAGGGGATGGATGGAGGCAGGGAGAACAGGCAAACCATAAAACTGCAAGCTGACATCTCAAGCCAGCATAGGGAAGGGCCAACTGGTGGGGATGAGTGACAGGCTGAGCCAGCAGGGAGAAGAGGCTAATGGCCACTCAAAATTTTAAATTGGGCCGCATTCGGCCCCCAGGCCGAACTTTGGACATGCCTAACTGGTCCATTCAGAGAGTACTGATGATATGAAGTTAAGTCATGACTCAAAAGCACTAAGATGTTAACATAAATGAGAGGACTGAGTTGTACTTATTATCCCTTTCACTTCATTCCAATTACCTCTGGACTGACCGAGGCAAAATGGAAATGGGAGACAAATATAGATTAGGTGTCTAAATTAGAGATGAGCAGTCCCTTGGATTCCCTTCCCCACCTCCTTCACTGGCTGGAGAAGGCAGGTTTGAGAACCACTTAACACTGTTCAGCCAAAAAACCGAACTGGCTCGGACCACTGAACCAGAGGTTTGGGCCCATCTTTGGTCTAAACCTTTGCATCTGTAATTTGTGGGAGGAGAAAGAAACACTTCAAAAGTTTCCTCCCTCCTGGTGCAGGATATCAAGAGTTCCTCCTGCATTTTCCACCTCGGATGACTTTTAGGAATGTTTCATAGTGTGTGTTTATGCAGAAGAAAAAAAGACAGAGACAGACAGACACACGGGGGGGGGGAGAGACAGACAGAGAGACATAGAGAGAGAGAGACATTTTGCACAAAAGTTTGAACTCGCAAAAAAAGTGGTCTCTTGCACAACATAAGTGGTAAAATGCCAATATTTCTTCTAATGGTGTTGCTGACCAAAAGAAAGAAAGAAAGAAAGAAAGAAAGAAAGAAAGAAAGAAAGAAAGAAAGAAAGAAAGAAAGAAAAGGTTTTTTTCCACTGGGGAAAAAAACCTTTGCATTTTTACATCCCTTTCATAGACCCCCTTGCCAGTTATTTGTGCTTCCTGCATGCAGTCATCTGTAAGCACAGAGCAAAGCAGCCTGGGAGAAGGTGTTGCACCAGCATTAGGCAGTATCGTGCCCTTTTTATTTAAGAAAGGTACTATGTCTCAGATACATTTTGGTACAAATATTCTTTCTCATTTCAGCCCTCTTGTGTAAAAGACAGTTGAGTACAATGTGTTCCCTCTTTGGAACAACATTAATTTTTCATAAGTCCTCACCACAGGATCCCAAATCACAATGCGCATAGTAAGAATACGCCACTTATTGACTTGCAAAGGGCATAATGGAAAACAATGAGCTTTTATCTGACTCTCCTTTGATTCCCTGGAGAAAAATGAAGCGTCGTCTTATTTCCTCCCTCTCCTAATAGAATGCAGGCATGAAATGTGACGCTTTTTGTTAGATTTCAGGGAGAGAGTATATAAAAAGCAACAGATGTAGCAGGGAGAGGAGGCATAATCAACTACCCATTCTTCTTTCTGGCTACTACAGCATAAACTGGTGGCAGGTATCAAGTACCCTGACTGCACATCAAGGGACTCATATTTGTCTTTCTGACAGCTTGTTTGCTTGGTTTCCAATGCAACATCTGGTAATTTTCAGATATACTGGAATATGGCTCCCATCATCCCCATACTGGCTGTGGAAGACTACTATGAGGAAGCAATACTATGTAAAGCTGTAGTTCTTAATCAGCAGGACACCTACCAAAGATAGGGCATCCAAGTAGGCTAAGTGGAATGCAAAAAAAAAAAAATGTTAGATTTTAATGTTTATTCTTGTTGGGGCTTGATTGTGATTGTGTTGGGTAGTCGCTGTACACCGCCCAGAGTTCCCTTTGGGAAAATCAGGCAGTTTATAAGTGTAAGAAATAAATAAATAAATTAAAAAAATATCATAATATTGTTCAGAGACTCTCCAAGCTTTCTGCCTGCTTCTTCCCATGTCAAGCTCAGTTATAGTATCTAGGGATGGGCACTTTGTTTCGGAACCAGTAGGTTACGAAACGAACCGCTTGAGCTCAGGTGGTCCTCGGAACCGGCTGATTACATGCAGAGACCGACTAAGATACCTCTCTCTGTCTTGCACATGGTTAAAATCCAACAAGGAAGCATGTTGCAATGTCATCTTTCCTGCTTTGTGCTGCTGGCCAGTCAGAAAGGGAGTCGGGATGATGCCTGTCCCTGCACAGCTCCTGATTGGCCAGCATCACAAATCTAGCAAAGATGATGTCGCAGCATGCTTTCTTGTTGGATTTTAACCCTGTGCAAGACAGGTGAAACAATTGGATCTGCATGTACCAGCCGGTTCTGAAGACCACCTAGACTCGTGAGGTTTGTTTTGTAACCTACTGGTACCGGGGGGGGGGGGGAACCATCCCTAATAGTATCTATCCAGTGAGTTGTTTTCAGCCGTAATTCTGCTGGCATCTTATGTGGAGAAAGCTTCTCAGGTGTCAAATGAAAAGGCACTTTGAAGAACTGCAGTTTAAAACATGCACACCATCGAATGAACTTCTCTAAACTTAACCGTTCTTCCCACAGTACCCTGCAAGCAGGCAGATTTATGGTGCTTTTGGAATGCTATTACACAAACTCCATTCTACTCCCTCCATTTAGTGCCTTGCATACCTAGAGCGACTCCATAATAAAGATGTAGTAGAGAAAGTCACCCTGGTGCATTATATCAAATGCACTTTAAGAGTCAGTAAAGAATCTCCTTCCACAGAGAGAGAGAGAGAGAGAGAGAGAGAGATGCTCCATACAATACTGCCATCCTTTCTCTTCTGCCTGTCAAATGCTTTTGTACATAGGAAAAATCAGACTACAAGCAGAACAAAATCTTTGAGCACTTACACTCTTAAACCAGCCTCCACCACAGTTAAAGACAGCTCACTATCTCGCAAGTATTTAACGCAACAATTGTGTCTCCCCCCCCCATAACCCATGTCTCCTTTTCATAAACATAAAACCTACTTGCCCCTCTTGTCATTCTGTATGGATGTTATTTCTATATGGATAGTATTTTTGGTATAACATGGAAGCTAAATGACCAAACTAAGACTATTGTACTTTGAGCACATTGTAAGAAGACAGAACTTAACTGAAATCAAGTGAATGCCATGAAATGATGAAGGCAGTAGGAAAGTAGGGGTTCCTGCATGGCAGGGGGTTGGACTGGATGGCCCTTGAGGTCTCTTCCAACTCTATGATTCTATGATTCTATGATTCTATGAAAATGGAAAGGCCCAGCATGAAGTAAATTGGCTCAGTTAAAGAAACAACAGGACAGTCAGCAGGACATGAGAGGCCATCATCATCATCATCATCATCATCATCATCATCATCATCATCATCA
>JAHTLZ010000379.1:54802509-54829152 GCA_023846285.1 Phrynocephalus versicolor | reverse complement strand
CATCATCATCATCATCATCATCATCATCATCATCATCATCATCATCATCATCCACAACAGCAACAACCCTAATTGCTGCTGTAGTGTAGTCCATGAGTTGGACCTATCTGAAAGTAGAGTAGATCCATTACTCTGCTATAGAGCACCATTCAGTGGTGAATCTGAACATAACCACAGCATAGAATAGCATTAGCATGTCATATTGATAAGGCCGGAGCCCTAAATAGCGGCACTCTCCTAGTACAGTGGAACTTGACTGAACATGGGAAACCCTCAACACAATGGCTGAAATCTTACTACTCAACACAGTACATCACACTAGAGTAGGCCCATTTGAATCAATGGTGCATACAAAGGCATTAACTCACCACCAATCATTCAATGGGGTGACATTCAGTGTGACTTACTATGCCAAGTAACATGGTTTCAGCCAACATATTATACCCAAACAATTTGAGGCAGGGGGTTGAATGTTATTATTTGAAAACATAAAGGAATTTTAAGCCTGTACCAAAGGCTGTGGTTGTTGAGAAAGATGCATCCAATTCATCGAGTGTTTCCAATTCTTTAACAGAGCAGCAGCTCCATAAGTTAGGGACTATCTGTGACGTACATGCAATCTGCATGTACCAATTTTGCAATTTTACACTAAAACGGGCACATTCATGGCAATTAAAAAATAATTATGTTCAGATTGCCTGAAAATACCCCACATTGAAGAAAAAGGTTACATTTCTTCACCCTCCCATGCAGAGTTAGAAAAGACAAGGATTTATAACCCTAACTAGAACACATGCTTCCTGGTGTATTGCTTAAGAATCCTGGGACAGGGGTTATTTTTATTGCAAACGGGCACTTCGACATACATCTTTAAGAGACATGTATTTTAAAATGATATTGTATTTTGAAATGATATTGTGATGATTATTTCATGAAATTTTGCACTAATCTTGAACTGTAAAATGATTTCTATCACAAAATCCCACTGGCATAAATTTTTCTAGCATGAACTTTTGCCATTTCTAACTGGGACAGTTTTGTGGGACAAATCTTTTGCCTTTGAATCCATCTAGGCTGCTGGTTTCAACATGACAGTGCTCCAGATTTAGTGACTGTCAGAGGCTTTCTTTCTTTTCCCCCCAAATATTCTAGCTTGAAACTTGTTGTCATATTTGAGAAGGCTGGGTGAGGATTGTGACATTTTCTTGTCGGAGGCAAAAAAAAAAAAAAACTTTCCACAACTTGCTTTTTCACACACCATCAGGCTCTACCCGTCTCTTTTGCATGCACACATGCTCTCATCCCAGTTACATACATTAAAACATTGTTGGATACATTATTAAACCAGACTTCTCTTTCTGTTGACACAAGTCCCCCCTTTAACTCCCAAGATTTTGTTTTTTTTAAAAACTTAGAACACTCTTTGAAAAATGGCAACATACTGAAACTTACAATTTTAAAATGGAGACTTTTAGATACAAAGGATGAAAAAAAAATGTTTTTTTTTGTATTGTATTGCCATGCAGCTGAAAAAAATCTGTATGAATTTTTTGGAAAAACCTCTACTCTTTCAGAAACGGGGGAATACTCGATGTTCATGTTTCCCAAACTAAATTTGGAAAAGTTACTATTTGGACATGGTTTCTCCCCACTAATGCAAGAAAGAAACTTTTTCAACTTACTATTTCCTGTTATGAACACAATATTTTGGCATTTGGTGTGGCAAGGAGGTATATCCAAACATATATACAGAGCGTGTTTTATAAATTTATAAAGTAATTTTTAAAGCTCTGCCATAGCCTCTGGAAACTAAGATATTACCTCCAGATCATCTGGCATTTTATCCCAAGTAAAAATATAAGAACAGGACCCATACTGTTTACTGATAGACTGTAGCTATGAGGCACAGAACAAAACAATATCTCTACTTATGAATAATATCAGGACATTTTGTTCTTTCCAAAGGGGGACAGAATCTGGGAATTTGACCTCTTTCAAGTTCTACTATTGACTGAGGAAGAAAAGGAAGAGAAAGTAGTTACTCTAAGTTGTACCAAACATAATTCCTACAGGAGTTGACACACTGGAATCAACATGATTGTTGGTGACTGTGGCATTTACCTGTGTGATGAATAATGCATGAGAGGTGTCTGAACTGATTGGTCAGTTTATAGACCAATGAGAGAGTCTGGGGAGTGGATTGAGAGGATATAAGGCTTTGCTCAGGATTGTTTTAGTCAGATAGGGTTAGATAGGGACCTACAGAAAGACCTACATTTGGAGAAAGGGAATCTGAAAGAGTCTGAAAGAAATAGATAGGGGCTGGCACCGTCTATGGGAAAGACAGACTGGGCTAAAGTAGAGATAGGATTTGTTTAGTGTGTCTCTGAAGAAAACTAAGTGTTTAGAGTTTGCAAGTTTAGGAATTGGGTGTGCATATATTCAGCTTTAATAGTGATCAAAGTTGAGTGGATTTGAGCTATAGTCTTTTTCTTTATACTTCACCACATTAACAATTGATGATTTTGATTCAACTTTGAAATCAATAAACTTCTTTATTTTTATTCTACTTTAAAAACAGTCTGAAGGCTTTAGTTTACTAGCAAAGCTAGTAGTTGGAAGTGAAAGAGGAAAATCAGAAGCTGTGTTTGTCAATAGTGTGTGAAAGGGCTGGGGGGGGTAAGCACATTAACACTACAGGGACCAACAAGTTTGACTCACTTCAATAACAGGTCTACTGTGTTTAGTACCAACATTGCATTTAACCTTCAGTTCTGTTCCCTGAGTCACATGTCACCCAGGTTGGAAGGGTGGTAAATATGAAGCATTGATCTGGTCAAGTTTGCATGATTTTGTAAGGAGAAAAGAGCTGTCTGTAGATGGTTTTAAATCTGAAAATGAAGCTTGTCTCTAAGGCTTTGCCAATCAACCGTGTGTTCTGCCCTTATATTAGCTGCCTCCTGAAGAAACAAACAGATAAAACGGACTGGTCAAAACCATAACAAGCCTGAAGTGACATTCCTGTTGCTCCTGTAAAAGGTCCATTTAATACCCGTCTTAGATCAGGCAATTTGCAAGTCACTGGGAAGGCATCTTAGGGAATTTTTAGCACTCAAAGGACCAACGGATAAAAAGCAAACCATAAGGAAGAACTACCTGCAACAGCATGCTGTAATCAACCTTGGAAATAATGTTAATGTATGAATGCTACAAATACTACTTTTGTCTTAAATAGGATGGCAAGCAAGCAGAAACAGCTAATTTAAAATTAAGATTCTGAAAATTACATTTTAACTTGGAATATAATCTTTTTAGAAGATTAGATGCCTCAATTTCTTGTCTTCCTATTTAAGGCAAAAGGAGCAAACTTCCACATTAACATTAACATTTTACGTGATCCAGTCCTATCTTATTTCCAGTCAAGGTTGGAAATAAGGAGAAATTTCCTGACAATGAGAGCCACTAAACAACGGAACAGCTTGCCTCCTGTTGTTGTGGGTACCCCATTGTTGGAGGTTTTCAAGAAAAGATTGGACAGCCATCTGCCAAGGATGGTATGAGGTCTCCTGCCTTGGGCAGGGAGTTGGACTAGAAGACCTTCAAGAGCTCTTCCAACCCTATGAAGACTCTATGATTCTGATTCTATGACTCTGTTTATCAGCTTTTGCACTCCTTATAAACAAGGGAAGTGTGTGGTAGTCCAGATTTTGTTGCATTGCAGTTCCCAGCAACTTAGACCATTAAAGCCAAGGATGCAAAATGTAGGAAAGAATAATAGAATCAGCAAGTTGGAAGGGGCCTGCAAGGGCTCTGAGTCCAACCCCCTGCTCAAGAATATCAACCAACAAGATGTGAAGGAATTGCTCACCACTAAAGATGGACACAAACTGATTTGTCACAATTTGTGATTTCCAAGAATCATGGATTTATACACAATTTTTGACAAACTGGCAAATTGGAAGGGAAGAATCCAGCAAAATCCAGATCACGGCACAGAAAGCAGTGGATGACAGCTGCAGCAGTCAGGCACATTTATTGCAATTGTCTCTCACTCACCTTGATCTGTCAACCAAGCCAAGGGATTCACCTTATCTCACAGATTAAAAACAGTCTGGATGCTTTAATTTACTAGCAAAGCTAGTAGGTGGCAGTGAAAGAGGAAAATCAAAAGCTGTGTTTATCAATAGCCTGTGAAAGGGACAGGGGACAAGCACATTAACACTACAGTGACCAACAAGTTCGACCACCTTATCTCACAGAAGGGTAACTAACTATGGTGGTAGAGTCTCATAGGAATGCATTATTTTAGAATGTGGGATTGAGAAGAGTGCAGTGATATGAGTTGAATGCTTTCCTATATTCAAAACTTCCCATATATTTGACGAGCAAGTGTGCCATATATATGTAGATAATTATTGCCAGAGACAGCGCTCAAGAGCTCATTTCCCTACTTTCTGAAATGGCGCAATCAGAGTAAGTGGTTTTAAAGACGGAACAAGTCAAAGTCCTATTGTTGGTGCTATGAAGCTTCAAGCCACTTCCCACTTACAACAATCCTAGTAATATGTCTGTGAAGATTCTCAATCATCCAGGTGATGTTATCTGGAATTTGACTTCTCTTTTTGTGAGACTGAAATGTTTCACTCCTCATCCAAGTAGCTTCGGATTGACAAAGCAACTTGGATGAATAGTGAAACTTTTCGATCTCAGAAGAAAAGAAGTCTAGTTGTCATGACTCTTCTGGAGGCTCGCTAGGAAGATGGTTCCACAGCGTGGTATATGTACTGGGCTTATCTACCATTTTATTGGACTTAGTGCAGGGGTTCTCAACCTTCCTAATGACATGACCCTTTAATACAGTTCCTCATGTTGTGGTGACCCACAACCATAAAATAATTTTCAGCAGTGCAAGGGACTGGGCTGCGCAACCCAGGAGTGCCCACCTGGGACATTGGAGGTGGCAGAGGAAGAGGAGGAGGAGGCCACATGGCTTGGTAGAGCCTGCCCACAAGATTGGCAGAGGAGGTGGTAGAGGCACCATAGCGTCATGGTGGGGCACCACTAGGAGCAGTGTCTCGGTTCCTAAAACCATCAGAAATATGTTTTTTCGGATGGTCTTAGGTGACACCTGTAAAAGGATCATTCAACCCCCAAAGGGGTTGCGACCCACAGGTTGAGAACTGCTGACTTAGTGGGACTCTCTGATGAGTAAACATGAAAGTAAATATGGCTAAATATAAACAGTAGGTGTAGTGTACAAAAATGCACCTTTTTGCTACTCTTTGAAAAAGACTTTATACAATTCTGTATGTATTGTAATTTGTAACTACATATTTTACTGAACACACACACACACACAGAGAGAGGGGGGAGAGAGAGAGAGAGAGAAAGAGAGAGAGAAAGAGAAAGAGAGAGAGAGAAGGGAGAGAGCCAGAGAGTTTTACATTTTTCCTAAGTTGTTAAAAACAATTTACAACTAATAATGAACTTAGAACCCAAATCCCAACTTCCTATATACATTACTTGTCTGACTTGATTGTATTGTATATTCTTTATGGGCCTACTGAAATATGCACTAATAAAACCATGTTAGCCTATTCATTATCATTTCATTTTCATCCAACTTAAATACACAAGTACATAAGCTATAAAGTCTTCCAGCTGTGGGAGTATTCAACATTGTGTTTGTTTTGCTGGATACTGGCATCTGATGTATGAGAAGAATAGCATAGAAAGCCTCAGGAATCTGGATGGCTGCTGAATTATTACATTTAAGAGAAAATTGAATTATTATTATTTTTGCCGCTCAATACTAGCATTAATTCAGAGGACATTGCCTGTTATGATTTAGTAGCACCTGGCTTTATGATGCTACTCAAAGATTGGAGAGGAGATCCCATATCAATGGAGGCAGTCATTAGCATCCTTACTCGGACAAAAATCAATGGAGCTTTTGCTGAAATCAATGGAACTTTCTTATGAATATACAGTACATGGTCAAGAGGGTCCAGACTAACCAGAGTAGTGTATCTCGCTCTTTTCCGCCTTTTTAAAAATGTCACCTTTTGGTAAACATAACAATTGCAGGGACCTTTTCAAATCTGCCATCTCTGACAATCTGACATGACGTTTAGAATATTGCAACTTGGATTGGGGAAAAGAGTAGGCCCACAATATATGAAGTGTGATATGGTGGGGGTATACTGTAACACACATCCTAGGTGAAACTCTCATTTGAAAATAAAGCCTGACTCCACACCCACAATTCAGCACCTACCAAACAGGCTCTGGCTATTCAGAATTCCAAAAGGATTTCCTTTGAAGTGATAGAGAAAGGAAGAGGGCACAAGAGTGACTGATGGGTGCTTCCTTTCTGTCACATCTAAAGTGCACTCAAAAGGAGCGCTTTAAATTTCCATCTACACCACAGTTACAGAACATGTCTCCCCGGAAATAAGTGGCATTAACTAGAATCATATGAAAACTTGAGCAACTAAGGTCAGCTAATTGAGGCCAACTGATAAGGTGTTGGGGTGTATCCCAGTTATATGCCTGGTCACTCCCCCTATTCATAGAATCATAGAATAGTGAATTTGGAAGAGGCCTACATGACCATCAAGTCCAACCCCTTGCTCCATGCAGGAATATAAATCAAAGGATATCTGCCAGGTAGTTGTCCAAATTTCTCTTGAGGGCCTCCATTGTTGGAGTGCTCATGACCGCCTGAGGTAACTGAGTCCATGGCTGTACTGTTCTAACAGTTAGGAAGTTTTTCCTGATATTCAGCCAAAAGCTAGATTCTCTTATTTTGAGCCCATTGTTGTGCATCCTGCACTCTGGGATGATTTAGAACAGATCCTGTCCTTCCTCTGTAGGACAGCCCTTCAAATATATGAAAAGTGCCATCGTATCGCCCCACAGTCTTCTTTTTTCTAGGCTAAACATACCTGACCATTTTAGTCTTTCTTCATAAGGCTTGGTATCCAGACCCCTTATTATTCTTGTTACCCTCCTCTGAACTTGTATTGCTTGTACTGGGTAAACAAGATGTATCTTGACACCACCTCAGTTAGGCACAGTTAGCTACAGCAAATTATACAAACTTCAAATGAACACTAATAGGATTTTGGCCGCTGAGTCCAGAGGAGCTTCAGTTTTCCACCTGCTTTCTTCATCTTCAACTGACACAAACAGAGATAACATTTTTCCTTAATGAAGAAAAATAGGGATAGTGGTGCCAGGAGGAACTTCAGAGAATAGGAAATATCTCCCTGCATGGTTCGCACTCACGTATATATGCTCCAAAATTCTATAAGTCTAGGATCTTCCTATTAGGAGCAGAAACACTACACTTACAAAAGGTGCATCTGTCACACCCTATGAGAATCCTCTTACTTTCCCTCTCCACCATACCTTACTATATAACATGACCCCTTCAACTGCTGGGTAGCATTTCCCATGGTGACCTATAGGGTATATCATGGCGACCTTAGGGCAGGAAGTCTATATGAACCATCTCAGTTGCATGTACCTTAATCAGATGAAAACCAAGAAATCATTGTCATCATTTGTATTTGTAGTCTACAAATATAACTTCTAAGTGTTGCAGACACTCACCATATCTGCAACCATCGCATTGATTTAAGAAGACATTCAATAAGATTTTCTCTCACCACTTTCCTTCAAAAAAAAAAAAAAAGAGCCAGCTCTTAGTAAAATAAAAAAAAACACATTGTGAGCAACAATAGTCACCCTATGTAATATACTTATTTCTTTTACCTATCAAATGTTCAGTCTGTTAGAGGGTTGGGTCTAGCCATGCGATAAGACTCAAAACATTAAATGTCAGTTCTGTTTCAGATGCAAATGTTGTAGTAATGCACAAAATAAAGTTGGGGTCTCCCACCTTTAAATCAACCTGTTCATTAGGTTAGTGGAGTGGAAAAAAAATCATATTTTCACCAGCAAGGATGGTAATATTTTTGGTCCCTGACTGTGTTTAGCACAGATTTGTAACCCATATAAATTAAAACTGCCTTTCAAGGTTGCATCTTATCACAGTGTGATTCTCATTTAGTGTCTGGCATGTGACACAATGAAAACTGAAGACACTGGTTCCTAAATATGTGAAACAGGGTCAAACTAGCTTTTGCAATGCATATTTCCTTTGCTTGGCCTACTTTCCATTTAAAAAAATGGAATTCTTCTAAAAGATGCCCATTTAAGTGACCAAAACTGCAAATTCAGTATTAGGGATGGGCACCAAACGAAAAATGAAATGCTGTTTCGTCATTTAATTAGCTAACAAAATGAAACAAAACAAAACAAAACAAAAGGGGGAAGCAGCATATTGTTAGTAATGTAACAAAATGAGGTTTTTTTTACAAATTTTAAAATGAACCAATTTGTTTCATTATAGAATGGCTCCCCTGGGTCCTAGAGGCACCAAATTTCCTCAAACCCTCCCAATTTGGAGATATTTGGGGTTCAGGAGGCCGAGATATTCAACTTCAAATGGGGTGCCCACAGGAAAAAAAAATCTTATTGTAATGTTATGTGTTTCAAAATAGTGATCCCAAGCAGCTAGCAGCACGGAAATTATACTGGAGCTTCCTCAAGCTATTTAAGCACACTGAATTTGGAGAGTTTTGGAGTATAGGATGCCAAGTTATTCAACTCCAAAGGGGGTGCCCATAGGAATTCATTTTAAAGTGCTGTTTTGGGAGTGTGTGTGGTTTGTAACTGCCTGCTGGGGCTAGGGTATATAAGAGGCTGTGTGGTTTCATTTTCTTTGTGGTTTGAGGGAGTGAGGGGAGTTACAGCTGGTTCTGGCAGTGCTGCTAGCTTGCTGTCTTACAGTTGGGCAAGCTTAACTTCTGCTGTCCCTGTGTGCTCAAAGCTAATTGTGTGTTGTGTGAGTGGACAAAGAGAGAGTGGTTTGTGTGTGTGTAGAAGAGAGAGACTTTTTTCTCTGTGTGTATGCGTACTGTGTGTGTGTCTCTGCTCAGCAAGGCACTGCTTTTCTGTTCTTTTTGGGAGGATTTTATTAGGGGAAGGATTTGGCACAGGCTTTATTTGTTATATTTAATATATCTTTTTCCCTCCTACCCCCTTGAAACTACATTCTTTCCCAACCACCCACATTGTTATTCCCACCACCAACCAATACTAGTTCCCCAATTCTCAACTGGCACAATACGAATGTGCCTGGCCGTCCCTCTTAATTATGGCCCCATTTCAAAAATACCAACAAAATAGAACCGGAGTCCGCCTATTCCATTATTCCTAGCTGGAATATTCCAGCAAACTCCTGCCTTCCTCCCAGGCCTGCTAGCCTGCCTGCATGTTATGGGTCTGAAAGACCGATTTATTTCTAAGACCCGCCTTGGTCTTCTTGATGATGCCTGGAAGATCCATACTCTCCCTTCAAACCTGAGGTTCTGAAATGCCCCATAATGTTTGTAAGAGCTGCCCCGGACATGGATGTGTCTTATATACCTTGGACATTCAAGGGTGTTCCACTCATTCTCTTCATAGCTGAGGGTCATAGGGGCAAAGCACAATGTTTAATTCTTGTCTGCCTGCCTGCCTGCCTGCCTGGAGTACAATTCTGATACATTCCAATGTGCCTTGGTGGGCTTAAAGGGAAGAGCTTGAGGAAGCTCCACTGTAATTTTCATGCTGCTAGATGCCTGGAATCAGTATTTATTTTCAAATACTTTAAATTACTAGTGTTTTTCCTATGGGCACCCCTTTTGGAGTTGAATAACTTGGCCCCCTGTATCCCAACCCTTTCCAAATTGGGAGTGCTTAAAGGGGAAAGCTTGAGGAAGCTCCACTGCAATTTCCATGCTGCTAGATGCCCAGGATCTATATTTCTAAATACTTTTAACCTACACATTTATTCCTGGGGGCCACCACTTTGGAGTTGAATAACTTGGCCCCCTGTAACCAAACCTCTCCAAATTGGGGGTGCTTCAAGGGGAGAGCTTGAGGAAGCTCCACTGTAATTTCAATGCTGATAGCTCACTGGGAGCACTATTTTCAAGCACATAGCATTGCAATTAGAAGTCTTTTTATTCTGGGAGGCACCTCCTTTGTAGTTGAATAACTCAGCTCCCTGAACTGCAAATCTCTCCTAATTTGGAGGATCTTCCATGGAAGGTACCCACCAAATTTGGTGTCTCTAGGACCCAGGGGACCCATTTTGTAGAGTAATGAATCAGTTCATTGCTGTTTCTCTTCGCGCAATTTTTTTTTTAAAAAAAATCATTTCTAATGAAACAAAATGAATCACGGGGAAACCAAACCAAACCAAATGAAACACAATTTTTCCATTTTGTGCCCATCCCTATTCAGCATCAATTTTATATTTCAATGGCTAATTATAAAACAAAGTATGCCAAATGAGAGATACATAGTTGAAGAAAACACACGTGATGACAAGCAAATATTACTATTTGATAGTAGCGAAATATTTAAAACATACTCTCAATTCTCAACATTCACAGCCTTTTGTTTTGAGTTTTTCCAGTGCATTGCTTGACCAGTTTTTAAAAATTTTGTATGGCCCCATAAAAAAGAATCTTCCGGCATGCCACAAGCAGACAAATGATGTGTTACTGATCTGCATACATTCACATAGTCTGGAGATGGTAAAATTCACATTTGACATGATTATATGTGTTTGGTGAAGATCAAAACTGCAACAGTTCCTAAGATCATATTCTCACACAATGGCCCCTTTCTCTGATTTTGGCCAATCTTTAAGAAGAAGTATCCGTGTTGATCTGTGGTAGCATGTCAGTAAAGAGGAAAAATTTTTTAAAAATTAAGTCTTCTTCTTCTTCTTCTTCTTCTTCTTCTTCTTCTTCTTCTTCTTCTTCTTCTTCTTCTTCTTCTTATTATTATTATTATTATTATTATTATTATTATTATTGCCTGACCAATGGCACAGAAATTGATTTTCTAGGAACAGTATATTGTTTACAAGCTAGCTTGAAACTATCTTGTTCGTGAACAGGCAATTAAGAATCATTAGCTTTTCAGATTTTCATTGTGAATGGAAGTGATTATAGGGATTGTCATGCTGAGCCTCTGCATTTCCAAGTTTATTACTCTACCACTGACGGGAAGGTCTAGATACCTTTGTGGTCTCTTGAATTTTGTGCCAGGCTGGGAGGCAACAGAAAGCTGCTGGAATACAGAGCTGTCCAATTTTCCTAATACCTTTTAGAGTCTCCTGCTGCCTTCGGGTATATGTCCTCCTATTGCCACTGATGAAGATAGATTTGAATGACAATCCTGTCTCCATTGGTGCATGGGATGTGAGGAGACTCCATCCTGCTCTTCACTTGAGGCAGCAAAATGCCAGCCCTGCCTGTACATAGCACAGAAATGCCACAAGTTGCCATAAGAGGGTTGGAGCATCTTGTCTCCTTCTGCCAGGCCATAGGAGGCTAGTGGATTTGTATAGACTAGTAACTTTGCAAGGATAATTTACAAAAGAAATATCAGCAGATGATGTTTTCTATAAATCAGGCCTGCCCAAAGTCCGGCCCGGGGGCCAAATCTGGCCCGTCAGGCCATTCTGAATGGCCCATGGCTGGCTGGCCTGCCCCTCCCTCCCCCTCCTTCGCTTATGGGTCAGTGGGTGGGGCTTGCAGTGGGATGGCAGGGTCAGGGAGCAACCGGCCCCTGACATTCTCAGCCACCAAATCTGGCCCTCCTTACAAAAAGTTTGGGCACCCCTGCTATAAATGAAATGGAAAGCCTTTCTCCTCACACACACACACAGAGAGAGAGAGAGAGAGAGAGAGAGAGAGAGAGAGAGAGAGACAGAGTGGTACCTCTACTTATTAGTGACTCAACTTAAGAGCAATTCAACTTAAGAACGAAAAACCATTGACGTTTTAACTGCTGACTTACAAATTTTAGATGCGGTCAGGTCTACTTACATTTTTTTTTATTTTTCCAATTTTTAATTTTTTAGATAGGGCTGCTCAACTTAAGACTTGTTCGACTTAAGAACATGCATTTGGAATCGATTAAGCTCATAAGCAGAGGTACCACTGTATATGGAATGCACATTCAGAAATGGAAGTAGGCAATAACTTGTCAACAGTGCAAAAGTCTGCTTCATATTTCTCTAAGCATACATTAGAGTGCTTTTAAGTGTTGGACCAGACATTCCGTAGGACGGAAACGATTCTTATGCTTTGAAAAGAAGCCACTCCCAGGAAGTGGCTCCCAGGGAGATCTCAAAAGGGGAGCCGGGAGAGCAGTGCTTCAGTCTCCTCTTCCCCGGCACTCCGGTGTGGCGAGAGGAAAGCTGGGGAGATATTCAGGTAGAAAATTGAGTGGAAGATAACAGAGTGCTTGTGCTTGCTGGCTCCCTGGGAGGTATCGCGAGGAGAGGCAGCTGAGCAGTGGTCTGGTCCTGTTTTCCCCAGTGCTCTGCCATGGCAAGGGCAAAGCCAGGAAGATCCGGAGATCAGGTGGGAGATAATACAGTGCCTACCAAAGCGTTTGCTCATCCCGTTTACTCCATGGGTGCTGCCCTCTGCCCCCTGCTGTGCTCCCACCGTGTGTAAGGCAAGGAGACCTCAGACAGTGGAACAAAGGGGGAACGCTAGGAACAAAGGGGAGCTCAGGACTACGTGCCACGTGGCCAAGACGGCAGCAGAATGAGCAGGACTAGCCCTCTGCTGTTTTCCCCAAGCCAGCTACTGTATTCACTCGAATATAAGCCAAGGGCATTTTCTTAGCCAAAAATAAGGGCTGAAAAACTCAGCTTATACTTGAGTATCTAGTCGGTATATATATTCTTTTCAGAGGCAATAGCATAAGAATGATTTCTGGTCCAACAACAAGATTTCCATTGAAAATGAAAACAGTGTTGCAGAGTTCTTGGTTGCATGTGAATGTGCAGGCCCATGCACACACACATACATGTGTGTGCGTGTGCCCATTTACTACCACACATGTGCAGAAGGGGCCATTCCTCATACGTTTCCCACTAAGGCAGCCTCAAACACATCGAGTCCGGCTTTGAAATCCACCTGAGCTGCACTAAAGCTGTTGAGCACTTCCGACACGGCGGCTGGAAGAGTCTGATTTGATGGATGCAGCTTGCAGTGTTCCACTGCCTCCAGCAGCACTGACAATTGGAGCTTCCTTTCATCCAATCTGTAAAGGATGTTTCTGAAAGAGAACAATGGGGAACCGGTAAACGCTTGGCTCAAACGGATGAACACAGATCTCCGGAAGTCATCCGAAATCATCAATGATACCCCCAGGTGGCAGCCATGTTTTACAAATGATATACATTACCCACTGAAACGTTAACCTGGGGCCAGGCTCGGAAACTGAATGTGTATATTTTGTCTGGCTTCCCAAAAGCCTTCCCTCTTCATCGCCCCAGGAGCCTTACATCTACAAATCTTATCAAAGGAAACATCGTCAATCAGGATGAAATATATAACACAACCTCAGCCTCCTGACAGCCCTCTCACCGCTGCTAACGTTTTCTCATTGAGAAAAAATAACAGCCCAATACCACACTAATAGCCTTTTAACCTTCTCTGGCACATCTCCCCCCCCTCCCCAACCCTGAAAGATACCTTAGCCATGCAACTGGTCTCTCATGACTGTCCAAAGAAGAGGGATGGACCTGTGACCTGTGCTGTCCTTAGTAAAGGCAAAAAGGGGAGGAGCATTTTCCCCTCACGAGGATGATGATGATGATGATGATGATGATGATGATGATGATGATGATGATGATGATGATGATGATGATGATACCACCAATATTCAGTACTGAATATTCAACGTTGCAATCAACAAAAATCGTTCAGTTACAAAAATAACTATGAGATTCTGTTCAAACTAACTTGGCTCTGAAACAAGGGCTTCTCAGAACTAGGTAAACTTCCCACACTGGCTATATGGGATTTGTGATGATTTCTATATTCACCCCAAATTCAAATTCAAATAGGCTCATATATTGACTGGTATTACATGTTATATAATTGATACAGGTTTTAAACCAAAACATATCTGTTAAACGCTGCTCCCAATACTGCTGTTTTTGTGGCTCTGATGGTCTTTTCTGAGACCTATAGCTGTTTCTAATACTATTATTATATTGCCATGATATTATTACTGTCAGGACGAGAAATAAGTTGTGCATTTCAAGAGCAGATTGTTGGAAAATTTTGCAAACATGCAGCCTTGAAAGTTGAAATAACTGCTGCCTTTTCAACAAATAAAAATCAGGAGCATGGAATCAGTTGTTGGAATCTTTGCAAACAATCACAACGTGTTCTGCTTATACCACTTCAAGTAGTCTCTGGGTGGTTTACAGTTTTAATTACATTATGCAGGCTACACATCTTGTCCTTCTGTGCTTACTCCATGTGGGTGCTTTTGGGGAAAATTGTGCAAAGTATTATCACAAAAGTGCATGACATTTCGCTAAAACACCAGAGGTGAGCTCTCTCTTTGGGGTTTGTGAAATGTTCATAGGCTATCCCCCATGATGAGGCAGTTTGCCTCTATTGGATATATTGCAACCTACATAAGATGCCTTCGAGAGGGGTTGACAAAAGGAAATTTTCTGGACTGGATGATGTCAGCCAGCCAGCTCAGTAGCAGCCAATAATTTCCTCTCTACTAGAGACTCTTTTCCACACCATTTTTACGAGTCAGGGTTCATTTATGTTCTGTCAGTGTTAGTATTGGAGTCTGAAGATGATGTGTTCTGTCAGATGTGTAATGAGTGAGAGGGCAGTCTCACGTTGTCTAAAAGCTGCTTTTTCCAGCAATCAAAGGCGCCTCACAGGCAGCTGACTTAACTGAAAATAAACTTTGGCCACGCCCCCTGAAGCACAGTTTTCCAGAACCACCACTGGGGCTTCTCCCTTTTTTTTGTGACGGTTAGAAAGGTGCCTTTTTAAACGAAGCAGGGAAGGTGGGAACGCCGAAAGCCACAAATGAGAGGGAAAAGGAGGGAGGGAGGAGTGTAGTGTGTGTTTCTGAGACAGCAGTTGTTTGGGCAGCCTGGATGGAACCGCTGCGGCGGCTGCTGCTGCTGCTTCTCCAGCAACATTCACTGTCCCATTCTTCCCTTCTTCCTTCCTCCCTTTCACTCCCTCTCTTTTCCCCCACCCTCTTTTGAGAGCCTGTGGTGCTGCTCCAGCCCCAAGAAACTTGCCATGTCCCTGGAAAAGAGAGAGAGGCCGTTACTTCACGAGCCGCTCGCTTCGCGGCAAGCCGTCATTTCTGTGCGATCCGATCGCTTCAGTCCGCACGCTCCTCCTTTTTGGCTGCAACGTCACCCCGACCACGCCCCCTTTACCGTGCTCCAACCGGGGTGAGTGATTCCCCTGCCATGGGCCGGGAATCTTTTCGCTTCGCATCTCGCTTCGCTCCCAACGTCACGTGTGGTCTCGGGTTTTGGCTTTTATTTCAAGTTTTTTTAAAAAATATTCAAACAGGGATATCGATGCATCACTATATCGTTTCATTGCTTTGCGCTGTTACTTCCTCGCTCGAGTAGCGGCGGCGGTGGCAGCGGGAGCAGGAGGAGCCACTGCCGCCTCGCCCGGCCAGAGCAGGGCACCCGGGGCAGGCAGCGTGCAAGCGGCGGAGGGCGGGCGGCTGTGCCATGCGGGGCTCCCCCGAGTAGCGGTGGCAGCGGGGGGGGGCTGCCAATGATGCCAGGAAACAATGGACAAAACAATATAAATTAGGAGCAGAAAACACAGGATCGTACAGTAACCACGCTCTGTCGTGAATGACAGCCAAGCATTGATGCATCGATACGCCGAGTAATTTTTTTTTAAAAAATAAAAGGAGAGTGGAACCGGACGTTGCAAATCAGCTTTATAATGCGAAGGGAGCACGTGAGGTAGTAATCGATTCGGTCCCAAAAATGCCCCGCGTGAGTACAGAGAAACGGGGGTGGGAGCGAAGGGAGACCACGTGACCACCACGTGACCGCCTCCGAATTCAAATCGAAGGCAAGGTCGATTCGAAGCGAGGCACCTCGTGAAGTAACGGCCAGAGAGAGAGAGAGACCCTCGCCTGGGTGCACACATGCCTCACCCCCCTCTCAGCCCTGCTCTACCATCATGAGAACTTCAAAAATGTGATTTAGGTCATGTTTTTGTGTCAGGCAGAAAGGCACTTTTTAAAAAAACCTGCATCTTCGGACTGGTGGAATAGACCTCTCAGACAGAAATGTAACTAGTTAACCAGTTAAGTTCAATCAATGCAATCACTTAATATTTTTCATGCACAGTAATGCTTGGGTTTTAAAATCTTTGAATAACTGTAGGTAACTGGAAACATTTTATTCTTTCTCATTTCTAGAGTCTCTGAGTGAATGTATTAAGACAGTAAGTAGCGGCTGAAGTAGGCTAACAAATAAGGGCTGTTCTATTGAAGGAAACTTGTCACTCAGTCTGTTCTGTAGGTCCCTGGAATATTTTATCCTCTGTGTGATTAAAGGGAATTTATTTTAATTAATATGCATACAATTTATTGACACATTCCACCCTAAAGGTCTTGACCACAAATGAGACAAGGATAAGATTTCTTCACACCTGTATCAAAAAATGAAGCAATCACACGTCCACAGGACTTGTGTTTGCAGTTCAATGTTCATAGGAGTGAGTTATAAAAGCCGAGTAAGTATATTTTTGCCACTGCAGGATTAGCTGGTTTTTATATTCATTTGGCTCCTGGATAGCCCAAAGTAGCTTTCCACAATACATAATAATCACCACATAATAATAATCATGAGCTATCAATATAGAGCCTTTTCACACGACCCCCACTTAAATTCGGACCAGAGATCTTGGGGGTTTGTCGCTGTTCCTGTGTTCCCACCCCCTCCGCACTCCTGGCTGCTGGCTGCGTGAGGGGAGGGAGAAAAAAAGGAAGAAAAGAATGCCACCTCATCTCCGTTCTGCAGTCTCGCTCTGCTCCTTGCAGCATTCTAGTCTCTTAGTATCTCTTAAAGGGGCGGGGGGCAAAACAACAACAAACAGAAGCGAGGAGAGCCCAGCACTCATTATGTTACATCCGCATCATGAATTTTTTCACCCATGGAGAACAGGTACTTGAAAAGTACGCTGGGACGCGCTTAGGTGGGCGTGGTCGCACTTAATTTTTTGTAAACTCCGGAGCTGGTGGGGAAACAATTTTAAGCTCCGGATCTGGGAGCCATTTGCCACGGTTTTTAGGGTTCATGTGAAAAGGCCCCTAATTCTGAATTACGGTGACCTATTCCAGGGTTTTTTGGGTAGAAAATAGTCTGAAGTGGTTTACCATTCCCTTCTTCTTGGCCTTGAGCATGAGTGGAACTGTGCAGTGTGCCCAAGGCCACAAAGGCTGGCTGTTCTTCTAAGGGGCACAGTGGGGAATCAAACTGCAAAATTTTGGCTCTGCAGCCAGGACCTAAACCACTGAGTTGCCCATTACACAGAGAAGGATAATTGAGTCAAAGGCTTCTCTGTCCAAATGTGAAATATCAAGTTTTCACAAAATGGGTTTTTGAAATAGGTGAGGAGTTTGCCATTTCACATTATTGACCTGTCTCCTGATATTAACTGGTGGTAGGAAAACATTCAGTAATAGTTTCCCTCACAGAGTTTCCACAACAAGACAAACTAACACATATCTGTCTTGGATCCGTGCAATAGATTAATTTCTTGATGAGACCCTTTTAAGGTTCAAGCCCTCACCATTTCACATTATTGACCTGTCTTCTGATATTAACTGGTGGTAGGAAAACATTCAGTAATACTTTCCCTCACAGAGTTTCCACAACAAGACAAACTAATACATATCTGTCTTGGATCCGTGCAATAGATTAATTTCTTGATGAGACCCTTTTAAGCTTCAAGCCCTCACCAAGTGGCATGAAAATAGGAATGTTGTCAAATACTAAGGACATGGAAATGGAAAAGATAATGGCCAGATTCCTTGTACTATATATTATGCATACTGTATACACTGTGTGACTTACAGATGCAAATGGCCATAAGGTAAGAAAGCTCTGTAGACACTGTCTGTTGTACACTGAGATGCACACTTCATTTAATAAGTTGCCTGCCAGGTTGCACAATTCACTGTACAACCAATTATTTCTTAACTTATGGCAATCAGTGTCTAAACGTCACTTTATTTGCATTAACAGCACAACAGGATTTCAGCTCCTGTCTGGCATCTGGATCCCTGTGTGAATCGCAGCAGTCAACACATTTCACAGATAAACAGAGAGTAATTTAAGGCCAAAAAGAATATACTGCCTTGAGCTACTGCTACACTAGATCAGACGGTGAATGCCTTTCTTTGTCATGGTGACAAATGTAAGACTGTTTCCATATCATGTCCTTTGGCTCTCTGAAAGGAGTGGGGTATTTCCGATGAAGCTTTCCCATTCTAAGTATTGTGTTGGTGCAGCTCGTTAATGGCTCAGGAATGGCAGGGAATGGAAGAGGAACTGGAAAGATAACGCACTGGCCAGAATCAGTTGACAAATTACGCTCAACTTAAGTCGACTGGTATTCATTTCAGTGGTGAATTGCTGCTGGTTAAGATGTTAGTGCTTGCAATTCTTGTTATCCACCAGGACACATGACGAATATGCAACAGGACACATAATCAGTGAGATGTGAAGCAATGTCCGGACACTGTTCAGATTTACACCAATGGACTTACAGTTGTGGATGTTAAGGAATTAGATTCTGACCATTTCCATGTTATATATATAAATAATCAACTAGGAATCCTTTTGGGGTAATGCCCTCAATGCACATATGCATATACAGTGGTACCTTGTATAAATGAATTAATTCGTTCCAAATGGAATTATGTTAAGCAAACTTTCCTTTATACAAATTCCCCATAGGAATGCATTGAAAATGGATGTTGTACAGATGTTGTACGGATTTGGGCCATAGGCAATTCTGTTAAGCAAATTTCCCCTATCTCCAGAATATTTTATGTTGTACAAATTTTATGTTATACAAACTGTTTGTTATACAAGGGTTCACTGTAGAGTATATTCATTGGGTACCCATGTTAAGACTTTTAAAACATATCTTTAAAAATCAATGATTAAAAACAACAAAATAGGTTTAAATCACATTTGAATCACAATTTAAATGTAATTTTTTTGTATTTAAATCCTCAAACCCTCTGAATTTTAAAATTTAAATCCTGATTTAAATCATATCCATGCAACTAGTATTCATCCACAGCTAGAGAGTAACATTTGTGTTGTGAGGGAATAATCAAGAGAAACTGAGATATTTTCAGATTTGGAGAAAAAGATTATCAAGGTGGCAGCTAAAAAAATGTGACATGCCATATATGTATCTATATCTACTATAATTCCATTCCATGGTGATGCTGGCAAGAGGCAAGGCAGCTTTTCAGTCTTTGTAACAGGCTTTCCCAGCTGTTTTTAGCCTCTAAGGGAGGCGGGGCAAAGAGTTGTCCCTGCAGCCTCCATAGTGGGAAACATTACCAAAGTCTCAAGAAATGATATCAGGATGTAACAGGACACTGTTTCAGAGCTCTACTCCTGCAATTCTTCACAAAGAGGAAGAATTCATGGTTTTAGCAATTGGAATATAGGAGAGAGGGAAACGTTGGTCTGTATTTGCTCTACATAGTTACACCATGTTCATTCCACAATTGTGGTCACACCTCTACCCGTTGGCATCTGGAGAGTTTTACTTTGGTGTGCTACTTAATATTCTTCTCAACAGACACCCGGGTCTCCAGTAGAGACCTCCATGTGACACAGCAGATTGAACTACAAATTGCAGGATTCTGCAGAATGGAACCACGGGAGTTAAAGTGGCATGTAATTTCTATTACAAATAAATAAATATGTCTGCAAAGTGCAGATACACTGGGCTGGGTCTGCTTCATCTTTGATAAAGCATACAGAAGCTGCTTTCCTTGGGTGTCATTTCTCAAGGCCAAAACACGCATTTGCTTTTCTGTTTATTAAGCCACTTGTAGCAAAATGTCAAAACCGCATGCGGTTGGTCCTAACCATATAGTTAGGGTAGCAGGACATATATGGGAACCACATGGAGGAGGACTGTGAATAAACAGATTTCATGTTGCGCCAAATGGTGTTTGTCCCCCCAGTCCCGAAATAAGGAGTCCACACAGATAATTGGGTTTTAAATCGGGCCACAACTTTATTAATAACTTTATGCACTTTATTATTAACTGTACTGAAGCTGTAACTAAATAGTTGTAGCCGAGGGATGGGCCTCCCGTAGTGCAACTTATATTTTAGCCTACAGATGTTGTTTTAGTGTGACGCCATGTTGTGACCCAGTACGGGGGGTGCTGTTCAAAGGAAGCAGCCCTCCCAGCCAAAACTCGGTCAGCATATTACTTGGGGCAGCCGTACGAGCTCAGTGACTTTATGATCTTTTAATTTACTTTCATTCTGTGGGGTTTACCTATAGGATGTTATTATATTTGATATTCTCTATTGTACAGCTGCCCTGCTCCCTGTCCAAGGTGCATTTTCAGTTTTGACGTCACAGTCTTGGCCCCATTTTAGTTGCACTACCCGCCAAGCAAACTCAGGTGGCCCTGCCTAACGGTCCATGAGAATGGAATGGGTGAAAACACACTGGCACCCGGCAGCCAATCTTGGTACCAGTCAAAAATTCCCATTCGGCCCCGAAGCGACCAGATTATCTCATTCTCATGACCTCTAACGGCGGGAGGGTGGGGTGCAGCTCGACGCGAAAGAGGAGGGTTGGAGCGTGGGCTTCCCTTTTAATGGCTTTGATCCCCGCACAGCCCGGGGATCACGTGCTCTCCTCTTTCGCGCTGAAACAACGGCGGCCAGGGAGACAAAGCGGCCCCAAGCCGGGACAAGCCCGGCAGGAGTCTACATTGTATACATTTATAAACATCAATTCCGTAGTTATTCACTGGTTGAGGAAGGGTGGTGATGTCCTTAGAACGGTGTTGATATTCCCCTATTTAAAAGCTTCCACTTTTCTCTGGGGGCTTCTCCAACTTGATTGTGATCCTTTCGTTATGAGGGATCCATGATACCGACAGGACAGAGGGAGAAAGTATTTAATTACTCTGTGTGTGTGTGTGTGTGTGTGTGTGTGTGTGTGTGTGAGAGAGAGAGAGAGAGAGAGAGAGAGAGAGAGTGTGCTGTTGGCAACATTTGACAATTAAAGAATCCCTCCTTCTAACCCATGGTTTCCATGGCTTTCACATGATCAAAAGGACCACACAGGGGTTGGAGGAGCTGTACAGCAGGAGGAAATAAATGACCCAAAATCACCCTCTGCTGGTGACAACATCACATTAGAAAAGACACAGCAATGTCATAAGAACATAAGAACATAAGAAGAGCCATGCTGGATCAGGCCAAAGGCCCATCTAGTCCAGCTTCCTTTATCTCACAGTGGCCCCACCAGATGCGTCTGGGAGTGCACAAGACTAGATATCTGTCTCCTGATACCACTCCCCTGCATCTGGCCCTTGAAGTACCCAAATTTTAAACCTGGAGATTACACATCACCATCATGGTTTGTAACCTGTGATGGACTTTTCCTCCAGGAATCTGTCCAATCCCCTTTTGAAGGCATCCAGGCCAGATGCCATCACCACCTCCTGTCGCAGGGAGTTCCACAGACTAACAACATGCTGGGTAAAAATATATATTTTCTTTTGTCTGTTCTCACTCTCCCAACCTTCAATTTGAGTGGATGTCCCCTAGTTCTGGTATTTTGTGAGAGGGAGAAGAGCATCTTTCTAGCCACTTTACTCATGCCCTGCATTATTTTGTACGTCGACAGTATTGCAGCCACAGAAGCAAAACTATGCTTTGAGCAGCTATTGGTTTTGCATGAAAAAAAATGCTGCAGGATTCAAAAATAAATATATAAAATTGAAAGCTCTACACAGTGGGCTTCCATTCGGCTTCTGGGGGTCAGTCAGAGCAGGCAATAAATGCTATCTTAAAGCAGGTGTAATCATTATCCTAATTAGAACAGTATGTAAATATCATAAATCCCTACCTAGGGTGCCTTTGGTGGTAAACCAAAGTGTGTGATGTTGAGGAATAAAACCTAAAAGAGGTTGGTGAGCGACTGCAGACCGGATTTTATCCTCAAACACATCCAAAGGATTTCATAAAATGAACAGATGGAGGAGGGGAAAGAAAAAAAACAAAAGGAAGTAGCTCAGCCAAGACACTCCATTAGTAACTTAATTACATGACAGGCCCGGTGGCAACTCCAAATTAGTAATAAAACTGCCAGCGATAGTCACCCAGAAGAGTATTTTCTGCAGATTACTATCAGAGCCATCTAATTACTATTCGAAGAGAAGGATTGGCTGGGGGATGGGGGGGTGGAACTGCCCAATGGCGGGATAAATGGCAACTTAGAAAATGTGCTATGAAAGGATTCCATTATAGCCCTCTTTCCATAAAGAACATAACTTACTCCCCGTCCCCAACCCCACCCCCAGCTCTGCAACTTGCGTGGCGATAATGTCTGAAAGTCTTTGCCACTTTGCAACAGGGCTCCGGTGCAAATACATTATGATAGCAAGACACGGAAAGGCAATGAAATTAAGCAATCAGCTTTGGGCATTCTGGTCTGTGAGGAGAACAAGATGGCACCTGCATATGATGCGCATGCACACGTGTGCATGCACGCACAGAGAGAGAGAGAGAGAGAGAGAGAGAAGCTAATTGGGGTAGTAAATCTGATACTTTTGAAGGCAGAATGTTCTCCATGACATCTGAGGCACTGGGCTGACAGATCAGGTGACATATACTATATATCATTTATCATTTATTATTTATTTGTTTCATTTTTATACCGCACATCTTCCAACAGGAACTCTGGGCGGTTTACAAGTTAAAAAGCATAGATATACAAAAAGAAAAAGAAAGGGAAAACCCTAAGCAAGATGCACCAGGGAGCGGGAGAAAAGAAAAAAAAGGAAAAGAAAAAGAAAAAGAAAAAAGAATCACAATTAAATAACTTAAATTAAATTAAAGGTCGTCATATGCCTCCCTGAAAAGCAGGGTTTTCAAAGCCTTTTTGAAGGTGGGCAGGGACTGTGCAAGGTGCAGCTCACTTGGAAGGTGGTTCCATAATGAGGAGCCCAAAACGGAGAAGGTGCGGTTGCGCTTAGCCAATCTCTGCAGCTCCCTAGGAGTGGGCACCCTGAGTGAGCGCGCCTGCAACATTCGAGTGGACCTGGCCTCAGTTGACCTCGGGGAGATATGCTCCGACAGGTATTCAGGACCCAGGCCATGGAGAGTTTTGAAAACCAAAACCAGGACCTTGAACCTTATCCAGAGAGCCACAGGCAGCCAATTGGGGTGATGTGATCGTATTTATGAGCACCCACCACCAGTCTGGCCGCTGCATTCTGCACCCGTTGGAGTCTCCGGAGAAGGGTCAAGGGCAACCCCACGTAAAGTCCGTTGCAGTAATCAATCCTCGAGATCATGAGGGCCTGCACAACTGTCCTCAGGGAGGACTCATCGTGGTACGGTTCTCAACCTGTGGGTCCCCACATGTTCCTGGACTGCAACTCCCAGATGTCTTCATCACTAGCTGAGCTGGCCAGGATTTCTGGGAGTTGCAGTCCAGGAACTTCTGGAGACCCATAGGTTGAGAACCACTGCTGTATATACTCGAATATGTGTAGTTTTTCAGCCCTAAATTTTGGGCTGAAAAGGGGGCCCTTGACTTATATTCGGGTCAATACTTTTAGACACTGAGGCAAGTGCTTGGGTTGGTGGCTAAAAATCATTTTAAACATCATGCACTGCTTCTCCTGCCTTGGTGGCTAAAAGTCATTTTAAACATCACACACCGCTCCCCCAGCTCACAAAGGAGGAGCTGCCAGGCCCTGCTGCATTTCCCACCTTAGACTTATACTCGAGTCAATAGCTTTCCCCAGTTTTTCGGGGGTTAAATTAGGGGACTCGGCTTATACTCGGGTCAACTTATACTCGAGTATATACAATAACTTCTTGCCCTGCTACACCTCACCTCTTTCCCGCACCTCCATTAGTACCTGCTGCCTGAGCACAAAGGGGAAGCCCTTCCATTGGCTGATTAATTAGTTTCTCTTAAACTTCCCACAGCAACAATGACCAATCAGACAGACCACAAAGAGCGGCAATATATATATATTTGTACCTTCCATCTTTATTACTCTGTCATCTCAAAGTCGCTTATGATTATCAAAAAATAGAGGGAGGAGCAAGCCACAGGCCTAGGAAATAGTCAGTAATACTACAATTTTATTGGTCAAGTGATGGGTTTTTGTTTTTGGGTAAGAGTGAAGTTATTTCTGGTGGATGGGGAGGGTTAATTTCGACCCAACTCCTATTTTGAATTACAGCACAATTCAAAGTGTGGGTTTTAACATACAAAGCAGAAAATGGCTTGGGACCAAGCTACCTCAAAGATCAGATCTCACCGTATGAATCAGCTCAAGTGTAAGGTCATCAGGAGAGGCCTTCCTCTCCATCCCGCCACCTTCACAGGTGCGGCTCAGAAGTACACATGAAAGGGCCTTCTCTGCTGCTGCTCCCAGACTTTGGAACTCCCTCCCACTGGAGGCCAGGACTGCCACATCTCTGCTGTCTTTCTGGAAGCAAGCAAAGACCTTCCTCTTCAGGCAAGCTTTCCTTAAATGTGGGACAACCTACTATGTGACTTTTACTATATATGGATTACCATGCATGATTACATTGATTGATTTCGTAAGAACACCAGCATTTTTCTGCTCCATCCCACCCTGTATAGTGGTTCAGGTATATTCCTTCCCCAATGGTATAATGCAACAGGATACTGCTTGATGCGATTAAAATGACACAAGGACAATCCTTTTGGTTTAATCACTTCATAAATACCTCCCTTCAGTCTTAACTATTGTGATCACGTAGGTATAATACACAAAGTCGCTGCAACCCCACACAACGAGATTCTTAAAATGAAAGTGCAATGCATTATTGATGACACTAATGAAATTACTGCACCCATCACTCATCCTTTATAGGTCCATTTCAGTGGTGCAGCATCGCAACCTGAAAAGTACAACTGCAAAGTGGGAAAAGTCATTAATAATTCCAGACAGCAACTCCCAAGGAGATAAAGCCTCTCTACAGAATCGGCAAATGGGCCTTCGAAAATGAAGGCAAAAGAAATGCGCAGAAGGATTTTTAGCCACAGACGACAGGTGTGGGAGGTTTTTTATTAGCCATTTCTGTGGCTGAAAAATGTGCTCGTTGATGGCAGAAATAATGGCCCTCTATTCAAACATTGTTCTTCATTAACTGAAATGAGGAGAGAGAAGGTACCTGTACGGGCTAGCAAGTAGGCAGCGTTATGCCCTGCCTTAAATAAATCAAGCGAAATAATACCATGTCTTCATTATTCCATACTGTAAGAACTAATTTCATTACAATATACAAGGGCTGAGTTTATTTGGCCTCTCTTGATCTATCAAAAGCAACTGAAATCACAAATGACGCGTCTAGCACCTGAACGTTTACATGCTTTGTGAATGTACAGTTGGTCCTAATAGACTGGACCCTCGTATAACAAACAGTTTGTATAACATAAAATTTGTACAACATAAATAATTCTGGAGATAGGGGAAATTTGCTGAACAGAATCGCCTATGGGGAGAATCCGTACAACATAAAAAGGGTCGCGATTAGGGATTAATCTGTTTTCAATGCATTCCTATGGGAAAATTGAATAAAGGAAAATTTGCTTAACAGAATTTCATTTGGAACGAATTAATTCCTTTATACAAGGTACCACTGTAATGGTCTTTCTGACAGTAGCTTTTTGATTGCCCCCGCCCCCCAAATAGCACAAAGAGGCCTAGCTGGGAAGAACATCCAGTGGTCCTACTTGTGGAAATCAATGGTTATCTTATGTTATCTTATCATAACAGTTTAATTCTTAGCATTTTAATTTGTTTTTAATTTTACTTATATTTTATATTCATCCACAATATACATTTGATACACCAGGGTTGCTTAAAAGGAAGTGTAAGTTACATTTTCACAAAGAATTTAAACTCAATCAATGACCTGTAGGGTCCCTTCCAACTATGTACTTTTAAGATGATGATGATGATGATGATGATGATGATGATGATGATGATGATGATGATGATGATGATGATACCAATATTCAGTACTGAATATTCAACGTTGCAATCAACAAAAAGTGTTCAGTTACAAAAATAACTGTGAGATTCTGTTCAAACTAACTTGGCCCTGAAACAAGGGCTTCTCAGAACTAGGTAGACTTCCCACACTGGCTATATGGGATTTGTGATTATTTCTATATTCACCCCAAATTCAAATTCAAATAGGTTCATATACGTAAATTAATTATTTCCCATTCTCTGGCATCTTAGCTTGCCTTACATAATAAAACAAACCAAATGTCAGAATCCAAAGTTGTTGTTGTTGTTGTTGTTGTTGTTGTTGTTGTTCTTCTTCTTCTTCTTCTTCTTCTTCTTCTTCTTCTTCTTCTTCTTCTTCTTCTTCTTCTTCTTCTTCTTCTTCTTCTTCTTCTTCTT
>JAHTLZ010000379.1:54790893-54802499 GCA_023846285.1 Phrynocephalus versicolor | reverse complement strand
TTCTTCTTCTTCTTCTTCTTCTTCTTCTTCTTCTTCTTCTTCTTCTTTCTTCTTCATCAAATCAAATGGGACCTATGGCAACCCTTTATATTTACAGTATTTACACACAAAAGCCATAAATAGGGCAGTGTTTCCACAGGAAATCCAGACTAATACTTTTTGCTAGTGCTCTTTCTTTTTTTATGACATGAAGAAGTAGGAAATATTATTAAGCTATTAAGTATGAAGGCTCAAAGAAATTCCTTTGTAATATGTGTCAGCCACTCAGTCACAGAGTCATAATCAGGGTTTGCAAACAGGCAGGATACAAGATCTGGGGATTCATGGTCTAAAAAATTTATGTTCCTCGGGCTTTGTGTACAGCTGGAGCAGTGAGAAAAGGGATATATCAATTTCAGTTTCTTTATTTAATCTTTAAATGTATTTATTTCACAGTTTATGTGAAAGTTTGCCCTGAAAATGTTTACAGATTTTATAGGAAGAATATATGTACTTTTACCCAGCTTTGCTGAACACAGACATTTTTTTTTTTTGCAAGTAAGACCCTTAAGAGAATATATTTTGCCCACCATGGGGCTAAAAAAAGCTTTCTTTGGATGACAAATCCCAATGCTTCCAAAGGTCTTGCTGACTGAGGGGCCTTGTAAATTGGAATCCAAAACATATGCCAGACTTTGGCATATTATCTACAAACTTTCCTCCAAACTTGTTTTGTTTGGAGAATTCCGCTGAAAAAAATTGGGGGGGGGAATCTTAAGCTCTAAATGGAGCAGAGTTTCATTTGGGGCATTTTTATTTCTAAACTGGCTACATCACCCCTAGCTTGAGCAAATTCACAAAGATACTACCTAAGGCAGGGCTACCCAACTTTGAACAGGCCGAGGTCTACTTTTTCCTTCCCAAAGTGCCCGAGGGCTACTACATGAAAACTAAGGTTTTCTCTTCCCTTTCACTTCCAACAGGAATATAATCACCTGCCAGCTCTCCCACATGCTCAGCCTGTCCCTCCCTCCATCGCCTTCCAAGTTCCAGGAGGGCCAGGACATCCTCACAGAGATTGTTGGGAGAGCCGATGCCTCTCCCCCACCCCCAGCCCAAAGCAAGGCACCACACAGGCCCATCTTGGGATCTTCCTCCCGCCTTCCTTCGCCTGCCGCCTGCCCGGTATAACTAACTTGAGGAAAGCAAAAGCACCGAGAGAGACACACACTCACCCACCATGAGAGAGCAATGCCCATACAATAAGTTCCCAGCCGGGGCCTGACTCGACTCTATCTCCCACCCCCCCGGCCTTCTCCTCTTGTACCCTGTCTCCCTTCCAGCCCCCTCACCACCGCTGTTGCTGCTACCGTGCAGCTGGGGAAGGCCGAGCCAGCAGCGAGGCAGTCACATCACCACTGTGGCACAAGCAGGAGGGAATGACTTGGAAGGGGAGCACAAGGAGCAGTAGTTGGTCACAGTCTCTGTGAGGCATCTGTGGGGGTGGGAGGAGGAGGAAGAGGAGGAGGAGAGAAGAAGGGTGGGTTGGAGGGAGACACCAGGGGTGGGAGGAAGAGGGGAGACATCACCGCACAAAGGAGGTGGGTGCAACCACGACACCGCCTCTCACTGTCCACTCCCCTTCCCTCCCCTCCCTTCACTCAGAGCCAATGACTCAGCTGATCACGAGACAGCAGCACACCAATCATCTGGCCAGCAGGGAGAGCATGGGACCTCACAGCTGAGGCAGTAGGCTGCCAGACTCAGAACTTTGCTGGGGCAGTGGTAGTCCTTGGGATGGGGAAGGGAGGGGTGGGGAACTTATCCCCTCACTTTTCTTATTGATGGCTGGCGGGCTGCTTTTGAACCCTTCACGGTCTACCGGTAGACCACAGCTGATCTGTTGTGTAGGCCTGACCTAAGGCATATATGCTGTTTGACCCAATCATTGTTTACTTTAGATGGGAGCAGTAGGTGCTTGTTACATGCAGTACAATGTGTTCTGTATGTATGAGGGATGACAGAGAAACTGTTTATTATAGTGAAGAGTAGAGATGGGCATGAATAAAAAAAATGGCATTTCGTTTGTTGTTTGTCATTTAAACTTTAGAGGGTCCGTTTCGGTTCGTTTCCGGTTTTTGCGAATTTTTGCAAAAATTGTTTTTGTTTTCGTTTGTTTTGTTACAGTTTTGTTACCATTTATTTGAATTTTTTGTGATTTTTTTTTTTAGCATTTAAAGCAGTTCACTGTATTGCCGTAACGAAAACGACAAAATTTCCGGTGTTTCTGTTCGTTTCGTTTTATTTTAGAGACAAAATTCATTTGTCGTTTTGTTGCATAACGAAATGAAAAAACAAAAACAAAAATGAAAAATTGTTTGTTTCGTGCCCATCTCTAGTGCAGAGATCAGAGGTCTTAACAACAGCCTACATAAGGGGTGTGGATTTTCCTTTTGCTTGTGTTTCTTAAATAACATTCACGATCTGCAATAGTCTTTGTATTTATGAGACATTTCATGCTTCACATGGAGTGCCGTTGGCCAGCTGGGGCCAATCCCTCTCCCTTTCCCCCCTAGCATGCTGCCTGTGGTGTCTTGCCAATCACTGCTGGCATCCCAGTTGGCTCTTCTCGCCTCCACGCAGAGCTGACCAATCTGTTGAGGAGGTGAGAGGAACAGTCTTTGCACACAGCTGATGAGTGATGAAGGCAGGGGCACACTGCTGGAGGGAAAGGACACTGGTTTCATGCAGAGCCTGGTGAGTGGTCTGTACAGCTGGCGTGGGTGGGTTGATTGGCCACAGCCAATTGAAGCATGAAGCATCCTTCCCTATAGAAAAATTGATGTAAGGAAAACTGAAAAAGATAAATGAACCCATGCTGGGAAAGAGCTTCATGTGCTTTACTTTTTGAAGCCTGGCATCAAATCTTAAGTCTATAAATATGTTACTGTTATTTAGTGAGGTCACCCTTTTCTCTCTCTCCCTAAGGTTTCATGGTCATGGTGGCTCAGTGGGCTAGAGCACTGAAACTGTCAGCTGCAAAGTTGGTAGCTTGGCGGTTCGAATCCCGGGTGCCACACAGCAAAATGAGCTCCCGCTGTTAACCCCTGCTTCTGCCAACCTAGCAGTTCGAAAGCATGAAAATACAAGTAGATAAATAGGTGCTGCCGTAAAAGCGGGAAGTTATACAGTGTCCCGTGCATGGAAAATGCATTCAGCCATGCCGGGGACATGGCTACAGACTTATAGAATACTGGCTCTTTGGCTTGAAAACGAAGATGAACACTGCCCCTAGAGTCAGACATGACTAGTATGCATGTGCGGGGGGAACTTTTACCTTTACATTTAAGTTATGTTTCATATTTAACTAGATTCAGATACAATTTGTTATTCACTGGTTAGAGTTTGACTGAAAGTTATGAATTTTCCTATGCTAAGCAGCAGGATTTCACTCCATATGATATATTACAGATGGGCACGAACAGCTGGTTCAGCGGATCATTAACAGCCACAAGTGTCCTCTGGTTCTCACGCTGTCTGGCACCCACTCACTGGCAGCCCCATGAGGAGGCAGGGCAGGGAAGTTGGGACCAGCAAACACCTGTTGCGGCAGTAAAGGAGTCCATCTCCACTTTATACCCAAAATGAAAAGAACAGAGAAAACTAGAGTCCATAAGAAAGAAATGAGCCTTAACACCCATTTATACCTGATACCCAATGAGAACAACTGCATTTCGGAACGTGAGCAGTTTGAGAGAACTGAAGAATACAGTATTGATTTAAATAGGATTATTAAATAGGATTATACATGAGAAAAGCACTTGAACCTAACCTCACTTTATGAGACTGTTGTCATAGCCATCAGCAGGACAAAAATACCTTGGAAGCTCAAAGAAGCAGTTCAAACACCAAGGATGGTGATGCTGCATTAGAACCTTCAGTCCTCAGAGGTTGAAACAGTCCTCCTTTTTTATAGTTGGTGTATTGTACTCCATATTTTCCCTTTGCTAATAACTATTAACATGGGAGATCAAGCCATCATTTTCCATCCTAGCTCTTTCTTCACCCCCCCCCCCTTATCTCTTCCTCTTTACCAGTCTACTGAAATCTCACGTCAGGATTTCAAATGTGCTATTGAGCAGGTATGGGAGGGAGACAGATAAAAGGACAATATATATTGTTAAAATGGCTTGATCTCCATTATCTGTAGTTTTAAAAGGACAGGACTGGGAATGTTCTGCTTCTGCTTATATACCTCTCCATAGCACTTCAAGCACTCTCTGGGCGGTCTGCAATTAAATTACGCAGGCTACACATCCCCCCCCGGGCAAGCTGGATACTCGTTTTACCGACCTCAGAAGGATAGAAGGCTAAAAGCCTCTTCACACAGCCCCTAAAATCCGATGCAAAGGGCTCGCAGATGCGGAGCTTAAAATTGTTTTCCCACCAGCAGCGGACTTTTAAAAAAAATTAAGTACGACCACGCCCACTTAAGCGCACCCCAGCACGTTTTACAAGTACCTGGCCTTGAGGAGGTAATTTTTCCCCCGATGTGGATTTTAAATGCCTGGCTCTCCTCCATCTTCTGTTTGTGTTTGTTGTCCCCCGCCCTTTTAACAGACAGATGGGCGTCCAGTCCTACTACAACTAGCTGCTGCTGCTGATGGCAGGCGGAGGTGAGCCTGCATTTTTTCTCCCCCCCCCCTCAACACAGACAGAAGCAATAGAGTGTGGGAGGGTGGGAACATAGGAAGCAGAACAAATCCCCATGATCTCTGGTTGGAGAGGATCCGAATTTAAGTTGCCAGAAGATTTTAGGGGTTGTCTGAAGAGGCCTTAAGTCAACCATGAGCCTGCAAACAGAGATTGAACCCTAGATTATGAGGACAAAAACTCTGGGCCCAGCCCTTCTGTCTGGTTGTCAGTATCACCACATTACAGATGACAGTCTAAAGAAAAGACAGTTTGCTACCCATGGAGACTTGCCATGAGACTGAGAACCCAACCTACTGGGTTAAATTAAATCTTCATCCCCGTTCCCAGAGGGAGGACTCTCTTTTTATGTGAACGTAGGCTGCAGGCATCTGCTGAAAGCAGGCTGTGACGCTGCTGCGGCCTGTTATTACAATCAGCCATTTTTTACACTATGTGATGCTTTTGATCTATTCAACTGTGAGTAAATGGAACCTTTTATTCTTCCTCCTACCAACATCTCAGAGTAAGTTGTTGAGACTGTCAGTTGATAAGACAATAAGAGGTGTCCTACTCTGAGAAGACACGAAGCTGATTTTTCTCTGTATGTCTCTGTACTTCTGCTACGCATTTAGAGTTTTTAAACCAAAATTCAAAAGTCTGTAACACAGGCAACAATTAAAATACATAGCACTTTGCAAGAAGATACACTTGTTGGTTGGGAGATACTGGAGAGGGGATAAAGGCTGGTTGAATCTTCATAGAGCCTGCCTATTTGTTTTTTTCCCTATGAAAAATCTAGCACTGTTTTATCCTGTGCACCAGGAATTCAAGCTGTGTGGCTTTACTTTGTCTGGAAGCACAAGTGGACACCTATGGACCTTAATGTCCATTAAGATGGTGATTTTCAAATATGTTTCCCCTCCTCCCTTCCCATCCCTTATTCCCTGTGTGACTTACACTTTAGATTGTAACCTTGATGGCAGAGGCTGCCAGAGGCCAACTCTTCTGTAAGCCCCTCTGGAAAAGCTTGGTGCAAAAAGGCCAGTGTAAATACTGTACGTTGAACCAAGCAATCAACAAACATGGTTATGTCTCTCTATCTCTACTGAGGAGTTCTAAAAGTGAATAAGCTAAATGGCATCCCCTAGCGCTGCTGCTCCACCTCTGATTTCTCATCCTCTACACATGGATGCTGACTTTCTGAACCAGATATCATCTGGCAGCTGTGGAAGTGCCACATGGGATCTTTCATTGCTGGAACATCATCTCTCATGATTGAACAGAGAGCCTCTCTGCACAGAGAAAAGCAGTAAAAATGGAGAAGGGAGGTCACAGGGATCACTCCCTTTGGCCACATATTTATCCTACTCATTTTTAGAATGCTTGAAGAGGACTGTCTAGCTGTCTTCTTTGAAGGGCTTCCTCTGGGCTAGAATGCCTGCCTGAAAGTCCTGATAGTGAAACCGACACAGTGGGGTTTCCCAAATCGACACCACATTCCTGTTCGTACATCAAGCTGTTTGAATGCTATTAATAATGCTACCGAGGCAATGCTTCTTTCATTATCTGGTGCTACAGATGGTAGTGGCAATTACACTGTTTCTTTAAGGGAATATATATTCACAGTTGAATCCCAGACCTTACAAATATCAAAACAGAAATGAGAAGCAATCTATTTCTCCAAAATGAACAAATGATATGGGGGGGGGGAGATCTCAGATGCTGCCTACCTATTTACCTTGGACTGGTCCTAATTTCAGACAGTCCCCAATACAAGAGCGGGTGGGGGGAAGGATTTCTATAGTAGTTCTGTGTTCTCTATATAGGATTCTATAGTAATTTATATTGTCATTTTATAGTTACAGAGCAGACACCTAAGGAGGCCAACAGCTGGCTGAATAGCTTAGCTATCTGGTGGCATAGCTAGAAGTTGAGAGTAGAGATGGGCACAAAGCTCAGTTTGGAACCTCCTCTGGTTCCTTTGGCAGCGGTCCACTCAGACAAGGATTGGGGCCGGGGATTCTTGTAGTGATGTCTTCTAGTGGACAGTTGCTGGAGGGGCAAAGCACATGCTCCTTCTGCAACTGGGTGATTGCACAAAGAGGAGGGAAAGAGCAGCATTCACTGGCTGGAGAGTGGGGAGAGTTGGCTGGAGTTGGAGGAAGGAGCACCCAGGTATCGTGCCAACATACTGCACTAAGGCTTGTGCCCATTTCTAGTTGGGAGTTTGATTCCCCATTGTGCCTCTCATGAGTACAGCTGGCCTGTGTGACCTTGGGTAAGAGAAAGCAAAGCAAAAAAGTGTTCTGCTTATATACAGCCCCATACCACGTCAAGTATTCTCTGAGCGGTTTACAGTTTTAATTATAGTATAGTAGCAAGCTGGTTACTCATTTTACTGACCTCGGAAGGATGGAAGGCTGAGTGAACCTTGAGCCTGCTACCCCAGGTCATGAGCACAGTTTTACCTTCAGTACAGGCATTTTGCTTAACAGAATTTCTTGACAGAATTTGAGTTGGAATGAATTAATTTCTTTATACAAGGTACCACTGTATCTGCATTTTATATGATTTCCAACTGCTAGGTTGGCAGGATCTGGGGTTAACAGCGGGAGCACTCGGGATTTGAACCACTGAGCTGCTGACTTTGCAGCTGACTGTTTTGTCCCTTTAGTCCGCTGAGCCACCACGCTTCTGAGTACACTTCTGAGTATTTTGTCTAGAAAGCCCTAGAAAGGGTCAGCAGGGTCAGAATTGACTTGAAAATTACAAAGAAAATTATTGAGCTAAAAATAGATCATAAATTCTTAGGGTTAGTAGATAGAGAAAAACATAAAAGATTGTGTACTACGGAATAGCAGCGGCTATACGGTATTAACGGGTGGATGGAAGGACCAAGCAAAATGGAAATATGATAAATGGAAAGATTATATGCATCAGTTTTTTCAAAATGAATGGATACAAATTATGCAAGAAGGAAAGACAGAAGGGAAACATAGAATTATAAAGGAGTGGGAGAAATATATAAATTGAATAAAAGGGAAGCCTGAGAACGAGAAATGGGCTAGACTATTCCATCATGCCTTAATAATGTTTAATATGAAAGGGTAGTAGAATTTGTGCTTGCTGGGTGGGGGAGGGAGAGTTAATGAGGAACGGACCAAAGGATCGTGTAAGGTTTTTGAAATAGTTGTAAAGACTAGAAATGTATGTTGTTGGTCCCTCAATAAAATAAAATTAAAAAATGAACTGACTTGACAGCACATCATCATCATTTATTTATTTATTTATTTATTTATTTATTTATTTATTTATTTATTTATTTATTTATTGCACTTGTATCCCGCCCATCTTCCAGAAAGGAACTCTGGGCGGCTAACAATAAAACAAGGTAAAATAAAAACCACAAAATTCAATAAAAGAAAGAGAGGCAAAGCCCAAAGGGATGACGCAGGAGGGGAAAGAGAGAGAGAAAAAAACCCACAGTAACTTAAGTGGAAAGGTCGCCAAACGCCTCCTTAAAAAGGTAGGTTTTCAAAGCCTTTTTGAAGGCATCATCATCATCATCATCATCATCATCATCATCATCATCATCATCACTGAGGGAGCCAAAATACTAGGAACTGTGCTTTTTTTCCGGGTGAGATTCACAATGGTTCATCAGGCACCTTCTCTCTTTCTAAACTCTTTAAGAAATTAGAAAAAAATGTTATTATTTAAATATGCCTTTTGCTAGTGTCTTTTTTCTACTTGAGATGTTCAGATCTGCTTTTTGTTTAATTCTGCACAAATATAGGTTTTAGTTAGGGATTGAGGGCTACCTATGTTTTCTTCACTGATGGCATTTTAAAAAATAGATGATATTTTAATGTGCTGTGAATCGCTCAGAGATTTCATGCACTGTGGGGAGGTCTGTCTATCTATCTATCAATCTATCTATCAAAAAGCAAATAAACAAATAAATCTCACATACCCTGGAAATGCTCTCCTTCAGCTTCTGCCCTCTAGTAGGAGATACAGGGTCATTAATACCAGGACTAGCCACTTGAGGAATAGTTTCTACCCAAGAGTGGTTTTGGCTTTGAATGCAGCAAAATGCAGTATCTGAGGGAGCTTCTGTAATTAGTTTTTAGAGTTTTTAGATTTTTAAGTGTGTTAGGTGGTTAAATGTGTGTATGTGGGGTGGGGGATAGATATTTTTGTATGGTTGTATTGTTAGGTCCTGTAGATTCTTTCAATCTCATTATTTTGCACAGAACAATGACAACAAAGATTTATCAAAAATTACAGCAGGCAAAATATAACCTACCAATAGTGCCTTGCTAGAATCCTTGTTTGTTATACTAATAAGCAGAGATGGGCACGAAATGAACATTTTTTTTGTTTCCATTATTCATTATTCATTCCATTACATAATGAAACGAATAACAAAAATTGTGACAAAAATGGAACAAAATGAACAGAACCACGAAAATTGTGTTCGTTTTGTTTCGTTTCCGTTAATGGCTGTTTTAAATGTTAAAAAACGCCCTGGACATCCATAAAAAATGCAGTGATAATTATTTATACTGTCTGATAATACCTACCGGGGGGTTGGGGTTCTTAAAACGTGCATTTATGTCTTTTCTCAGATCGCTGTATTTTTTTTCCTTTAAGGGGAGTTAGGGGACATCGACCCAAAATGGCTCCCAGATGCCTAATATTGATTTCTTGGGAATTAAAATGCCATGGACATCCATAAAGATGAAGTGATAATGCAATAATTATTTGAAATTATTACCTATCAGGGGGTTGGGCTCCTTAAAATGTTTGTTTTTGTGTTCTCCCATCGCAATGTATTTTTCTTTTCCCTTTAAGGATGACAAAATGGATGTCGCCGCTCCAGCCACAACATGGAGGCAAGCCATGTGATGGGATCATATAAATTCTTGGAGAACTTCAACCAATAGCATGCCCACATGGCAGACTGGGCAGGTCTGGCAGCCACAGAGGGCATAAAAAGCTCTGGCAGCCCCCGTCCTCCTTGCAGTCTCCAGTGGGAGTTAGAGTGGGATTGCTGTCTCTGCGACTCTAGCTCCAGTCCTGCAGCCTTCCTGTGTGCCTGTGTGCGTACCTCTTGGTGAGTACCCTCCCCTGCCCCGCAGTGCAGTCACTCTGCGGCTGCCTTGCACCCTGGGCAACGCCCGCCGCTGCCTTTGCAGCCTCCCTGCGAACCTAGTCTATACTGTGTCTCTGCCAGCATCATCTTTTAAAATGTTTTCCCTCTGGTCTGCGGTGTGGGGGATGCCCACACACGGAAATGCTTTTAAAAATCGCGCAAAAAGCGGGTGGAAACAAAAAACAAAAAATGAAAAACGAAAACAAATTTTTTCCAAAAACTTCATGAAAAACAGAAACAAAATGAAACGGAGCTCTCAATGACAAATGACAAACAAAACACCATTATTTTTATTCATGCCCATCTGTACTAATAAGTATTGATTGAAGTGAATTTCATTTGGTCCAAGTGTCAAACTGAAATGGCTTGATTCGTACCTCCTCCAGACTATTCTGAGGATCAGAACACATTTATCATTTTGTATGTGGAGTTCTCAGAAATTTGAAATGTACTTCTGTGCTCAGAAAACTAAGTTTAAAAAATGAAGGCCGTTGTTTATGGGTACAGATTCAGTGCCCTGCATGGATCCTGCATCTTCATGGCAATCAAAGCAAAACATCAAATAGTATTTTAAAGTCAGCCAAGTGTTGCATACTGGCAAATAAATTATGCAAATAAGATGCAAATTTGAGTAATTTATGCAAGACACATTTTCTGTGTTTATCTGCGTTTAGCACAATGATGATGGGCCGGAATACTCCGCCTTGGCAGGCAGTTATTTGTCTTGTGATGGAAGGAGAGATGTTTTGTTGCTGCTGCTGCATATGCAGTATCACTCACAACTGAAAAGAGGATGCAGGGAAAATCACACAGAGAAAGAGAGAACATTTAGGTTTTGTTACCCTAGAACTATACAGAACACAGAGGGACCAGACCAGCTTCCTTAAAAATGAAATAGACAACAAAAGCTGTAATTGGCTTTGTGACTACATGCTGTACGATGCTATGTAGAGATGGGCACAAAACGAAAATATAGTGCTTCATTTCTCCCTTTGTTTCATTACGGTATTAATGAATTTTTAAAAGAATTTATGGAATGAAACAAAATGAAACAAAATGATTTGTTACTCTATATGGTTCTCCTGGATCCTAGAGGCACCATATTTGGGGGTAGCTTCTTTGGACTCTTCCCTGTAAGCACCTACATTTGGAGATGTTTGGGGTTCAGGGGGCTGAGTTATTAAACTACAAAGGGGGTCCCCCCCAGGAGAAAAATCATTTGTAATTAAGGGAGCCACTTAGGCATATAGCAGGATGGAAATCACAGCATAGCTTATTTGGACTCTTCCCTGTAAGCCTCCACAATTTTGGAAAGGTTAGGGAGCTGAGTTATTAAACTCCAAAAGGGGTCCCGCCAGGAGAAAATCATTTGTAATTAAGGGAACTGCTTGACAAATCTTCCTATGTGGTGAGGTTATTAGCAGCTTCCTGACTCAATTATAATGATTTTCTCCTAGAGGGATCCCATTTGGAGCTTAATAACTCAGCCCCCTGAACCCCAAACTTCTCCAAATTTGGGGGGCTTACAGGGAAGAGTCCAAAAAAGCTACCCTGTGATTTCCATGCTGCTACATGTCTGCAATCTTTATTTTCAAGTACATAAAATATATACTGCATGAAATCATGGACTTTAATACAGGTATATTAAAAGTATATGAAGTGTGCATGTGCACTTCTTGCAGATGAATTTTGTGAACTGAGATGATTAAGAATAAACTATTAAGTCAAATAATAATAATAATAATAATAATAATAATAATAATAATAATAATAA
>JAHTLZ010000379.1:54778962-54789631 GCA_023846285.1 Phrynocephalus versicolor | reverse complement strand
ATAAATAAATAAATAAATAAATAAATAAATAAATAAATAAATAAATAAATAAATAAATACCTTACTTAGAGGGGTACTGTGGAGAAATGTTTTGGTAAACTGAGTGAGTCACTGTAGTAGAGGTGACCTTCCATGATGCTTTGCTCTGACATGGATCCCTTCAATATTAAGGATTTGTGGTGAACAGCACTGAATATCAGCAATATGGAGGAGAAGAAAGTAAGGTTGTTGGTGGTGGTCAGACTCCTTCCCCCAACATAGTGAGGAGGAGAGCGAAGGCCATCACTGACTGTCATTGACCCTAATACATAACTACTAAACTACATTCGACTTGACAGCACACAACTATCCATTTCCACCTGTGCTATTTTTGCTTTCCTCTCTTAACCTATATATAGCATCAAACCAGCATGACCAATTTTAAAATGGACATTTAAAATCTGCATTGTTAAATTTATCTACATTGCTAAACGTATCTCATACAAGATACGTGTTATTTGAAAAGAGCTTAAAACATTTTTGGCACCTTCTTTGGGTGAAAAACCCTGTTGGAACATTTGGGAACAAGGAAAGCCAGCAAATACAAGTACCTTCTGATCAATATATTCCCACTGGAATTGAAAACTAGGGCAATTCACAAAGGATGTTGCAAAATCAAATGCCTCGGGCATCGTTACAAATATATTTTATCGCTAGGGAGCCATGCACTGCAGTTGTAGTGCCAAACAGATAAGGATGAATGTATATCCTTATACCCATATATCTCACAATCTGTCTGATGTTTCCGCTCAAAATGGTCTTTTAACTACTTTATTATCCACTGTGACAATCTCATTGGTTTTGTTTATGAATTCTAAAAGCTTTATTATTTAATCCAGTTCTAATCAGTTTTAGTTTGTTTCCAATATTAGCTGCTTCACCACAGTGAAGTGGAAACTCAGTATGTAAAAGTAATTAATAAATAATCTAATGCACTAAAATATAAGAACATAAGAACATAAGAAGAGCCATGCTGGATCATGCCAAAGGCCCATCTAGTCCAGCTTCCTGTATCTTACAGTGGCCCCACCAGATGCGTTTGGGAGCGCATGAGACTAGATACCTGTCTACTGATACCACTCTCCTGCATCTGGCCCTTGAAGTATCCCAAAACCCATTCCACGGAAGCAGTGAACTTAGAAAACTGAATTGAATACTCGATGGATCTCAATCATATATGGTTCAGATACCCAACAGGGCAAATCATACAAATTAAACAAGGCTCTTCTGTAACTTCTTACTGTGAGTCAAAAAGGCATCACTTTTTAAAAAAAAATGTGTTAACAGTATAATAATAATTTTAAAGCATCATATTCACCAAACAGACCATCCATAATAAAGTTAACTCTTCCCAACTTATTCAATAGGTTGGACTATCAGGACTACACAGAGTTCTTCACCCCAAACAGAATGATATACTGTAGTTAACAAAGAAAAAAAAAGAGTCATCAAGATATAAGAAGAATGGGAAAAGCTAAGATTCGGAGCGGAAGGTTGAGAAGAAGTGGGAATTGGAAGGGTGCAGATGGCCCAGAGGTTAAGTAGAAACTCAAGGTTCCAACCCAGCCTCTAAAGCAGGGCTGGGGTGGTGGTCCTTTTTTGGGGTGGCGGGGTTAAAAGTCCCCAGCGGTGGCTTTTTGAGGTGCTGGCCCCAAGCCAGGACCTGTTTTTTCCCCCACAAGCACTGACCATGAGACCCCTGGGGCCGGGTCAGTGCTGGTTTATTATTATTTTTTCCTTGAATTTGGAGCACCGACCTGGCTACCCCTGGGGCCAGGTTGGCACTCCTTTTTATTTTATTTTATTTTATTTTATTTTATTTTATTACTGCCAACCATGTGGGCTGGTTTGGCGACCCGCAGGCTGGGTCCAGTGCTTGCAGGCCAGTGCCGATCCTGCTGGATTGGGAATTTTGGTTTTTTTTTACTTTTGGCTGGCCCATGGGCCAGTTCAGCAACCAGCGGGCCTGTGCCAGGCCTGCGCGCTAGATTGGGGTTTTCTATTTATTATTTTTATTTTATTTTATGTTATTTTACTTTTTGTGATGACCACGTGGCCTGCCTACCAGCTATAGCATGGGCCAGTGGGCTTTTTTTTAAAAAAAAAAAAAATTTTGCTGGCCCATGGGCCAGTTCTGTGCCCCTGGGATGGTTCAATGACCCGCGGGCCAGGTCCGGTGCTTGCGGGCTGGTAATGGGCCTACGCGCTGGATCGGGGTATTTTTTGGTCAGCCCACAGGCTGGTTCCGTGGCTCGTGGGCCAGGTCCAGTGCTTGTGGGCCGGTATTAGGTCCCATGTGCCAACTCTTTTTAAAAATATTATTGTATTTTATTGGGTTTTTTTTTACTGCCAACCACGTGGCTTCCTACCAGCTGTAGCGTGGCCGGTAGGCTTTTTCCTTTTCCTTTTTCTTTATCCTGGAGGCTCCTGGACCCTCCCTGCAGCGAGGATGGAGGACCCCAGGAACAGCACCAGGTAGGAGACACTGCCGGCAAACGAAACAAAATGAAACGAAATGGAAATTTCCGTTCTGTTCCGTTCCGTTTTTCTTAAAGGGGGCAGTTTGTTATTCATTTTGTTATGTAACAAAACGAATAACGAAATGAACCAAAAGTTCATTTCGTGCCCATCGCTTATTATTATGTCTTGTCAAAGCACACAGCAGTAGCATCTTCCCATAATCTCAAATTTCCAGCAGTTTTTTTTTCATAGAATCATAGAATCATAGAATTATAGAGTTGGAAGAGACCTCATGGGCCATCGAGTCCAACCCCCTGCCAAGCAGGAACCCCTTCACAATATTTCCGACAGATGGCCATCCAGCCTCTGCTTAAATACCGTCAAAGAAGGGGACTCTACCACCCTCCGTGGCAGCATATTCCACTGCCGAACAGACCAGACTCATAAGTTGGAAATGAAACAGACATGCAATGAACTCAGGACAATATTTTTTAAATTTTAAACTGAGACTTAAATTCAGGATCAAATATGTCAATTAATTAACATTAGTGCATTCACCTGCCTCTTCCAGCTGACCATCTGAAAAGATTTATAATTCACATTTAGTAAAAATTTAAAACCAACCCCTGATATGGTCACTCTTGCAGAGTTTAGCATTTTTGGCTAAAAGCCTCTAGCTGTGGTGCAGAAGAGCAGGGGACTACAGTAAAGAGCAGAATTAGCTTCAAGTCTCTCTAGGCTAGACCATCTCTTTTTGTCTCATCAACTGGTGCTTATAGTTTCAAAAACACATTCTGAGACATTGGTAAGAAATAAAAAAGGTTTTATTTACTCACAGTTCTGAACAAATTAAAAAGAGCATATTACACAAGAAAATTGCACCAGCCCTCAAGAGAGTCACAGCCTGCTTGCAGCAAACTGATGCAGACTACATGTTTACTGAACTCCACACAGAGTAGAAAACTTCCCCTGGTACAAACCCTCTGGTCATTTCTAGTAGGGTATGTTGTATAATTATTTTTTTCATTCCAGGATTCATAAAGTTGGTGTATGATCCAGCTTGATTGCTGATAATAAGTAAAGTTTGAAAACATAGCAGGAATGTGTAAGAACATTATCAGATTAGCTGTTATTACTCTGGGACTCTGGGTTGAATTTGTTTCTTTCAAGAGCAATGAATATTAAAATGCCAAATCAAACAGACTTGAAATACAACAGCACTGTAACAGTTCCACTCATGAACAGGTGGGGCCAGGATTAAGAATTGCTCGAAAAGGAAGTTCAGAATGTAGAATAGTTACTGGTTTTGGACTTCAACTCCAGTTATCTCTTCTATAACTCTGGTCAGGAACTGTTGCAGAGTTTTGAATGTCTAGTAAAATTCCTTTTACTACACAGCAGAATTACCAAGATCCACAGAGGACAATAGCTATAAGTTCTGTAGAGTGCAACCTTTATCTCATCAATGGGCACTTAAAGTCTCAATAATTTACTTGGGCATATTTGTAGGAGAAAGAATAACAGTGTTTTATGACTTCCAGTTGCCTGGAATTACACAGCTGTGTATGCTGCTTTGTATACTGCAGCCATCCTTAGGCAAACCACACTGAATGGATCAACAGCAAATAAACTACTGACTGCAAATTATGAAATAGAAGGGAAGGAGTGTCCAGCAGAGAGGCGGGCTCTCTTTGAAACCAAAGGCTGGAAGGAATGAGTGGTTGGTTCTGGATAGACACATGATCACCTCAGTCCAGAAAAGCCCCTCCCAGTCACAACAACCCACAGATGGCATGCAAGATTTCAAACAACAGGAGTTCCTCCTAACAGGAACTTACAGGAGAGGATGTTCATCTAGGAAAGGGGGTAGTACAAGAGCGCCTGAGGGGGGATATGATTGAGACCTACAAAATCATGCAGGGCATGAGTAAAGTGGATAGAGGGACGCTCTTCTCCCTCTCACAAAATACCAGAACTAGGGGACATCCACTCAAACTGAGGGTTGAGAGAGTAAGAACAGACAAAAGAAAATATTTTTTTACCCAGCGCGTTGTTAGTCTGTGGAACTCCCTGCCACAGGATGTGGTGATTGCATCTGGCCTGGATGCCTTCAAAAGGGGATTGGACAGATTCCTGGAAGAAAAGTCCATCACAGGTTACAAACCATGATGGAGGTGTGTAATCTCCAGGATTAAAACCAGGGTACTTCAAGGACCAGATGCAGGGGAGTGGTATCAGGAGACAGAGATCTAGTCTCGTGCACTCCAAGAAACATCTGGTGGGGCCACTGTGAAATACAGGAAGCTGGACTAGATGGGCCTTTGACCTGATCCAGCATGGCTCTTCTTATGTTCTTATATTCTTATGAACACATTCCCCTTTATTATTAAGGGGGCTAAAATGAGTTTAAACACAACACAATCTGCTTGTTACTGACATTACAAAGTCCATAAGCATTGCATTGCTTCCCACACAGAGCATGTTATCAAGACAAATGTTTGCTTCCACACAGCTTATTAAAATCCCCCTTTTTCAAGGCAAAAGTTTCTTCCTAACATTCTGCAGAAAGAACAGTAAGGTTGTGGGAGAGGAAACAATGTTTGACTTGGCCCTATCTAGGACACACCGGCGACTTCCCTTCCAGCTGGTTATTAGTGGAAAGATCAAGCGACACGGAGCAAGGAACCTTGTCTGTAGCTACTGATCTTCTCTTAAGGAACCAGCTAGCAAAAAGCTTCTAGATTTGACAGCTGGAGGCCACTGCTTTTATCAGTTATGATTGTTTGCAGAAAGAATGTGGTCTTTCAAAAAAGAAGTCATTTAAAGGCCCCCACGAGTCATGGCTTTCCCTGAACTTTCTTGTTTAAGAGAGGCCTTACCCAGGCAGATAGGCTATTAAACTTCTCAAACATCCCTGCCGATAAATTGATTCTCATACAGATTTTCCTGTATGCATAGAAGTATCACATAACAGTTACAATTCTTGTTTTGTTTTTGTTCTTTGTTTGATTTTTTCCTTTATTAGAAAAAAAACATTGAGCATGAGGGCACTCTTCAAAAAGAACATACAAAATAGTCAGAGATGTATCTAACAAGCTGGACTTTCAATCTGACATTGAAAATATGCTTCTTCATTTGTATTGCTTTATTTTCACCATGATAGTGTGTTTAAAGCAGCGACAATGAGCCTTGTGGCGCAGTGGTTAAATGCCTGTACTGCAGGTAAAACTGTGTTCACGACCTGGGTTCAATCCCAGGTAGCAGGCTCAAGGTTCACTCAGCCTTCCATCCTTCCGAGGTCGGTAAAATGAATACCCAGCTTGCTGGGGGGGGGGCAATGTGTAGCCTGCACACTGTAATTTAAAAAATTGTAAACCGCCAAGAGACTACTTGTAGTGGTATGGGGCGGTATATAAGCAGAACACTTTGCTTTGCAAAAAAGAGCACTAATTGCTCCAGCTTCCTAGAACCATTTGGCAGAATGAGGTGGTTTTCTCAAAGAAGAATGGCTGGAGGGAGAGGAAATCAGTGAGGTGCAAAAGCAAAGCAAAGTGTGCTTCTTATATACCTCCCTGTAGCGTTTAAAGCACTGTTTGAGAGGTTTACAATTGAATTACACAGGCTACACACGGCCCCTTCCCCCAGTGAGCTGGGTACTCATTTCAGCGACCATAGGAGGACGGAAGGCTGAGAGAACTTCAAGCCTGCTACCTGGGATTGAAACCCAGGTTGTGAGCACAGTTACGGTTGCAGTACAGTAGCTTAACCACTGCGCCATGAGGTGCAGGAGAACAAACCGGGGGGGGGTGCCATTGGGTCTGACCTGTATCCCTTAAGCTATCTTGCTGCCCACAGGTTGCAGTGGCCTCTACTTTTCCACTGCCAGTGCTGGAGTAGAATTCAACAGCTTGCTTAACCAGCTCTTACACATTTATTTATTTATTTATTTATTTATTTATTTATTTATTTATTTATTTAAAATATTTTAGCCCACCTTTCTCCTCATAATGTACCTAAGATGGCTTACAAGATTGAAAAACAGCATTTAAAGCTGAAAGCAATGAGCGCAAAACAAGGATTTATATCACTAAAAGACAATATTTGAAGCTAAGAGCAATGAATTTAAAAGGCAGCTTACATTATTGAAGGATTGTAATAAAGCTAAGAAAATAAGTATACAAACATTTAAAATGGAGAAAAGAAGCCCAGAGCCATACTGAGAGAAATGGGAAACAGAAGTAGGTCTAAAAACCTAGTCAAAGCATTAATGCATAGCAATATACCAAATAACCACACACAGGTAGTTAGTTACTGAGGGAAAGATTGGCTGAAGAGAAATGTGTTTTGCCTGCTTGCAGAAGGGCAGCAAATATGAGTCCAGTCTGGCCTCTTCTGGGAGGGAGTTCCAAAGTCTGGGAGAAGCAATACAAAAGGCCCTCTCTTGTTTCCCCAGCAGAGGCACCTTTCTGAAAGTGGAATATTTTATGAATGGTTCCAAAGGCTCCTATGTACGGTAAGTATTGGTTGCATCTCATTTGCTACCATATCAAGCTATGAAGTATGCCCCACATGAAGAATGAGAAGAATACTCAATAGACTCCGTGTTTTGGCTGGTTCAGGCTCTCTGGATATATGGAGACAGCTAGGCAAGAACTAATGCCACCATGAAACAATTGGCAGAAATAATTGGCTTCACCTGAGGATGAGGCAAAACATTCCTCTACTGCCCAAGACCTCTAATCTATAGAAAATATTTCTGATGCCCTTTGTCCCCTTCACACAGAACTGTCAAGAAAGATGCATCTGGTGTTGCAGATTCTTCAACGAAGCTGCTGGTGTCCTACATCACAGAAACGAGGAACGGAAACGGAAACGAGGATTTCGCTGAGTCGTACCCATGTCTAGTACTGTGTATAAAGGAATTAATTAGTTCCAAATGAAATTATGTTAAGCAAATTTTCCTTTATACAAATTTCCCATAGGAATGCATTGAAAACAGAGTAAACCCTAATTGCGACCATTTTTATGTTGTACAGATTTGCCCCATAGACGATTCTGTTAAGCAAACTTCTCCTCTCTCTGGAATATTTTATGTTGTGCAGATTTTATGTTATACAAGCCATTTGTTATATGAGGGTCCACTATCTATCTATCTATCTATCTATCTATCTATCTATCTATCTATCTATCTATCTATCTATCTATCTATCTATCTATCTATCTATCTATCTATCTATCTATCTATCTATCTATCTATCTAAAGAATCCTTCTTGTCTTCCTTCACATGTATTTACAAGATATTTTACCGAGCAGAAGTTCTCATTTCAGCATATCCCAAACAGTATTTAGACCATACAAGAAGGATATTAATGAGTTGGAAAGGATTAAAAACTCCATTAGGATGCTAAAGGATCTAGAAGAAAAGGCTAAAAGAACCGGGTATATTTAATTCCGTGAAAAGAAGATTAAAAAGGCAAAGGAACTGTATTTTAAATAGGTGCTAGAAGGAACACGAGAAGGATTGTTCAATTAAATACAAAGAGGATCTTGAGTAAGTGTTGAAATTACAAGAGTGGGTTCAGATTAACTATTTGGAAGTAGAGATGGGCACGACTTAGCGGTATTTTCGTTTTCATTTTCATTTTTTCGTTTTCATTACATAATGAAACGAAAATGAAAAACGGTTCAAAAATGGACCGAAAACGGAAACGAAACGAATAATTTTGAGCCAATTTTCGTTTTTCGTTACTGGAAAAACACATAATGGAGCTAAATGGGGAGAAACGAAAAAATTTTCGTTTTCGTTTTCGTTTTTTCGTTTTTGTTACTAACGAAACAAAAACGAAAAATTTTGAAATTAGCTCACAAAAACGGAAACGAAACGAAACGGACCCTAGCCGAAAACGAAAATGAAAAAATTTTTCTGAGTCGTGCCCATCTCTATTTGGAAGCAAAGTCCTGCTTAGAAGATCAGTTGCCGAATAGACTAAGTGGCTGAGACCACCTTGGAGATGTCAAGGAAAGCAGTGCCCAGCTGTCTCTTAGAATACTTTTAGGTTAGTGATAATCTGCCACATAGCTCTTGTGCCACAAGATGAGTTTCCATCAAAACCATCAAACCCAGCACACTATCAGACATATAAGGAATCCCTAGGTCTTGAAGTAGCTTCATCCCCAGCCAATTGTTGGAAGAAGCAGAGAAGAGGAAGGAATATCGGCACCATAGGTACATTAAAACTTCTACTGACTCCATATCACTTGTGCCACACTTTGACCACTCAGGATTTAGTGCTGCAACTCCTCCCACCCATCATCTTTTTTATCATTGGGCTTTCTGGAAGGCCTCTAATATGCTCTCTGTGCTGTGAAACACCACAAAAGTCTACGCGAGATACTTCTGAAATTCTGTGAGGTGATATTAATGGATGTTTTTTTTTAGAAAACCTTTCAGCAGAATCCTTGAAATAAATGCCACACAGAGCTTGTTTGTTTCAAAAGTGATGGTCCTGCATGAGAAAACAATTGATTATTCAGTCTTCAATGTTTCCTTTACTGTCCATATTACAAATTAAAAAATCTGCTGCAGAGTCTTGAATTTTTGGCTATAATTCCATTTTTGCTACCCAATAGAAGTTGGCAGAGAATATAGCTGTTGTGAGTTTTTCGGGCTGTTTGGCTGTGTTCTGGAGGTTTTTCTTCCTGACGTTTTGCCAGACTCTGTGGCTGACTTCTTCAGAGGGGAAAGGAGCGCCTTTGCCCTCTGAAGATCCTGGCCACAGAGTCTGGTGAAACATCAGGACAAAAAACTTCCAGAACACAGACAAACAGTCCGAAAAACTCACAACAGCTATCAGATCCCAGCAGTGACCCAATGATCATTTTGGGCTGTTAAAGGCTTCCACCCTTTCCTCCAATGATCTAAAACAGTGGTTCTCGCTGTGTTGGAAGGGATTTCTGGGAGTTGCAGTTCAGGAACATCTGGGGACCCACAGGTTGAGAACCACTGTTCTAAAAGGCTTTAATGGGGCCAAAGGGAGCCTGGGGGAGATTTGGAACCTGGAGGCAGGTTTATAAAAGCTTTCAATTAAAGTAAACATCCCTTTTGCAAGATGATGAAAAATCTGCGACTAGTCATGCAGAGAATCAACTTAAAATGAAACTTTAGCTATCTCAATGTTAACAGTAAACAGCAGCAAGATTCAAGTGCTAACTTTAAGTATAAAGAGCAGTGACTGAAAAAATTGTGTGATTACACAAGATCTTTGCTTAAGAAAAAACGCACCGGTTGTAAATGGCAGAAATTTGTATCAGTAAAGGAATGCATTGGCAAGACCTGAGAAGCAGAAGGATTATCCAGTGAACTCCAGCTGTGGAGAATGATGGCCACTAGAGATCGGCACAAATAAAAAAAAATGGCATTTCGTTTGTCGTTTGTCGTTTGGAGGGTCCGTTTCGGTTTGTTTCCGTTTTTCACGAATTTTTGCAAAAAAATTGTTTTCATTTTCATTTGTTTTGTTACCATTTCATTACCATTTATTTCAATGTTTGTGATTTTTTTTTAGGATTTTAAGCAATTCACTCATATTGCAGTAACGGAAACAAAATGCATGACAAAATTTCCGGTGTTTCTGTTCGTTTTGTTTCATTTTAGAGACAAAATTCGTTTGTCATTTCGTTACATAACAAAATGAAAAAACGAAAACGGAAACGAAAAATTGTTCATTTTGTGCCCACAGTGGGGCAGTTTGCACCTCAGCAAGTTTCAGCATGTCGCACCATGACCTGGTGAACAATCAGTAATCTTTGAAAGAACATCAGTTTACCTCCCTCCTTTTTTCTAACAGATGGAATTTATGTGCTGCTTTCTGTGAAAAACAGTGGCATTAATGCTCCAGTTTCATAGCCCAGAGCTGCTTAAAAACTTGCACAGAAGCCATGGTGATGTGTAACGTGCTCTAGTACTATATGCAAATATGCAGATCACTTCTTGGCTTGTGGCTAAGAAACCTGTTGTCTTGTGAGCATCTGAATTTCTGCCATCATACTTCACAACGCTAGTCTGAAGGTAGACTCTTCCCTTAATTGTTCCCTAAATAACAACCCAGAAATGGGCAACAAACAAACAAAGAGAAGAAGAAGAAGAAGAAGAAGAAGAAGAAGAAGAAGAAG
>JAHTLZ010000379.1:54749570-54773060 GCA_023846285.1 Phrynocephalus versicolor | reverse complement strand
CCCCCCCCCCCAGCAAGCTAGGTATTCATTTTACCGACCTCAGAAGGATGGAAGGCTGAGTGAACCTTGAGCCTGCTACCTGAGACTGAACCCCAGGTCGTGAGCACAGTTTTACCTGCAGTACAGGCATTTAACCACTGCGACACCTCAGAAAGGAGGTGAGTGCATGGTTATGTGGATCACTCTTTGAAAGGGGCGATCAGGGCAAGCATGCACATGACTCCCTTGCACCTGCTCGAGCTGTGGCAGCAGGCACCTGGTACGGCTCGAGCGGGTGGAAGGGAGGTGAGTGCATGCTTGTGCGGGTCGCCCCTTGGAAGAGGTGATCCACGCAGGCCTGCACGCACCTCCCTTCCACATGCCCAAGCTGCACTAACATGCACCCATCCCAATTCAGCTCAGGAGATTTGGGAGGGAGGTGCGATGGCCACCTCCTTCCCCTTCTGGGTTGCTTTGATCTCTTTTGCAGAGGTCAAAGAAACCAAGAAGGAGGAGGAGGTTGGACTTTGACAGGTTGAACCTGTCAGTCAGCTGTCATTCGCAGGTAGGGGAAACCCTATCTAACATTCATAAAGCAGCGGTTAAAAAAGCCAAAGGTTTGCCACTCGTAAGTAGAGCTGCCCATAAATAGAGCTTCTCGTAAGTAGAGGCACAAGTGTACTTGAGGACAGCAGGTAAGACTGAGGGATGCAGGGTAGATTTGTTCTCCAAAAATAGGAAAAGGCCAGAAAGCTTAACAGAAATAGCATCAGGGAGCTACCATTGCTGCCCTCTCCCAAACCTACACCACGCCATAGTAGCTGCTTCTTTCTATCTAACAAGAGAATTGACTCTGATCATTATAGCACATCCAATGCCACCACCTACTTCCTTCTGTGTACCTGCTGTAGGAACAGAAGGCTGCAGAAAGCTAGAAAGAGAAGATGACAACTGTCCTGCCAGTGATGACGGAGAAGCGATGCTTACGCTTCTGTCAGGCACTGTGACTAAACCAGAGAACATAATTCCCAATGAATATACAGGAAGCAATCATTTTCCCCCGGCTGCAAAGAATATGTGCTTTATTGTGGGCACATATTCTCCTTTCAGAAGGCAGTAAATTATAGTATTTATGGAATCTTAATGATCTAAGCACAGTTGGAGCCTGAAGGTCAAGGCTGCAAACTGCATCCTAAATTTCTGTTTACAGATGAAGTGGAGTATTTATTGCGGCACTGTTTGTGCTGCAATACTTAAAGGTCTGCCAGAGTTTCCATTATAAACCACTATTTCAGAGGTTTATAACTCACTCATAAATCAGTACTTCAGGCTGAAACACAGTGCAAAATGAGGTATCTGCTGTGTGAGAGAGGTTTCCCCCCCTCCTTCTGCTACTTTTAGGTTTTGTTTGCTTTTCCAAAAGGGTTGTGTCTGGATTTTTTTTAATGTACAAACCCCAATAGGAAATATAGAAAAGGCACTGTCAACTATGATTCAGTTCAATAGACCATACATTTAATGTAAACAGGACAGCTGTGCTATTTTGGAAAATGGCAAGCATTACAAGCAAAATAAAACCAAGAATCCCATACATCTTCGATTGTCTTTGCAAATAACTGATACGGCAGCCTACCTGGTGTATCATAACACCAACGTAGGCTTAGCAGCTAGATACCTGAAGGACCGTCTCCTTCCATATGAACCTACCTGGCAATTAAGATCCAGCCAGGGAGCCCTCCTGAGAGACCCATCCCTGAAGGAGATGTAAGGGATGGCTTGTAGTTCTAGGGCCTTTTCGGCAGCTGCCCCCAGGTTATTGAATGCCCTCCCAAGGGAGATCCACCTGGCACCAACACTGATGACATTTTGGCTCCAGGTAAAACCATTCCAGTTTCTGAAGTTTTTTAACTAACATAGATTGTGGGTCCTGGTGACAATTTTATCGTTTTGTGTTTAAATGTTTTTATTGTTTTAATTGTCCATTGCCTTTTTGGTGTTTTAACTCTTTTAACTGTTCATCTTAATTGTAAGCCGCCCAGAGACCTTTGGATAGTGGGCGGCATATAAGTTGCATAAATAAATAAATAAATAAATAAATAAATAAATAAATAAATAAATAAATAAATTAAAAAAAATGAAAAATGCCTGCTAGTGCTGTTCTACTGAACTAAGAGAAGGGCAGGGCGATGGACAAGAAGCTGAGTCATCATTAGCGCAAAACTGCATTGGACACCTGTGAGTCACCTCTGAAAGCCTGATCAAACAAATCAACCATATAGATGAAAACAAGCACATTTCTACCTGTAGAATCCGGGAGGAACTTGTGGAACCAAGAAATTTTTCTCAAGGCTCTGCAAGACATCGTTCAGCATTCTTACACGGATGGGGGCTCTTTCTCTCGGGTCATTTGCTGGCCTCATTTCATCAGACTGGAACAACTGTGCACTCTCCCGGAGAGTAGAGGCCATTCTCAGCAAGTGGTCAACATTTACGCCGTCATCTGATAGCATAAAAAGAAAGCCGTGAAACATAAACTTAAAAAATAAACTCATAATCCTGGTTCCCTCCATGCATGTATTCATAGAAATGCCATACTTTTAGGTCAGTGGTTCCCACCCTCAGGGAAGATGTCCTCGGACTACAATTCCCAGAAGCCTTTGCCACCAGCTGTGTTGGCTGAGCTTTCTGGGAATTGCAGTTCAAGACCTGGGTGACAAATGTTTGGGAACCATGGTTTTAGGATAATTCTGTACGAATGAGGCTGAAATCTGGTACCTATGTGGCTTAAGGTGAGGGAGGGATGAAAATTTCGGCCAGTTACGCCAAATTACCAAATTCACAATATCTAATCCTAAAGGGCAGACTGGAAAGGAGTATGACTGAGACCTGCACCTTCCTGACTTTTTTAATTTCATTGGTAAAACAAAGCATAAATGGCATACACAAACGTATAGTGTATTATCTACTAAACACATTTAAACATCTGTATGTGTGTGTATGGGGGGGGGAATCAGCATAAACACATAAAGACATTTTATTCCAGGACTGGGGAGCACACATATTGTGCGCCTTGCCCAATTTACGTCTTCCCTGTTTCTTCCCCCTCGTTAATCAAGGCATGAAAAAAACTGCCTGATTTAGACCAGAGAGACACATAAAAATAATAATGGAAAGAACTTAGCTTCCCTTGTTTGTCAAAATATTTTAGAGATAAATCAGAATGGAAATAAAAACCATTGCTCTCCAATGACGTAAAATCAGTGTAATCCTCTGTTTTAAGAATCTAACAATGAGACTTCTGTGGAAGTTGGGTCATGGCAACTGGACTTCTTTTCTTGAGAAACTGAAATGTTTTGCTATTCATCCAAGCAGCTTCGTCAGTCTGAGTAAAGTTAATGGTGAGTCCAGTTTGGATGAGCAGCAAAACGTTTCAATCTCTAAAGAAAAGATGTCCAGTTGCCATGACTCAACTTCCAGATAAATGCACCTGGATGACTGAGAATCTTCCCAGACATATTCTGAAGTAAACAATACACTGCACCAAAAATTATAACTGATAGTGTATGTCTACTCAAAAGAAAGCTCTGCTGAGTTCAGCTGGATCAGCATGGACAGTAGCAGGGTAATACTGGCTAAATCCTGAAGCTCACATCATGAAGATTTCAAAGATAATTTTCTAACTCAAAAACCAGTTGATTAAAACTGTGTTGTCTGCATTTTAATAGCCACCAGATGAAGTCATATTTAACAAGAACAATAATATGCAGTCACATCAATTCTGATTTATGATTAAACTCTCTAGGATTTACTAGGTAGAAAGCACTCAGGATAGGAGTGATTAACCCTCATCATCTTTTGGGGGTACCCTGGGACTACACAACTTGCCTAACAGGCTGGCTCTGCTCCTAGGAGGCACAGAAGTCAAACTTCTGATTCCTGGCTCTGCAGCCAAATACCGAAATTATTATCCAGCCAGTTATATTTCCCAAACTAATCTGTAAACTGGAATACAGTTGTAGCAAGGTTTGGGGGCACCTGGGGACAAAGTTGTTTTTTTGCACCCCTCTGGCCCTCCCCAACCCCATTGCATCCTCCCAGTAAGGGGGGGCAATCCTGCGGGTGTGGGGTGCGCATGGGTGGGCGTGTGTGTGGGCGTGTGCATTAGCATACACATGCCTTACATCTCCCGTGGTGGCAGTGGTGACAAAGAGTTGGAGGAGGAGGAGGAGGAGGGGGGGGTCGCAGCCACCGCACTCACACGCCTGTTTGCTTTGCTGCTTACCTGGCGCACGGTGGCAGGAGGGAGCAGGGCTTCCTCCTCCCCTCCCCCTCCCCCTCCAGGTGGCCCCAGATTTCTGCACCCGGGGCAGATGTACCCTTCTGCCTCCCTAGATACACCCCTGCTTTCACCCTTGTCCACATTTGCTTGAATGAACTGAGGTACAATCATATTGAGAATTAACCTGGGAGCAAAACCTATTGAATGCAATGCCACTTACTTCTGAGTAGACATGCATAGGACATGCATGTCTCCCATCTTGAGAAAATCTAAGTGCAGCACAAGTCCTTTAGAAGCAGCAAAGTTTGTTAGCAAAATAAACAATGCCTTAAAGCCTAATCATTATGCTACAATTTTCTTTAATAATCTCCACCTTCTTCAGAATTGTCAGCTTTGTACTAATAAGCATCAGCAGCCAACTAGAACATATTGGCATGATAATGGAATGGGAAGGAAATATATAGTTTGACCTAAATATACACGAGACTACCACCTGCTGTTCTGAATGTAGACAGTATAATAGAATGTGATGCAAATAGTTTCTAGTAGCACTAGTGTCTTTTTGAATCAGTCTTATGCGGTATTTTTTTAAAAAAATGGAAAAGGAAATAAGAAACAAGTGCAGATAGAAGAAGTAGGAGACATTTTGTTTACAAAGTATATTCTGCAGAACGCCTGAATTCTTTCTGCCTCCATTTCTTGAATACAGTAAATAGAATAGAAATGCAGGATATTGTCATTTTAGCTTAAGCTATTCACAGGTTTTCCACTGATGTTTTCAATAGTGTTCAGATTTGCTGTAATTGTTCTTTAATTGACAAGGTATATGGATATGGTAGTTTGTCCACATATGATGTTTTCACTTGCCACTAGACATGGGCACGACTTGGCGAAATTCTTGTTTCTGTTTCCGTTCTTCGTTTCCGTTACGTAACGGAAACGGTAATGACAATTAAGCCGTCAGAATTCGAACTCGAACCGATAAATGATAAATTGGGTCTGATTTGTCATTGTCGTTCATGGCATCGTGTGGCGATCGCGCGATGCCAAGTGGCACAGAAAAAAAGTTTTAAAAATTTAAAAAAACCCGATTCCCACCAAAAAAGCAGGCGAAAATATGCCTGTCTGAGGGCACCTACCAGAGGGGTGGTTTCTGGGGTGGGGGGTCCCCGGCCTCCCCCCTCTCCTGTCACGGGCTGCTCTGGTACCAGGCTGGGGGGGCATCCTCGTCGTCTCCATTTGCCATGCGGTGCGGGGAGATCCAAAATGGCGACCGCAATGTTTTTTTTGAAATCATGGTCCAAAAACCCACCAAAGCACCACAGAAACATGCGGAAATTAGCTATTTTAAATGCCTGAATTTTTACAGTAGCAGCAGTGGGTTTTTCTTGCAATAAAACATCTCCATTTATTTTATTTTATTTTATTTTATTTTTATTTTTATTTTTTTACACCTGCGCACGGGCGATGATGGGCTGGCCATGGGATGGGACCATGCAAATTTTTGGAGCCATTCCACCAATCGCATGGCCAGGTTTTGCTGAGACTTCTGGATGTGCCAGAGAGGGGATAAAAAGCCCACCAACCCTAACCCTAACCCTAATCCTAACCCATATGCCAGTACACTGTGTTCTTAGTGGGCCAGAGGCACCCAGAGGTGCAGCCCACTAACCCACCCTAACTTTAACCGTTACCCTAAGCCTAGCCCTTACCCCCTAACCCCATGCTCTGGGAAGTCAAATCACACTAAATTGCGGTGGAAACGACAAACGACACAACAAAACGACAAATTTTTGAAAAATTTCGCGACAAACGGAAACGACCCGAAACGGACCCGTCCCGACAAACGACAACTCGAAAAATAATTTTTTCTGGTCGTGCCCATCTCTACTTGCCACCAGTGATGTCAACATATCACTGCATCCCACTCAATACACAGAGCTAAATATGATGTCATCTCATTAACTCCATGATGCTTGATGGATGGAGGAGGGAAAGGTTGTCATGAATTCAGGAAGGAGAAACCACTGCAGTGGCCGCAAAAAGGAGAAAATGATGCTGGAGTGGCAGCTTCTATAATAGTAATCAGCATTTAATAAGGGAATATAAATGTGCATATTTTATACACGGGCACTTCACAGGTTACAAGCCATGATGGGGATACATGTTATTTGCAGGTGTAAAAGGAGGGTACTTACAAATGTCAGGAGTGGTATCAGGAGACTGGCATCTAGTTGTCTCATGTGTTCCCAGAGGAATCTGGTTGGAACACTGTGAAATATAGGAAGCTGGACTAGATGGGTCCTTGGGCTTCTCCAGCAGGGCTCTTCTTATATTCGTAGGTTCTTTACCATTGCATCCTTGAACTGGGAGGACCACTCACTGAGATCCACATGGCGCTGGCCTTTGTCATTGTTGGGCCAGTCCAGGAATGAACTCAGGCAGCCCTTCCCCAATGCCCTATACGGCCAAACACGGATTAGATGAGCAGGAAATCTCTCTCACCCACCTCCTTGCCAAAGTGGTCAGCTGTATGGGAAGGTGGGGAAAGGCCAGCCAGGCTCCTTCCCAGATTGGTGGGATGATGACGACAGAGCCCCATACCATGTGAAGCCCACCCATGGTTCTTATACTTATCTCTGAAAATACGGATATGAAGTTCCCATGTCTAATATTTATTTCTGATTTCTTGAGAGAGGAGAAATTATCCCCTTGAAAATTGTAATCTACCACTCCAGGAACCACGATTTAGTATACACTGGTGGCACTCCATGACTGGTTGCAATAGAAATGGAAAGAGGTGGTACTTCTGCTTGCAGACCTCCAGTGTTCTTCTGCCCACTTTGGGAATCAGTATCATGTCCTAACAAGGTAACACGCCAGGGCAGAGTTCAAACCCCTCCAAGATAGCTATGTTTGAACTACCGTTGTTGATGATCTTATTGCTATCAAGTCCCCTCTGACTTACTGTTGACCTTGATGAATGGCCTGTTACCCTGGCCTAAATGTGTGCCAACACCGTGGCTGCATCCTTGGGTTGGATGAGCTTTGCAGGTGGCATTTCAGCTCCTCCCTTATGCCACCTGTTCTGCACCTTTGCTATAGCTGTTCTGCCACAGCATACTAGCCACCAGAAAAGCTGTGTTGGCAGACAATTAGAAATGAGCCAGAGGAATCTGCACAATGTATACAGGTGTTGCTACCGACAGAACCTGGGCAAAAATCATCCTTGTAAATGTGGTCACAGTCATTGAGAGTATCATTACCATCTTGAGAGAAAGAGGGAAATTCTGGGAGTCTGGGCAGAAGAAGAAAATAAGCCAAGACTGTCATTTTACCCTTGTTATAGCTATCCTATGGTTTGCCAGGTAATCAAGTAAACATATTTTAATTCTTCATTTTCTTTCATGTGTTGCCTGTATTCCAATTAAAGCATCCAAAGGGGGCAAGTTATTTAAAAACAAACAAACTAATACCAAAATAAATTATGACACTGAAAAACAATTAAACCTATAAAACAAATAGTTTTTATTATTAATACAACAATTAGTTAAAACTGTTAAAATCACATAAAATAATATAGCCCCACACTCAAGATCAAAAGCTACCTATTCAATTGTTAAAAGCTGGTCTAAAAGATATTGTCTTTACCTGTCAATAGAAGGACAAGAGGGAGATGGGAAACCTAACTTCCTAAAGGAAGGCATTCCACAAGCCAAAGCTAAAGCAAAGTGTGCTGCTTATATACTGCCCTATAGCACTTAAAGCACTCTCTGGGTGGTTTGCAAATAATTATGCAGGCTACACATAGCCTCCCACACCTCCAGGCAAGCTGGGTTCTCATTTTACTGACCTTGGAAGGATAGAAGGCTGAGTGAACCTTGAGCCTACAAGGTGAATAAGGGAATCTTAAGTTGATCAGAGCTATTACTTCCTGTGCAGAAGACTGAATCTTCTACATAGTTTTCTAAAGAGGGCTGCACATGGATGGGCTTTATGGAATATATAGGTAACTGTTTCATATTAACATATGTCCCCTTATTCCGTTCCCACAATAATCTATATTTGTTTGAAATTCCCATTTAAACACAGTTTTAAATTTAAGTTCATCAAGCATGCCTTCCTCCCAACATATGTTTTTGTGTACACACACTAAAGGATAGAGACTGAATTTTGTGTACACACACTAAAGGATAGAGACTGAATTCCTATTGCACTTGGCATATTGTAAAATTATACCTGTGGAGGGTCTCACAGAGTTATGCTCAGGCAATCTGCATGTCTGATTGCAGAACTAGTTACATAACTGATTTCACAGTTGACTGCACAACTAATTGTGCTATTGTACATGCAGAATTGCTTCTTGAGTACAACTTCCATGTTGGTGCAAAGAGTAACCATGTTCCAATCTCCAGATTTGTGCAAGAAGATTCAATTAGCTCAGTTTAGTTGAAGAAACAAAATTCTTGCACATTATAATAGTAGAGCACATGCTTTGTGTACACAGTATCCCACATGTGTGTGTTGTGTCATTACAGTCGTGACCGACTCTACGTGACTCCATGTCCATGGAGTTTTCTTGGCAAGAATATTGGAGTGGTTTGCCAGTTCCTACTCCAGGCGCCTACAGCACCTGGTATTCCTTGATGGTCGCCCATCCAAGTACTAATCAGGGCCGACCCTGCTTAGCTTCTGAAATCAAGCAAGAGCGGATGTGCTTAGGGTATCTAGACATACAACTCCTCAAAACAATGTGTAGGACGAAGCTAGAAAATATCTCTGTGAGATCTTTAAGATGTGCTGTTACCATATTGTGCATCCATCCAATGTTGTGCTCCTCCTGATGTTTTTTTCAGCTCTGTAATACTTCACCACTGGCTATGCTGATAAGGGCTGAAAGGATTTACTGTTCAGATATAACTGGAGGATACAAATACATCTGGAAGACACAACTGCTGACCCCTGGTTCAGATGAAACAGTGTAGGCTGATGACTCCAATTTTAATGGGGCAATGAGTCATCTTTGGATTGTAGGCTGAACCTTACAGGAGCTACTGAGACTACTGCTAATATCCATGCACCGCTGAGATGACAGTGAGCTACACTGAACCAATGATTCAGTATCAGCTAGGATCAATAGCGCTGGTACTCATAGATTCTGTATGTATTTTGTCTGTGTATGTGCAAGATCTGGCCCCAATTTAGGATATAAACACAACATTTCATGCAGGGAATGGCTGTCATTAAGAAGATCGTCTCATTGTATTCCTCCCCAACTAATCACAAAAAAATACTGCCATTGGCCTTTGTTTTCAAGCTTATAACAAGTCTTGTTGATTTAATCTGGCATTTTCCTTAGCATTGGTTAATTCATTCGTTTCAGTCACTTCATTTCAAGGAAAGTAGAATTATTTTCATGGCACTAATACTAGCAAGATAAACTCTCTTGAGCTAGTTAACTTTGCAATTCCATGTAATGAAATCTACAGCTGCTATGCCTCCCAAGTCTCTTAGACCATGCTCATTATACGAGCTTGTTTTTCTCTGACTCCTACAACTAAAGTTTTAAAGCTATCACAAGAATGTGGGCATGCTTTAGATGTCACAGGATGGGGAATGACCTGCATAATCACAATGATAATTAATATCCTGAGCAGAGAAGTGAGTCAAAAACATAGACCAGACTCATCTGATGAAATGAACCACCATCTACAGTGATTGGTTCTTAAGATGCCACTAGATTTTTGCTTTCTTTTACAGCAAAAGTCCTAACATGGCTGCCCTTCTGGCTCTCAAATTGTTTGTTAGAGACATTATGCCTCTTTGTATCAGTTCCTAGGAAGCACGAGTAAGAGAGCACATATACCCTCATATCTTGCAAGTCAGTTTCTCAAGGGTTGGCTGCTGTATGGGCAGAAAGTTGGGTTAGATCAGTGATGACAAACCTTTTAGGGACCGAGTGCCCAAACTGAGATTCAAAACCCACTAATTTTTCACAAAGTGCCAATACAATTTAACATGAATACAGGTGGGTGTGAAGGGGCAATGTTGGGTGCCCACAGAAAGGGCTCCAAGTGCCACATTTGGCACTTGTGCCATAGGTTTGGAGCACTGGATTAGATCTTTGTTTGGCCTCACATGGCCCTCTTTAGACCCTAGATAAACCCTGCCTCTATCAAAACAGTCAGTGTTCAGCATAATAGGCCAATGGTATGACAAAATAGGAGCCAGATTCATATATCCAAGTATTTTTGGGTTCTCCAAACTTCAGTCCATACATTTGAAGGTGGTTCAGACCATATTGGATGGGTGTTAAGCTGTAAGCAGCAGGATTCGGGCTCGTCATCCTAAACAACTAAAGGAGTGACAGTAGTATCAACACTGGTTGTATGGGCAAACAGATGTTTTGATCAGAGACAAGAATTCAAAATCTTCTTGCTTAATTCAAGGCTACTCCATTTTAGGACTTGATAGGAGCCTCGTGGCGCAGTGGTTAAATGCCTGTACTGCAGCTAAAACTGTGCTCAAGACCTGGGGTTAAATCCCAGGTAGCCTGCTCAAGGTTCACTCAGCCTTCCATTCTTCCGAGGTTGGTGAAATGAGTATGCAGCTTGCTGGAGGTGGGGAAATATGTAGCCTGCATAATTAAATTGTAAACCACCCAGAGATTGCTTGAAAGGGTATAGGGCGGTATATAAGCAGAACTCTTTGCTTTGCTTTGATAGGAAGAGATTCTAGAAGGCAGAGCAGCAACTTGCCTGTGACTGTTCATTTGTAAAGAATTACAGGAGTAAACCCTAGATATATTAAAATTAGCCTGAACTTCAAGTCCTACTTCCAAAAGTCCTGGGCCTTTGAACAGAGCAGTGACAACTGGTCAGCTGTACTACTTCATAGGGCTTGGACCTCTACATTTAACTTCCCCAAGCAAGACCAGCCTCTCCTACTCCATTCCCCCCCTTCTCATCAAAATACACAGATCAAGGTCACTCATTTCTAACACAGAGCTTTGAAGAACTGGATGATAAATCAACTCGAGCAAATTATTCGGCATTAAATAATCCTGCTTCCTAGTGGCTGCAAGGAGGAAGGCCAGTCAGAGTGATGTGCTACCAACACGAATGCAGCGATAAATAAGCAAGACGGGCCTGTTTTCAAATGGGAAAATTACACACTGGGTTCTATGCTCCTTTCTTCTTCCACCCCCACCCCACACCCCCAGTTGTGCCTGCACTGCATGGGAAAAGAAGCAGACAACTCATTGCAACCTGGCCCTAAAAATAGCACTCGTTCTTAATCATATTTTTTGATAGTAATCATTGCCAGAAAAGGGAAAGATGGATGTATAAACTGTTTATGATTCTACAGAGTAACAGAGAAATGGTAAAGTCTGCTAAATACACATATAGACAGATTAAATCACAATCAAATCCAACACAACAGTAGGCAGACTACTACAACAGGGATATGCTGGCATAAAGCTAAAGTAATGTTAGAAGAGGAAAAGATAATAGACAGACAGACAGAGAGAGAGACAGACAGATATGGAAGTTTGTTGAGATTCAGCAATGTTTGAAATCCATACTGTAGTCTTTTTGTTTGTTTGTTCTTCTCAGAACTTCCGGTCTTCTACGGAGCCTGCTGAATAGTGTGTAAAGCACACTATATTTAAAGACACCTCCCTCTGAGTGTTGTCTTGTATGAATTGTTGGCTATGAGAACAGCTGGCCCTGCAAAGGGATATTGTTAGCTAGTTCTGACTCCAAGTAGCTGACCTTCTCTTGCACATTTAAAGGGAATCAAGCAAATTCCCACCACTCTGAACAGTGGTAGCATACTTGCCACTATGATTTCTAGGCATACTGCCAGGTGACCACAACTGTTCTGAAACTGTTCTAGAACCACTTATAGCCAATGGGACTAGGACCCAATTCTGCAGAGGGGAATGATGTACAACTTAGAAGAAGGATCCATAAATTCAACACAGATTCTGGTAGTAAAACATCAGTATTGGAAACTGGCATTGTTTACATCCGAGGGAAACAAGGGCTCACCGCCCAAAACTGGAAGAAAACCAGACATGCACAGAGATTCTTTTGTCCCTACCTAGCACAACTTACCTTGGAGGCTCTTTTGAACTTCTAATGCAATATCCAAGGCATTAAAGGGCAAAACTGGATTGCTGGCAATTTGCAAAACTGCTTCTCCTGACAGCTAGGAAAGAAAGAAAGAAAACCTATCAAAGGAGATCAAATACATTCTAGCCTATTTTACACTCCAGAGACATGGTTCAAAGTCTATTTTCAAGCAGAAGCTGGATGGCCGTATGCCAGGTGTCCTGTGATGGGGGTTCCTGCATGGCAGGGAGTTGGACTGGATGGCCCTTGAGGTCTCTTCCAAATCTATGATTCTATGATTCTATTGTGTTTTCCAGACACATGTGAATCACACATGTTATCCTCAATCACTGCAGCTAAGGGAACACATTAGTATCAACAACATTATTCTTAGAATGGCATTATCAAAAGAGCACTCATATCAGTGACAGCTTCCTTTGGATTCTCCAGAAAGCACTGGATTAGCTGAAGATCCTGCACAGACCATAAACCTTCAGCCTCTCCAGATTGAAGGTTCTCCATTAACCCCGGCCTTAAATATCAAATCAACTCAGGCGGTTACTTCACGTCCCTTTTGTCTCTGTTAGTGTTGCACTTAGAAGCAGTTCAAAAAAATGTTACTTCACGTCCGTCATGCAACTACAGAAATTTGTCTCGACCACGCCCCCGGAACAGGTGCGTGAGCATGACAATACTTCACCAGATACTGGGGTAGGGTTTTCCCTTGTCTCTCTTTGTTCCCACTTTCTGTTCCAAGACAAGACACCGTGTAGTAATGTCTATCATGCAACAAAACATATTGTTTATCTCAGAAAACTTTGTCTGCAGTTTTTTTATTTTACTTTTCAGAAGCGAAATTTCAAAAAAGAATTTTTAAGCCCCCCCCCCCCAAAAAAAAGAGGAAAAAGGAAGCTAGACAAATTCAGTGTTTGTCACGGTACAAGACCATGAGGTAACACTTGTCACGAGACAAGTAATCATGACCATGGGAACACTGTAACAGGGACAAAACCATGTGAGTGCGACCAACGTTGTCTCGGTACAAAACTAGTTGCGGAACAAAGAAGGACGTGAGGTCCTCCCAGATTGAAATAAAGAGGTGAGACAAAAATTGTTGGGTTTAAAATGGGCCACAATATTATTTAAATTAAATTCCTGTCAAGAATCTTTTAGCCATTCCTCACTCCAACGGGGCCTACATGTAGTACAAGTTTGTTAAAGGTTAGAGTCCCCAGGTCTTCCAACCCCTATCCATATCAATTTAATTTCATGCACTGAGAAGGTGTATCCCACCTTCCTAGCACTATACCAAATTAAATTACTCCAAGACCCAACTAGCCCTCTTTCACATCAATTTAAAGGCTTGCCTTAATACAGATGTTATTATCTCTAAACTAGAGGGCTACCCATTGCCTGAATGGGGCATGCTTAACTTCTTTACCTCTTGCACGAGCCACCAAATTGTGACCAAATAAAATATACTTTGAACCTACAATAAGTCTTGACACCCCTGAGAGAGTATGGAATGGGCAAAAACACACCACCATTCAAGGCAAATCAAAATGACAGTCAAAAATTCCCATCCACCCCTTACCTGACAAGCTAAGGGAGGGGAGAACGCAGCTAGCCAAAAGAGGGAGAGCTCGGGGGTAGAGCCTTAAATACACTGCCCTCCCATTCAGTAACAGCCCGGAATCTGGTGCAAATTCTTTGCGCCCCATTCAATCAAGGGAACAAAGAAGCCCCATCCTCCACAAGCTTGGGCAAAACCATCACTGTTTTTACTATTACTTTATTATTGACCTTAGGGCTATCACATTGACTGTAGGTGACTAATTTTCTGCCTTTTCTATGAAATCAAGTTGGACATTACTCAGAGGCATTACTGAAGGAATGCCTTTTAATAAAGAACACTATTGTTGCCTGTTATTATTGTTGATGTTGTAAACTGCCCGGAGTTCCTTCGGAAGATGGGAGGTATATAAATAAATAGATAGATAAATAAATAAATAAATAAATAAATAATTGATTGATTACTGTAATGCGCTTTACATGGGGCTGCCTTTGAAGACGGTTCGGCGATTGCAACTGGTTCAGAATCGTGCTGCACGGCTGGTGAGTGGTAGGGCCACCAAGGAACACATCACGCCGATTCTGTATAACCTTCACTGGTTACCAGTTGCTGTCCGAGCCCAATTCAAAGTGCTTGTTTTGACATATAAAGCCCTAAACGGCTTAAGACCTAGATACCTGAAGGACCGCCTCCTTCCATATGAACCTACCCGGCAATTAAGATCTAGTCAGGGAGCCCTCCTGAAAGAGCCATCCCTTAAGGAAGTGAAGGGGATGGCTTGCAGGAATAGGGCTTTTTCAGCAACTGCCCCCAGACTATGGAATGCCCTCCCAAATGAGACTCGCCTGGTGCCGACGTTGATATCATTTCGGCGCCAGGTAAAAACCTTCCTATTCCAAAAGTTTTTTAACTAATGATTGTGGGTCCTGATGGCAATTTTTAGTGGTGTGCTTTTAATGTACAGTATTTATTGCATTTACAGGTTTTATTGTTCTAATTTTATTGTATTTTGATGTTTTAATTGTTTTTGATTGTGAGCCACCCAGAGACCTTTGGGTAGTGGGCGGCATACAAGCTATATAAATAAATAAATAAATAAATAAATAAATAAATAAATAAATCCACCAAACATTAGAAGCAACACTTAAAACCAAAATATAAATTAGACAGCCTTGATTGAAATTTCACCCTTGTTGCCCCATCTTGTTTCTTCTTTTCCCATCCCTTAGTCTTCCTCTTGCCAAGGTCTGGATTTTTAGTGTGTTTAGTCTATGTTTTTTTATATTGGCTGTTTATTATTTTGTTTGCTTTTAATCATTGATTACTATGCTTTCATGTAAACCGCCCAGAGTCCCTATTTGGGAAATTGGGTGGTCTAGAAATGCAATAAATAAATAAATAAATAAATAAATAAATAAATAAATAAATAAATAAATTTGTCCTAATTGGTTAAAACTAAATTTGCCTTCTCGCAATCAGCCAACCTAATATAGTTGATGAATTTACCTATTAAACTGATTAAAACACATACGGAGTCTTTATTTTTCTCCTCTCCATCCTCTCTCTCTCTCTCTCTCTCTCTCTCTGAGTGAATGAATGTTTACCTGTCCTTCCAAAAGATGATCCTGTCAATGCGAGACAGTTTTTTTGTAAGGTCAAAAGCACACAGTTGTATGATGTGCCCAATTAGCTGAACAGAAGCCAAGCCCTTTGCTGTCTTAGACTGTGTGGAACACCTCTCAGCACTTTTAAATAAGCTACACTGATCACCCTGACATAAAGAGCACTGTGTCACTATTTAAAGCCATGTATGGCAGTGGACAAGCCTAACAGTTTGAAAGCATGGAAATGCAAGTAGATAAATAACTACCACTGTAAAAAGCAGGAAGGTAAACAGTGTTCCGTGTGCAGAAATGCATTCGGCCATGCCAGCCACATGTCCGCAGACTTGCACAACATTGGCTCTTTCTCTTAGAAACAGAGGTGAGTGCCTCCCCTTGTGTCAGACATGACTAGCACGCTTGTGCAGGCGGAACCTTTACCTTTATGGAACTGGACCAGAGTACCTACTAAACTACTTGCTTTTATATAATATGCTGCCCAAGTACAGAGATCACAGAGGGTGTTTGTCTGCAATTGCTGTCAATGGAGATTATGTGGGCTGTTCAGGCTTTCTTAGTGATCATTCTTCACATCCTCGGATTCCAAAGCAGATGCTAAAGAGAGCTCATTATAATAAATAGCAATTGTTCAAGTGTTGATCACCTGTAGCTTTGTGCGCTAACCTTTCTTGGGGTTTTATTATTAGTCATTGAGGCTGGTTTTACTTCCATTCAGATTGCTAAGTGTGTGGGACTGGAAGAGGATTGCAAACATCAGCATGCTTACTTATTTTAATGTTAATGTCTAATTAGATCCTCTGGCTTGAGTTAATTGAAGCCAGATTTTTTTTTTTTTTTACAGCTTGGCCTTTTAACTAAATTCATTATTTTGGCTGCTTATTTTGCATTTTTATGCAGTATTATTGTATTTTCTCCTGCATTAACATAGATAGATAGATAGATATAGATAGATAGATAGATAGATAGATAGATAGATAGATAGATAGATATTAATGTTCTGAGATTAAATAAACAAGAAGCAAAACATGCAGCAGTAGTGCTAGGGCATCTTTGACAATAGCAAATTTATTTCAAGGTGAACTTTCATCGATTAGAATCCATTTCTTCTGACACTAAAACAAAATAAATATATTTGGTACTTGGGTTTCTCATCCTTTTTTTAAAAAAAGATGGACAAACAGCTACTTCTTTGGAAAGAAAACTGCAAGAAGAGGTTTTTATTTTTTTCTGGGGTTTTTTTAGCTTCTTTTCAGTTCCAACTGTAATAAAGAAAATCATCAGTAACATTCAGTTTGGTAAATTCATTTGCAAGACCTGACTATGAAAATATAACAATTATCATGACCTAGAAGAGATGCCATTGAAACAAAACAGAGGAACAGATGTTTTTCAACAGAGGGAAGATTAAAAGAGTGCCAGCAGGGTTTCTGAAAATACCTCCAAAGAAATGTGGTGCAAGACACGCCCACCGAACACAAAGAGAGACAAAAGAAATACTATTGATCAGCTCAAAACCTACATCTAGGCAAGGGGTCACATTTAAAAGGGTTGAGAGTGGGAACAAAAGGGGGAGGAATGGCACAGAAGCTACTAAGAAGAAAGCACTGTCATCTTCTGTGAAGGAGGAACAACAGGTGAAGGTAAGTGCTGCAGACAGACAGAGTTAATGCTATCTGGAAGGAAGCTGAAAACTTTGCTAGGACAGGGCAAAGGTCACCTAAGACAGGGCAAAGGTCACCTAAGTTGTCCATGTTGTGACCCATCCAGCATGGCTCTTCTTATGTTCTTATGTTACCCTCCTCTGAACTTGTTCCAGTTTGTTCCTTCTTAAAGTGTGGTGTCCAGAACATCACTCAGATGAGGATTAATCATTGCTGAACCGGGGGGGGGGGGTGCTAGTACCTAATGAGATTTGGAGATGATACTTATACTTATGCATCCTAAAATCACATTTGCCATTTTTGCAACCACATTGCACTGTTAGCTCATATCCAGCTTCTGATTTATAACAATTACAATTACACTAGTAGTATGACTGAGCCAAGTTACCCCTATCTTGTAACTGTGCATTTATAGGTCATATGAGCGGATACATAGAAATATGTTATTTAGTTGTAACCTATCTTGTTCTCCTTGCAATATTTTCTTCATCTTCCTGTCTGACTAGTTTCCTGCAACATGGTCTAGAAAGGTAGCACTGATTTAGTCTCCGTTTATTTCATTAGGAGTCGAAAGGATAAAGGGAACACGACAGGCATCTACACTTACAACTAAATTGATTCACTGATGACAATCGGAGAATGGGTGGTTGAAAGCGGAATGCTATTTTGTCATTGGACACAATGTTAAAAGAAGATATTGGTTCCTGGAAATTTTTCTATACTTTATAAATAAATGAAAACCCGGCTTCTGTCTTCTTTTCCCATCTACGTCTTCTCTCCGCCTTGCTTCTTAATTGCTCATTTCCATCCTCTGCTGTTGGTTTTTTCTCCCTTCTCCCTCTGTTCTCTTACTGTTGCATTCAGCAAGTTAGTACGGTATGTAATTCTGCAGTACCCGCAGTACTGTAAAGATCCTAATTTGCAGCAGCAGTCATCACCCGTAGTCATGAAGATACATTTGGGACATGAGGGGACATTACCTACTATTACCTACTTACCCACTTTCTAATTGTCAACAAAATGAGACTTGTAAAGTGAGCCATTGTACGACAGGGGCCTTTGTATTTAGACAGTGTTCTTGCCCATTTTACCATCTCCTGATCGTCAATAAGTTCAGACAGAGTCTCAGCTTCCATATTTTAGAGGTACAGCACATTGTATGCAGAAAACCCCAGTATCTCCAGTTCCACAAACCCAAACAAGCCTTTGAGAAATGGTCCACGCCTGGAATTTTGCTACATGTCTCAGCTAATAAAAATACCTAGCAGAACCTATAATCTCATTTAGTGGCTGCTGGATACATATTTCTCTTCCTAACACACATATGCACATAAATACAGAGTGCCAGGTTGTGTAGGATGCTGTCAGAATGTATGGAGCAGTTTCCATCAGTAACATAGTTCCCATGGTTCCTTGTCTCCAGGAAAGAACCCATGCCATGGGTCTATGGGCCTTTTCACACGCCCCCTAAGATCTGCTGGCCACTTAAATTCGGACCAGAGATCTTGGGGGTTCGTTGCTCTTCCTGCGTCCCCACCCCTCCGCACTTCCTTGCTCCTGTCTGCGTGAGGGGAGGGAGAAAAAAAGAGAGAGAAAAATGCAGGCTCACCTCCGAAGCCGCCCGGAGCCCCGTCGTCATCCTGATTCCTTCTCTTAAAGGGGCGGGAGGCAAAACAACAACAACAACAACAACAAACAGAAGCGAGGAGAGACCGGCACTCTAGGTTACATCCAGATCTGGGGAGTTTCACCCTCCGAGAGCAGGTACATGAAAAGTGCGCTGGGACACGCTTAGGTGGGCGTGGTCGCACTTAATTTTCTGCAAACTCCAGAGCTGGTGGGGAAACAATTGTAAGCTCCAGAGCTGGCAGTCATTTGCAGTGGAGTTTAGGGGTCATGTACAAATACCCTATGTCTCCCATCCATACCTTGAATAAATATGGATGGAAAGGAACAAAAGGAAGCACTAAGACCAGGTCTAGAGAGAGCAAACTAGTCCGATAAACATCCAGCCCTCACTCCAAATCTAGAGAGTGAGGAAAATTAGGATTTCTTTATCTTTTGCTATCACTAGTCTATGGTTTTATCGCAAAAGAGTTTCACATGTGGTGCTGAATGTAAATATGTGTACCCACCATGTTTTGTACTGCTAGTAAAGCTGATCCACTGCAGAAAGTGCTTTCCATTTCTAAATACAATTTGATTTCTATTTCTTAGGGCCATTAATATTTTGCATTTAAAAAGACTAAGAGCTTAGGGCAGGGAGAGGGGTGAGTGCTACCAATAATTAAAGTCAGTGGTATCCATATAAAAGAAACAGGAGAAGAGAATATCCTGTGACTAAAACAATGTGCAAATCCCATTATGCCTCCTTTTTGGCATCACAGCTCAGACACTTTATTGGTGTGCTAATGGGGTAATTGTAGTGCTTATTAAATCACGTATGTAGAATGTTAACCTGGAGAAATCAATCATAGGGAGGAAAGCTCAAATCATTGATTCTCAGCAGGGTGAGTAATAACTCTGCACAAACATACATCAAACCAGCATAATGCAGCAAGATAGAAAAGGCCACTGATTTCTTATTTATGGTCTTATCTTTGGATGTGTCATCCTGGGGGTGCAGAATTGAACATACACATGCAAAAGAGACGCACATCTCCAAATCCCGACCTTTAAAATGTGGTATGCAGGATGTTAGGTTAAGCCTGAGATCCAAATATCTTGTTTAGTCATCTGCTTACTCAGTAGGATTAGAGAAGGGGCTTTCACATTTCGTGGACTACAAATCCCATAGTTATCTATTCTGGGAGTTCTGTTGACAGACCTAAATCTGACTCACCTTGGGGGGGGGGGAGCCTGAACTGGAAGGGTTTGAGGTTTCATTCAGCCTAGCTCTCTATTCAAGCTTCCAGTACAGAAAGAAAGTTACCACTGGGACAGGAACACAACACTTGGGCAGTTAACTCTAGGTAAGCCTCAAAGACTGTGGTCATACCTGCATTTTCTGCATAGCTTCCCATCAGTGAACTACACAGTAAAAGATTGTGTGCTAACCAGGAAGAGAAGCAAATTCTGCTCCCGGCCAACCACACCCCTCGAACAGCAGTTTCAGCGAAGTTTCCTAAACCACTGCCAGGGGCTGGATTTAGAAACTTTGCTCGAAAATGGTTACGTGTTTGCTTCTGCTGCAACGACAGGACACTGAAAATACGCAGCAAATTCAGTTTCTCCTCTTTAGACCCGGCTTAAAAGATGGAGCCTTGGAAACTGGAGCCAGAAAGTAGGACAAAATGCAAAGTACACAGGTTAAGACAGAACCAGAATAGGAAGGTACGACACAGAGGAGAGGACACCAACTGCTCATTAAAAACCACGTGACTGCTCCTGAAAAAATATGCAGGAAATTTAAATGCAAAGGAAACCCAGGTATCACCGCGGTCAAAGCCTTCTAGCTGGTATTTTTCCCAGGGGAACCAGGCATTGGTGTCTTTAAAATGTCTTATGAGCAGGCTCCAGGTGAAAACTATTCAGAAGCAGAGTTGGGCATGAACCAGTTCATCAAAGCAGCTCCCCTCCCTGGCCTCCTTCTGGCCCAATTTTCTAGTTTCTCAACTTATTTCTTCACTCCTGCTCAGGCTTCTCTGCTCTACCCTTTTGCCTAGGGTAGTCGTGGCGAACCTTCAGCACTCCAGGTGTTTTGGACTACAACTCCCACAGCCCTTTGTCATTCATTGGCAGTCTAGGCTTGGAATTCTCAGCCAAGAGGGCAGGGCAGAAAAACCTGAACTGTTGCCAGGGTTAGGAAATCAGTTGAGAAATTGACAAAAATTAGCAAAGTGGTCCAGATTAGTGCCGGTTTAAGGCTGAGGGGGAGATGATGGGTGAGGGGACCTGACATGAACCAGTTGGTGCCCATCTCTACTCAAAAGTGGTCTGCCATTCCACTATTCTTGGAGTAATCCTGGGACGGTGCATGTTGCCCAAGGCTACACATGCACAATCTGAGATGCATAGTGGGGAATTCAACTCCTAATCTCTGGCTTTGCAGCCAGATATCTAACTCATTGAACTATTTTAACCATCTGATGTATTATGTATTAGCCACCTCCAAAATGTCCTGCCATTAATGGGGTTAGTTTGCAAAGTTCAAGTCTTGCAAGCTATAGGTCATGGCTTCTGGTACTGAGTTAATCCACCTATCTGTCTTCTTACTACCTTCTAATTTTCCTAGTCTTCTTTTCTCAAGGCCAACCATGCCTGATTCTTGCAGCCTTTCTTCACAGAGCTCATTGGTTTCCATTCCTTAGAATGGATCATCCATGTTGCCCTCCTCTGAACTTGTTCCAGTTTCCAGGATAAAAACAGATAAGCTCACATTTAGCTTAAAAGTCATACAATAAAATAAACCAACCCCACTGTGAAATAAATATGTCAAGTAAATCTAACACACATTATTTAAATGTTAATAACTAATAATGAGCCTTTGTGTGCCGCTGGTCTACACTACTTCCAGAAGGTATGGGTATGAGTGTGGGTGGGTGTCATATTATCTCATTACAGCCTTATACCTTACCTTGCCTTGTTCTATTTACAAAGTGGATCTCCCACCCCGAACAAATGTTGGTGGAGCAATTTTTGCAAAATGATTGTTTTGCTTTACTGATGCTTTGCTGCTCTCTTTTTCCTGTCAACAGTAATGAGTGCCTCATATAAAATTGATGTGAATGTCATAAATAGAGTGCGAGAGGTTCAAATGCAGTTTGAGCCTTCTGAGTGACATGCTCTTAGTTCAAACGGTATATTCGTGCGAGCACTGTGAATGTGGAAAACAAGATAGTTGCTCCTTTCTAGTTGCACTCTCCACCACCACCCCCTTCACATGAGACACTGGGCTATTATATCTAGGTACCGTATATACTCAAGTATAAGTCGACCCGAGTAGAAGCCGGGGCCCCTAATTTAAACCCCAAAACTGGGAAAATTTATTGACTCAAGTATAAGCCTAAGGTGGGAAATGCAGCAGGGCCTGGCAACTCCTCCTTTGTGAGCTGTGTGTGTGTGTGTGTGATGTTTAAAATGACTTTTAGCCACCGAGGCAAGTGCTTGAGTTGGTGGCTAAAAGTCATTTTAAACATTGTTTAAAAATGACTTTTAAAATGTCATTTTAAACATGGGGGGGTCAGGAGAAGTGGCGCACAATGTTTAAAATGACTTTTAGCCACCGACCCAAACTTGCCTCAGTGGCTAAAAGTACTGACCCGAATATAAGCCGAGGACCCCTTTTTTCAGCCCAAAATTAGGGCTGAAAACTAGGCTTATATTCAAGTATATACAGTATGTTCATACTTACTAAAACCAACATTAATCATTTTGTGGTGGCTGCCATGTTCTGTCAGAATGCACTGAAGTGATACTAAATGCAAGGGATTCTGGAGAAAATGGCAAGGGAAAAATGGTTATAAGCATGATGGCTGACAGCTATTAGAAAGAGCTCAGTTGGGTCATTGTTACTGCCTTATTAGAGACCAATCAATCAATAAAACAATTGTGTCTCCTATCACTGCTGCTTATTGCACATGGGAAAAAATGGACCTGTGGTGAGCAAGGGTCAGCCTAATATTAACGAGAATTCTGTAATTAATCTATTTTTTTTCCCACCCACTGGGATCTCCTCACTGGGATGCATATGAAACCGCAGCCCCAACAGTTTTGTGTAATTGTGTAATTTTGTGCAATTTGTGCCAGCTTCCCCCTTCTTCAGTTCTAGCAAACATGGCAACACGTTTGGTGTCAAATCACCCGTAGCGTACAACTGTAAAAGGATATGTAGAGGAGTATAAAAATAAAATGTATTTTATTTGTTGTAAACGTCGGTTAGGACTGAGGCTCATGTTACATTTTTGCATTGGCTTCCACAGGTGTATGCTTATACAAATGCAGAGAGATGCATGTTGGACGCACTGATACACATAAATAATTTTGCTGTTCTTGCCAGAACAGTTTATGCTGCTCTCAAAATCCCAACCATCAATTCACTGAAGTGCTATTTTCTGAATTTTGCTTTCCCCAAAGATTTGGGGTAAGTGAGAAATGTGTGCCAGTCTCTTCGGTACGCTTCATTAATCTACAACAACATTTTAAATTTCCCTCAAATTAAGCATTTATAATTCCTACATATTCTTAGACTCTTCCTAATTTGTCTTCCAATTTCTTTTAGCAGACATTAATTGACTTGGGACTCAATCATATTAACATA
>JAHTLZ010000379.1:54702135-54734889 GCA_023846285.1 Phrynocephalus versicolor | reverse complement strand
TCTTAGAAAATTTGCCAGACTCATAATCCTTGGTAGCTTCCACTGAACTTAACTCTACCCACATTTCTCCTGTCTTCTCTAGAAGAAAATGGCTGCCAGTGGGCTGAATTTATTCACTTAAGAACTAGAAAATACCTGTCAGAACTTTACTTCTTGATTAAAGTTCCCAGAATTCTGGTTGGGAAAAATTGCTACAAGCACATAGAGGCTGTAATGTACAAATGCTGAAAATCCCCTGCCTGATTGCTAGCGATGGGCACGAAATGAACATTTTTTCATTTCCGTTATTCATTATTTGTTTCATTATGTAACGAAACGAGAAATGAAAATTGTGATGAAAATGGAGCGAAATGAACAGAACCACGAAAATTGTGTTCGTTGTGTTTCATTTTCATTAATGGTGGCGTGCAATGAAATGAGCTGTTTTAAATGTTAAAAAATGCCTTGGACATCCATAAAACACAGCAATAATTATTTATACTGTCTGATAATACCTACTAGGGGGGTTGGGGTCCCTAAAACATGCATTTATGTCTTTTCCCAGATTGCTGTATTTTTTTTTCCTTTAAGAGGAGTTAGGGGACATTGCCCCAAAATGGCTCCCAGATACGTAATATTGATTTCTTGGGTATTAAAACGTCCTGGACATCCAAAAAAATGCAGCAATAATGCAATAATTATTTCAAATCATTACCTACCAGGTGGTTGGCATCCTTAAAATGTTTGTTTTTGTCTTCCCCCATCACAATGTATTTTTCTTTTCCCTTTAAGGATGACAAAATGGATGCCGCCACTCCAGCCACAAAATGGAGGCAAGCCATGTGATGGGATCATGTAAATTCTTGGACAACTTCAACCAATAGCATGCCCAGGTTGCAGACTGGGCAGGTCTGGCAGCCACAGAGGGCATAAAAAGCTCTGGCAGCTTCCGTCCTCCTTGCAGTCCCCGGTGGGAGTTAGGGTGGGATTGCTGTCTCTGCCACTCTAGCTTCAGTCCTGCAGCCTCCCTGTGTGCGTGTGTGTGTAGCTCTCGATGAGTACCCTCCCCTGCCCCGCAGTGCAGTCACTCTGCAGCTGCCTTGCACCCTGGGAAACCCCCACCGCTGCCTTTGCAGCCTCCCTGCGTACCTAGTCTATACTGTGTCTCTGACAGCATCATTTTTTTTTAGCATTTTCCCTCTGGTCTGGGGCATTGGGGGATGCCCCCGCACGGAAATGCTTTAAAAATTGTGCAAAAAGCGGGTAGAAACAAAAAAAAAAGAAAAACAAAAACCAAATACAAAATTTTTCCAAAAATTCACGAAAAAAAGAAATGAAACGGAACCGAAATGCCATTTTTTATTCCTAATTTAACCCCAAATTTAACCCAAAAAACCTGGGGAAACGTATTGACTCAAGTATAAGTCTAGGGTGGGAAATGCAGCTGGGTCTGGCAGCTCCTCCTTTGTGAGCTGGAGGAGTGGTGTGTGATGTTTAAAATGACATTTAGCCACTTAGGCAAGTGTTTGGGTCAGTGGCTAAAAAGTCATTTTAAACATTGTGCACCGCTCCCCTGTGATGCGGAGGGGGGTCATGAGAAGCAGCACACAATGTTTAAAAAGACTTTTAGCCACCAACTCAAGCACTTGCCTCAGTGGCTAAACGTACTGACCCGAATATAAGCTGAGGGCCCCTTTTTAGAGCCCAAAATTAGGGCTGAAGTACTTGTTAATTGTGTGTGTGTGTGTTGTGTCGTTACAGTCGTGACCAACTCTTCGTGACTCCATATCCATGGAGTTTTCTTGGCAGGAATACTGGAGTGGTTTGCCAGTTCCTACTCCAGGCGCCTACAGCACCTGGTATTCCTTGGAGGTCTCCCATCCAAGTACTAACCAGGGCCCACACTGCTTAGCTTCCAAAATCAGGCGAGATTGGATGTGCTCAAGGCATCTAGGCAGCACTTGTTAAGTAAGTTTAGCCAATTGGCTCCCTCTCTCATGGGTAGAAATAATGTGAAGGCTGGGTTAAGCAGAAAATCAGCAGCCTTCCCTCTCACTTCTCCTTCATGCCAAGTGTGTCCAATAACACATTGAACAGCCCTGCCTATGCAATGGGATTCATGTCAATAATAGCAGACTGCTGTGAATTGAAGAGTTCCCTTGGGTTTTATGGGCAGGCATACTGAAATGAAGTCATCGGTAAAAATTGTCTTTAATTAGTGACAATTTGACACTAATGACGATATGATTCCTGTTGTATAGGTAGGGTTGTACAGTAGGACAGTTCTTAACTTAGGTAATAGGGAACATAAGCAAGGAATTTAGTCTGAACAGAAGGAATTGCTTTGTTCCTGGTTTAGCTATTCTCTAATTTGTTAAAACAAAAAGGTCTTCTGTGACAGTTTTTGGCAAACCACAATGCTGAGCAGCAGACTCTGAATGTCAGTACTTTGTCCTCATATTTTATTTATTTATTCTTTAAAATATTTTACCTCACCTTTCTTCCTAAAAAATGAGCTGCATCATTTAAAAAGATTGATTATTATTTTCATCATATATATTTTTAAAGTTTTAACCCTTTGTTGTTCACTGCCCAGAGTTCACTATGGGAAAGTCAGGTGGTCTATAAATGTAAATAAATAAATAAATAAATAAATAAATAAATAAATAAATATAATACAACATGCACATATTTAAAAAATAAATAAATACTGTGTCAAAAATAATCAATAAAACATTACTAAAGGAGGGTTAAAAAGAAAAATGCAAACAATTCTGTCTAAAGACCACACTAAGGTGGTTACTTCACGTCCTACTTCGTTCTGTGATTACGTTTGTTCTGTGACAGTGTTATTCACAGTCACATGGTTTTGTCCCTGTTAAATCCCTGTTTTTGTTTACCCATGGGCGTGATTACTTGTCTTGTGACAACTGTTACTTCACGTTCTTGTTTCGCGACAACTACTGGATTTCCCTGGCTTCGTTTAGTCTTTTTAAAAAATTGTCAGGCTTCCGTTTTTCAATATTTTGAATCACCGCTGCGGGTGTGCAGGCTGTCTCGGGAAGCCTGGCAGGAGGAGCCAGGTAAGCCCTCACCACTTGCCGTGGGCAAGCAGCGGTGGCGTGGGCCTGGCGCAGGAGTTCCAGTTGGCTTTCTCGGTTGTTGGAGTATTTCTAGAGCGAAAGGGGGAAACAGACATTGCTGTTACTTCACGTCCCTTGTCTCGGAACAGGAACCAGGAACAAAGTGTGACAAAAGAATTCCCCAGACCAGGGGCAGGTACGGCTCATGATTTTCAGTTCCCAGTTCAGGGGGTGTGGTCGGGATGAGATTCTGCTGTCACGCTATGGACGTGAAGTAACCTTTTTTCATACCGGTCCCAAGCGGGACAGCAAAGAGGGACAAGAGGGACGTGAAGTAATGGCTAAGACAGACAGCGACGGAAGGAAAGCTTGCCTGAAGATGGACTTTGCTTGTTTGTTGAAGGACAGCAAAGATGGGGCCAGCCTAACCTACTGTGGGAGGGAGATACCAAAGTCTGGGAACAGCCATGGATGCCCTTTCCCTTGTCATAGAGACACTGAAATTTTCAGTGGGTTCAAAAACTACACAATGAATTCTGCTCTCTCACAGCCCTGTGGTTTTTTTTTCTTTTTTGCTAACTCTCAAACAAATAAAATATTTTTTTAGGCTTGAAAATAACCTACAGCTTAAATAATGCTTCCCCCTCCCTTTGGTCCTGTTACATCCAAGTTATTTTTGTGCGTTATGTTTTGCCACTGTATCTCAGGGTACTGTTCATCATACATGTTTATTCTGTATCAACATTGTTTTATGCTTGCTTTGCATGCACTTCTTAGAAAATTGTGTTATGGAGTGGCATTAAAATGTTGCAAATAGATAAATGAAATGATCAAAATCTCTGTGGGGTGGAATTTGTATCGATAATTCATATACATTACTGAAAATCCCGTTGAGTGAGCTAACAATGCAACTTCTTCACACAGATCACAAGATGCTACTTCTTACTTTACTTACTGTGGAATAACCCATAGCAAGATGCCATTATTTGATTGCATTTTGCATCAGGTGGACTCAGTGTAGTAAAAAGTTATGTCCTAGAAAGCTAACGGGATGTTTTTTGCTCCCATCTTCATGGGAGCCATCCCTTTTCTGTGTTCCACATCATTGATCCAATTCATGTCAAGAGCTTGACAACTCAAATAAGTGTTACTTAGGGCTTGCATAGGCTCCTGTGTTTGGATTTATCTGAGAGATGTGCTGGTGACAAACTGAAAACCTCTTTGTTGACTTGCCCCTTCCAACAATCTTGTGTTTCTACCTGGTATGCCTTTACATTCCTTCTCAGCACAGGCAGGTGCTGAAATAAGGACTACATAACTTTCCAAGAATGTTATAGAGATATATACTGTATATATTTGAGGACTTCTAATTATCCAGGAACTGAGTGAGTTCTCTTGTCTCCTCCATTCAATATGTAGCTAATCCTTGGCAAATCTGTCCAACTTGAGGTTCAGGTCACTTTTTTGTGTGCTGAATCAAATTACATTCTTCATTATTCTGCCGTTTTCCAGTCTGTCCAGTACTCTGAGAGATATGGATCAGATCATTTTGCATAGGGATGTACAAAGATTAATAATGATTCAGTTTGTCTTGTTTGGTTTCTCACAGTTTTTCATTTTTATGTCCAATCTCTGCTACCTCAAAAACATTTTAAAAAACTATATACATTCAATGAAATATTGTAATTTATTTATTTATTTATTTACATTTATTATTATTTAAATTCATTCACTCATTCATTCATTCATTTAAAATTAATAACCAAAATTATTAATATATTTATTAAAATTATTATTTAATTAAATTTATTATTATAAAATATTTATTTATTTATTTATTTATTTGTTTGTTTGTTTGTTTGTTTGTTTCCCATAACATATTCTGCAATGTCCTTGGCAAAAATAGTATTTTTTTTATCTGCATGGGGCTAATCATCATCACTCTTGTCTTTGAGCTGCAAAGCTAGGAAGGACCCTATAGATCTCTGAGTCCATCCCTTTTCAAGGAGGCACCCTGTGTTATCGAACTCTCAACCTCTAGCTTTATAGCAGAGACCAAAACGACTGAGCTTTCCGGCAGTTCATATACACATCATAAGTACAGAAGGCCAGGCTGATTGACCACAAGCTCCAACTGCAAGCAACACATTTAGTAATGTTACATTTTATAAATTCATACCATAGCTGCATTTTGGACATTTCTGCTCACTAGTTTTAGTTCTGGATTCTGAAACAACAGAGGAACAGAGACAGCTCATGGTTTGACCTGGAAGGCATAATTTCAGAGTGAGACCTGCACTCTGCCATTGATTGCCTATGCAAAGATGACCTTGGTTTTCTTGCCCAAACATTTCAGTCTAATACACTAGCAAACAAAATTCTTTTTGCACAGCGTTGTTTTTGGTTTCAATGGGCCAAACTTATTTGTTTGAATTTGCAGGTTCATGTTGGGAAACAGTGAAAATAAAATGCAACTTTGCCTTGAAGGGATCCCATGTACATCCTATGCACTACATTGCTTTCATTAAACAACACATTCCACGAGGTATTTTGGGCTCAGATCATTGTGTTTAATGAGCTCATGTAATTTTAATATCTACATCTGCCCCCTTTGTCTCTGTAACATTAACTTCTTGTATCCGAGGTAGACTATTTCTTATTGGCTACTCCTGCACAAGGTTGGTTATTCATTCTGTTAATTACAGCAAGAGATGAGTATCAGTCACTTAAGGTCAGGATGCAGCCTGAGTACTGGGATGGCCAGAAGCAAAGAAGCATCTGGCATCAACCAGCCAAACGGAAGTGTAGCTATTTCGTGCAGGATTTAAAACAGCAAGTATTATGTCTCCTAGGGGAGAAGTGTCACTTCACCTCAGCTGTGTGATGCCTATTAGTGCACTGGCCTGTCAGATTATATTGTACTACATTTTACTGTAGTTAGAAGGGGGTGGGGGAGGGAGGGAGAAACTGGTGATGTATAAGACAAACAAGATGATCCTTCCCCATCCTCTCTTAGCATAGCAACACACACCCCCACTTCCAACTTTGCAATATCACTGGGCAAAATTCACTGTTGTGGTTTTCCACAAATTTATTTATTTATTTATATAGCTTGTATGCCGCCCACTACCCAAAAGGCTCTGTGCGGCTCACCATCAAAATAAACAATTTAGACAATTAAAACATCAAACTGCAATAAACTTAAGACAATAAAAGAGTTTATTTATTTATATAGCAATGGAGCCCTCTTCCCTCCCCTCCACCAAAGCCAGATTTCCCAAATAATCTTGTCCAAAAGATGCTCATTTTGCTTGCATGGAGAGGGGATAGTTCCTCACCGTTCCACTGAGGGAAATGATTCCACGGGTCAGAGATGCTTATTAACCACACCCTCACAGATGGGGCACACTTTTCTTCTCCCCCCCCCCCGCCCAACTCCTGGGAAAGAACAATTTTGTTTTAAAACGGGAAGAGAGCTTTACTTTCATCTTTGTGAAAGGAACAGTAATTTATCATCCCACAGAGAAGCAGTCCCTGCTCTTTTGTTATGTATGCATTTCCTCAGGACAGGCCCTGCCACGTGGGTATGTGTATGTGAAGTGACTGGTTTGAGATGTAATCAAGGCGGGGTTGGATGGAGGAAGCTGGAGGCATGAATGTCCTTAATTAGGCAAGCTTGGGTTAATATACTGACAGCCTGGTCATCCACTGAAGATGAATGTTGGGAGATCTGGGGCATTTAAAAGGACGTTCTTCTTCACAAAGCCCACAGTTCAATAATGGGACATTTAACATGGAATTTGCTACCACAGGATGTTGCAATGGCTGCTAACCTGGATGGATTTTTAAAATGACTAGATAATAATTCATGGAGCTGAGGGCCAACAATGGCTACGGCATTCAAAGGCTGTACAATAATTCCTCAGATAACGAATGTCCCTGATAATGAATTTTTCAGATAATGAATCACGATATCCAGGTATAAGGCTGCCTCGGATAACAAAATTTCCCTATGGACTGACTCGGATAACAAATTTCCAGCATGTATCAGTAAAAAAAGAGTTATTCCAGGCTGCATCACATCTGTACCTTTAAAGTGCACTTTATAAATAGTTTTGAGCAAAAAACCCCAAATGTCTATGTATTTTTCCTAGGCTCCAGAATGCATTAATTGGTTTCCCATTCATTCCTAAGGGAAATCACATTTCAGATCATAAATATTTTCAGATAACAAATTGCCTCGGAGAACAAATTAAATTTGCTATCTGAGGTACCACGGTATTTCATCTGCATTATCAGAGGAAGAAGGGAAAGGAACACCAAATACAAGATGGAATGACTGCCTAAAGATAGCCACAGACTTGAGCCTCCTGAAGCAGCTGAGCAAGGAGTTGAGGCCAGGACATTTTGGAGGTTGCTCATTCATAAGGTTACCATGAGTCAGAGATCACATAATAACAAGAATATGCTATGTATATCCATTGCTGGAGAATATAAGGCAGATGGCTTTTCTTAGATGGTCATCCCTCCATAGACAGTACTCATGTTAGGTCCAAACAGGCAACTGTTGGGCCACTGTTAGACTAGACAGACCGATGTTTGGTTTGACACAGCATGGCTCTTCTTGTACTCATATGTTGTCAAAATGGATAGATTTATAAACATGAAAAAAAAACAATAATGAGAAATGCAGATTTATTCTGAATTTCTCCTTTCCTCTTTCTTTTTGGAATTTCAGTCAATACATTTTTGTCATCAATTCAAGAGAGCTTCAACATGACAAAATGTCTCCACAAGAAAGGTTTAGAAGTTCCAAGAAATGTCACCTCCAAATGAAGAGTAGTAGTATTTTTTGTCTTGATAGGATCTCCAGAATGTCTCTGGGCAACACTACTGTCTATCAGCCATGCTGCAGCACACTTTGGCAAGTCCTCCAGTATGAATTCCGAATCTGAGTCTTTAATTCCCAGTTCAAATTTTAGTTTTTGGTGTCAAGTCCCAAGTCCCAAGTCCCAGTTTACAGAATAAATGTGTATGGGATTTTTGTTTTTAGTTTTGCAAAGAGAAAGCTTCTCTGTTAACCTTTCCCTTTTCAGACTTGTGAATTCCAGTCAAGCCAGAGATCACCCACTTGTTGGACCACGTATCTACATGTGCATCTTGCACATGTAGCAGTTTGGTTCTTGGTGAGCCACTCACCACCTCAGTCCCCTCAGTAGGGACCAGTCCCATTTGTTCAGGACTATCACTTTTTGAGGGAGGAAAGAGACCACAGAGGGAGAAAAGCTAACATTCTGCCTTCCTCGCTGGTTCATGTAACTATTAATGTTGTTGACTGAACAGGGCTATATCTCACATATAGTGTGCCGTGGTTCCCAGTGTGGTGTAGTGGATGAAGTAATGGAACAGGGCTCTGGAGAACAAGGTTCAAATCCTCACTTGGCCATGGAAGCTCAGTGGATAGTAGAACTAATAAAACCACTCCTTAAATATCCTACCTACTTTGAAAGCCCTATTAGGATTATCATAAGTTGGTTCCAACTTGATGGCACAAAATACACACAAAATGAATGCTATGCATTGCTCTTTACCAGTATCCACTCCACATTTGGAAATGGTCTCTGATTTTCATGCTTTTTGCCATTTAGCAAAGCACCACATGATACGAGGGCAAATTGTGCACGTTGAAGCCTAAGCATGTGTCATAATAACTGATCAAATTACCATATATACTTGAGTATAAGTTGACCCAAATATAAGCCAAGGCCCCTAATGTAACCCCCCAAAACTGGGAAAACGTGTTGATTCAAGTATAAGTCAAGGGCGTTTTTTCATTATCCTCGAGTATATACGGTATACTGGCCAAGCTCCAAAGGGGCTGAGGGTGCTAACTGGCAATGTGTGCTGGGATTGTGGAGGCAATTAGGGAGTTAATACCATATGATAAACTCCCTGATTGCCTCCAGGCTCCCAACACACTTTGCCAATTACTACCCCCAGCCCCTTTCAAGCTTCATAACTAAGTCCCCTTATCCCCAAATCTTTCCAGATTTCAGGGGGTTCTCTAAAATTGCTTCAGGAAGGTACTTGCACTACTTTAGAGTCCCAAGGGAAGTAAATTTTGATTACATATTTTTAAAAAATATTTTGAGTGCATACCATATACACTCAAGTATAAGTCGACTAAGTATAAGCCGGGGCACCTAATTTAAACCCCCCAAACTGGGAAAATTTATTGACTCAAGTATAAGCCTAGGGTGGGAAATACAGCAGGGCCTGGCAACTCCTCCTTTGTGAGCTGGGTGTGTGTGTGATGTTTAAAATGACTTTTAGCCACCGAGGCAAGTGCTTGAGTTGGTGGCTAAAAGTCATTTTAAACATGGGGGGTCAGGAGAAGTGGCACACATTGTTTAAAATGACTTTTAGCCACTGACCCAAACTTGTCCCAGTGGCTAAAAGTATTGACCCAAATATAAGCCGAAACCCCCCTTTTCAGCCCAAAATTAGGGCTGAAAAACTAGGCTTATACTCGAGTATATAGAGTATTTTTTTAAAATATGCACTCAAATTACTTACCTTTGGGGCACTAAAGTAGTAGGGGTACCTTAAGAAAGTAATTTTAGGGAACCCCCTGGAATTTAGAAACATTGGGGGGATAAGGGAGCTGAGTGATGAAACTCCAAAGAGGGTGTCCCTAAACCTTCTCATTGGAATTATATGGGAAGCTGCAGCAGCCTTATCTCCTGCCTGATCAGCTTTGGAGTAGGTTTTTTTCCTAGGGACTTGCACTCCACTGTCCTCCAACAAGCCCTCGGAGCACCTAATTTTACCCCCCAAACCTGGGAAACTTATTGACTCGAGTATAAGTCGAGGGTGTTTTTTTTCCCCAGCCAAAAATAAGGACTAAAAAACTAGACTTATACCCGAGTATATACAGTAATTACTCTGTCATGTTTAAACAGCCAAATAAGCATCCTTGCTAGGTAAATCAAATATGAATAGGCATAAAACCCATACATGTTTTACTTGTTAAGGCATGCTTTTTGCCAGATGAATTTAAGGTGCAAGAAAACATTAAGCTGCTTGTTGTGTTTCTGCATTTCTCATTAGGATTTGATGAAAATAATGTTACCCCCTGCGCTATAAATTACTACTCTTAATCTAACATGTGCAACACCCTGATGATTATTTCTTCGCAGTTTTGCTTCCAGGAAAGTGGCTTCTCCAACACTGCCAAGAATCCATTGAATAAAATGGTTATTCAATTGTAATAATTAGGGATCAGCACGAAATGGAAAAATAATGTTTCATTTTGTTTTGTTTCGTTCTCATCTCGTTTCATTTCATTTCATTTCTTATGATTTTTTTTTTAAAAAACTTGTACAAAACAAAATGAAATGGCTCCCCTGGGTCCTAGAGTCACCAGAATTGGTGCCTGAGACTCTGGGAGCCATTTTTGAAGGGCTCCTGCTGAGCTGTTGTCAGCTGGACCCCATTAATACTGGCCCAGTCGGCACCAGGGGAATCCCTGGTGCCAACTGGGCCAGGTTTAAAGGCTCCAGCTATTGACAGAGCAGCAGGAGCCCTCAGAAAATGGTGGGGAGGGCAGCGCGATCTGGAACTGCCCTGAGTCCTCACCATTTTCTGAGGGCTACTGTCGCTCTGTCGATGGGTGGAGCTCTTTAATCCTGGAATAGTCGGCACCAGGGGGAACCGTGAGCCTTGGCACCAGCTGGATTGGGTAACTATTGTTGCCCAGATTTTAAAGCCACACCACAAATGCAAATTAAATTATCTTCTCCTTTAAGGGCAATTTGTCCTGAGATCTGTCTCCCTTCCTGAAGACATGAAGAACAGTGACAAGTATATTTTCTAAGCAACAGGGTCAATTCTGCCCTTCGTATTTTTATACCATGTGATAAGGGCTCTTTTAAATATATATCTATATATAATTAGAAGTGGTCGACCTCAGCCAAAGAATGGAAGGACGATCCTTGGAGAAAGCCTATATGGGTTTCTATATGGCAAAGGGTGGACAACTTGCCATGTACAGGCAGCTGCCACAGGGAGCAATTTCAAAACAGCTGCTCTGCATAGACTGGCCCAAAAAGAACTTAGAGGGTTACTTCACATCCTTCCTTGTCTGAGATTACATTCGTTTCATGATAACATTGTTCCCAGTCATGTGGTCTTGTCCTGGTTCTTTCCCTGTTTCCGTTTACCCATGGGTGTGATTGATGATATCGTGATGACTGTTACTTCAAGTCCTTGTTTCGTGACAAAATCTGTAATTCTCTGCCTTCGTCCCCCCCCCTTTTTGGTCCGACCTACCATTTTTTGATATTTTGATTCTCTGTAACTTTGCCTTTCATGAGTTAAGCAGCAAAGTTCGAGGTTTTATGCCTTCTTCCCTCTCTGTGATGCATTGTATACGCCATTGGGATTGTACTGGAGAATGCAACTTCACACTCCTGCCACTAGATGGAGAATGCGTACATTGCATGATGAGCCTTACTTCACTGGCTCTTGTCTCGAAATAAGAACCGAGACAACAGAATTCCTGAGGTCAGGGAGAGGTATGGCTCATCACGTTTAAATCCCAGTTCAGGGGGCGTGGTCAGGACGAACTCCTGTCATCACGCAATGGATGTGCAGTAACATTTTTTGTACCGGTCCCAAGCGGGACCGTGAACCATGATGAGATGGATGTGAAGTAACCGTCTTACAAATTGTACAGCTATCAAGTACATTTCTTCCCACAGAATGTTAATAAAGAGCCAAGAGCAATACAGAGGGAATGCTGCAATCACAAGCCTTCCGTCTGATTTCAAAATCCTGTTTTAGAATGATAGAGGGATTAGCTACTGGTGCTTTTCTTTTTTAAATACCCTTAAACTTCCTCAGGACTTAAGAAATAGATTTACAGCACCTATCCCCGCCAAACGGATTTCATACATCTAAAATATATTTACAAGCCCCGTAGGGGATGTATAAGCTTTGCAACAGGTTTACAAGTCATGGCAATAAATACTGTGGTGGCAGAGTAGAAAGACATTTCGCAAAATCTGTGCTGCAAGAGGTGGCTGCTACTTGACAAGAGAAGTTCCAGCAGTGGGTGGTAACCTCTGTTTGCAGGGGTGCTCAAAGCTTGTGGCCAGTTTGGACAAGAAAGAATTAGAAGGAAGAAGAGCAGAAGGGGTGGCATTCCATTGCACCCCTATTAAATCACATCATGTAAAGATCACAATACACCCCTACTAAAGCAGCTCCACTGGCAGTCAATCAGATATCGGGCACAATTCAAGGTGCTGGTTTTAAACTACAAAGAACTAAATGGCCTGGGTCCAAGCTACCTCAAAGATGGCCTGGGTCCAAGCTACCTCTGTATGAACTGGCTCCTACTAAGGTCATCAGGACTTGCTCTCCATCCCGCCACCTTCACAGGTACGTCTCATCAGAACACATGGAAGTATTCTCTGTTGCTGCTCCCAGACTACCAAATTCCCTCCCGCTGGAGGCCAGGATTGCGCTAGCACTGCTGTCTTTCTGGAAACAGGCAAAGACCTTCCTCTTCAAGCAAGCTTTCCCTAAATGATGGACTACTTGTTATGTGACTTTTTAATGGATTACCATGCAAGACTGCATTGACTGAGTTCACAGGAAATCTGTGTTTTCCATGTAAGTTTCCATTGCTCAAGATGGATTTTTTCTTTTAACTGTTTGGCTACTCTTTTTAGCTTTAATGATGCATTTTAATTGTTTAAAGAGGCCTCTTCTAATTCCCTGTTCTTTAATTTGACTATGTCTTAAATATTCTGGGCTGTATATTATCCCCCATTATTGTAAGCCACCTTGGGTCCTTTTCCAAGGAGAAAGGTGGGGTAAAAACATTCAAAATAAATAAAATAATAATAATTCCCCATCTAGAGTTGGCACCTGGCTGGCAGACTGAGCAGGTATGAATGGTCTTCTAAATTTATACAAGTCATATTTCCATGCTTAGGTTGAAGAGATGGGAAGTATTTCATAGAATCACAGAGTTGGAAGGGTCTTTTATGGCCACCAGGTCCAACCTCCTTTTCAGTGCAGGAAGCAAAATCAACATATATCTGTCAGATGGCTGTCTGGGTTTTTGCTTATCCAGAGTTAAATGCCTGAACAGCAGCCACATGAGACAGAGAAGGAACAATCTCCAGTATATTTAATAATTATCACCATCAACAAGAACAAACCAAAACTGCAGAACTGAATGGGACTCTCTGGATCACTGAGTCCAGCCCCTGTCATAAAGGGACAGTAGGGAATTGAACTCACAACTAGGGATGAGCACAAAACAAAAAACAAAATGCTGTTTCGTTGTTTCATTACATAACGAAACGAAACAAAATGAAACAAGGAAGCAGCATTTCATTATAAACAAAATGAAACAGTTGTTTTTCTGTTGAAACAAACTGTTTCGTTCTGTCTCTAAAAGGGCAACCACCACTCCAGCCCAGGAGAGGGAAGAAGAGGAGGTGGGTCACCGCCGCCACTTTGTTGATCCTCACCTCCCCTTAGCCCAGCTTCTGGCCTCCTCTCAGCTGGGAGGCACGGGGTGACTCCCCTGGGTCCAAGAGGCATGGGATTTGGTGCTGGGGAGCCATTTTCGGAGGGCTCCTGCCCAGCTGTCAATGGTTGGACCCCTTTAAAAGTAGCCCAGTCAGCACCAGGGGATCCCCCTGGTGCCGACTGGGCCATTTTTTAAAGGGGTCCAGCCCACGACAACTCAGAAAAAGCCCTCTGAAAATGGTTGGGTGGGCAGTGTGATTGCCTGGAACTGCCCTCCAGCTCAGCAGGAGCCCTTTAAAAATGGCTTCTAGGCACAAAATCTGGTGCCTCTAGGACCCAGGGGGGGGGGGGGGCATTTCATTTCATTTCGTATGATTTTTTAAATAAGAAATGAAATGAAACATAACAGGGCTGGGCACAAAACGAAAAAAAAAATGAAACATTATTTTTCCATTTCATGTTCATCCCTACTCGCCACCTTTCACTCCAAAGAGCAAAGCCATTCTGCTCTCCAGAGCTGCATTTAACTATTTCAAAATTTCTAATGATATGCATATGCATATATTAATATATGTATATTTAATGGAAACCTCACTACACTTTTTGCTCTTTCATCATCATCATCATCAATCAATCAATCAAACAATCAATCCATCCATCAATCAGTCACAGAACTGCAGAGCTGGAAGGATCTCTATGGATCATCAAGACCAGTCGTTGCCCGAGGGGAAATGAACTCCCAAACAATACCTAAACCACCAAGCTATCCAGCAGCTCCATGAAAAGCCTTCACTGAGTCTGAGGAAGTGTGGCATTCTCCATGAATCCATGCAATGTATATGATTTTATAGTGGTCTAATAAAAGGTATCACCCACCCTTAATTTTAGCCAAATCTATTCCCCCCCCTTTTTGTTTTCATTTTTCATGATGCAGTTTCCTTCCTTTAAAGAAAGTGTTACACTCAGTTTTATCCTAATGTGCCCCCCATGCTGTCATGTTACAAAGGGTAACTCCATTAAAAAGTTGCCATTGGTATGCAATTAATTCTGAGATGAGAAAACCACTTTGTTTTCACATAACACGGCACCCTGCCTTTGGAAAGCTCATCAGGTTTAGCTTCTAAACCCCTTGAAAATTCAAATTCAGTGATGGGCTCTTTAAAAGGTTACCCAATTTGTTTTCCCTTGTCCTCTTAAGCATCTTTTCTCTGGATTGCATCTTGACTACATTAAGTAAAACTGCTGCTCTATATTTTACCAGATTTAATCAGAAGGTTGTGATCCAAACCCCATTTACATTATGCTTAGTGCAGAATATTTAAGTGGGAGAAATATGTGCATGTAGGCATTTTCCAGGAAGTAGCTGGGAACTTTTGCCTTTAAAAACATAATAAAGATATTAACATTTGACAAAAGAGAGCACCACTTTCTGGCCCACTTGGAGGGGAATCATTCCGTGTTTTCTTTTCCCTGTAAATACACAGTATGAAAGAATCATTATGATAATTAAGGATCAACTATATTAAAAAACTAGATGCTGGTACTTTGTTTCCTTGTTTTCCTGCCTCTATAGGTACGTACATGAGATATTTGATTTTGATTTCTTTTTTGTAAAAATATTCATTGTCAATTTATTGTACAGTACTTATTTAATTTATTTAAATTATTTAAAGTCCAGCTTTCTCCTTGAAAAGGTTCCAAGGCAGCCTGCATCATGTAAAAACAGTGAATATACAAATATTACAAAAACATACTAAAACACAGTAAATAAATGCAACAACAAAAACTCATTCAAGACAGAAAGGCACAGCCATCAATTTAAAAACCTTATTCAGGCAGCCAGTCACTCGGGGAAAGCTTTTCTGAAGATAAACATATTTTTTTGTACTTGCCAGAGGAGAGCAAAGATCAAGCCAGACTTGTCTCCAGTGGGAGGGAGTTCCAGAGTCCAAGAGCAGCATCAGATTAAGATCCCCCTCACATACCCACCAAATGCACCTGTGAAGGTGGTGGGACTGAGAGGAAGGCCTCTCCAGTTGACCTAAACACCCAAGCAGACTCATAAAGAGAGATGTGACCCTTGAACTTGGACCGAAGGACAATTTAACACACTGACACAGCTTCTCAAGAGCTCACAGATTTCCCTTCTGAGATTGGAAATGTCCATTATAATTGTTTACAATAAAATTATAAAATAATTAAGTTATAAGGGGGCTGTCGGGCCATCGGGTCCAATCCTCTGCTCAACGGAGGAATCCCAATCAAAGCAGATCTGACATATGGTTGTCTCAGTCTCCTCAGTGTTGGAATACTGTCGGGGAGCCCACTGAAAGCTCACCCCAGAACCCCCAAAGGGCTGGACAAAGGGCTAAGACAGGGGTGTCCAAACGTTTTGCAAGGAGGGCCATATTTGGTAAGCTGAAAACATGTGGGGGCCGACCATTCATAGAAAGAAACCAGGCCAGAGTGAACTCTGGATAATCCTGAGCTGAGCAGAGGTCAGCCTCCAAAAGGAATGGCTCAGGAGGCCATGGGAAACAGCTGGCCACCCAAGATATTAGGCCTGATCAGGCGACATCTGGTCTGGAGGCATATGTGACCAGACCAAAGCCCCTTCCTCTCCCCTGTCAATGATTCTGCACTTAGATAAGGCTTCCCTACTAGAGATGGGCACGAAATGGGGAAAAAATTGTTCCGTTATTCTTTATTCATTTCATTACGTAATGAAATGAATAACGAAAACTGTGATGAAATTGGAACGAACAGAACAGAACCATGAAAATTAGGTTTGTTATGTTTCGTTTTCATTAATGATGACATGCAATGAAATGAGCTGTTTATAAATGTTAAAAAATGCCCTGGACATCCATAAAAACGCAGCGATAATTATTTATTCTGCCTGATAATACCTACCAGGGGGGTTGGGGTCCTTAAACCGTGCATGTATGTATTTTCTCAGATCGCTGTATTTTTTCCCTTTAAGGGGAGTTAGGGGACAACGACCCAAAATGGCTCCCAGATGCCTTATATTGATTTCTTGGGTATTAAAATGCCCATAAAAACACAGCGATAATGTTTTGAAATTATTACCTACCAGGGGTTTGGGGTCCTTAAAACGTTTGTTTTTGTCTTTCTCCCATTGCGATGTATTTTTTCTTTTCCCTTTAAGGATGACACAAAATGAATGCAAGCCATGTGATGGGATCATCTAAATTCTTGGACAATTTCAACCAATAGCATGCCCAGGTTGCAGACTGGGCAGGTCTGGCAGCCACAGAGGGCATAAAAAACTCTGGCAGCCTCTGTTCTCCTTGCAGTCTGCGGTGGGAGTTAGGGTGGGATTGCTGTCTCTGCAACTTGTTACTTTAGGCCAGCCAGGCAGGTGTGTTTCTCTGTGTTCCTGCTGGCTGCAGCCTGGCTCTTAGGGGAGATAAAGAAGAGATTTCTCTTTCAGCCTCCCTGAGGTGCGTACCTCTCGGTGAGTACCCTCCCCTGCCCCACAGTGCAGTCACTCTGTGGCTGCCTTACACCCTGGGCAACACCCGCCGCTGCCTTTGCAGCCTCCCTGTGTGCCTAGTCTATACTGTGCCTCTGCCAGCATCTATTTTTTAGTGTTTCCTGGGGTGTTGGGAGACACCCGCGCACGGAAATGCTTTAAATCGTGCAAAAAGCAGGTAAAAACAAAAAACGAAAAATGAAAAAAGCAAAACAATTTTTTTCAAAAAATTTGCAAAAAATGAAAACAAACAAAAAATGGCCACAACAAAAAACAAAAAAACAAAATGACATTTTTTCGATTTGTGCCAATCTCTATTCCCTACCCCTCAGATTCATCAGCTACGTGACCCCTGGCAAATAGTCCTGTCTCAAGCCTCTAGGACAGTGGTGGCAAACCTTGTGGACCACAACTCCCACAGTCCTTTGCCACTGGCAATACAGGCTTGGAATTCTGGGAGTTGTGGTCCAAAACATCTGGACTGCCAAAGGTTTGCCACCACTGCTCTATGATGTTGTTTACCACACCTAATAAAAGCCTCAGCACTGCCTAGCAGGAAGACGCTGAGCATGCTTGAATCCAACACATTTGTTGTGTAGTTTGTATCGCTACAGTATACTCTCCGCCTCTCAAGGTAATTGGATTCATTGTCGTACTGCTCTAACAGTTAAGAAGTTATTTCCCCGGGGTCCACTGTTTTGTGTCCAGCACTCTGGGATGATCAATGGCAGATCCTGTCCCTCTTCTGTATGATTATATTTCTAGTACAGTAACCCCTCACCTATCGTGGGTGTTAGGGACCCACCCGACCCACGATACATGAAAATCCGCGATATGCGGAAGCTGGTTGGGTGGGGGCGGGGGCGATCAGAGGGTTGGGGGGCGACCGAGAGCGATTTGATTGCTCCCCGCTGCCCCCTGCGCAGCTCCGAGGCCTCCCGGAGGGGCGGGGGTGGCGGGGAGCGATGCTATCACCCCCCCGCCCCCCAGGTACTGTGATCCCGCAATTAGAGATGGGCACGACTCAGAAAAATTGTTCGTTTTCGTTTTCATTTTCGGCTAGGGGTCCGTTTCGGCTCGTTTCCGTTTTCGTGAGCTAATTTCAAAATTTTTCGTTTTCGTTTCGTTATGTAACGAAAACGAAAAAATGAAAACGAAAACGAAAATTTTTTCGTTTCTTCCCATTTTGCTCCATTATGTGCTTTTCCAGTAACAAAAAACGAAAATTGGCTCGAAATTAGTCGTTTCGTTTCCGTTTCCGTTCCAGTTCTGAGCCGTTTTTCGTTTTTCGTTTCGTTATGTAACGGAAACAAAAACGAAAATACCGCTAAGTCGTGCCCATCTCTACCCGCAATATAGTGGGACCGCAGTACCTGAACCGTGAAATGGCGGGGGGGTGACTGTATTTGACAAGTGATTTGATACCTCCCTTCAGATTTCTTCCCTCTAGGCTACAATGCCAGTTCTTTCTGTATTTCCTCATAGGGCTTGCTTTCCAGTGTGTAGGTTCTACATACAATTCTGAGCCCTGGGAATTCTGGCTTCATGGTCACACGTATAGCCTGTATGTAAATCTCTCCTTTTCAGAAGGAGAAAACAATGAGGGAGGGAGTTGGGGACGGGAGGAGCTGTAACAAAGTAATATAGCTGATCTGTTAATGAAAAGTAGACAAAATGTAACATAGGATAATTACTGTCTTATTTACAGGGAATGCAGCTTATATTTATTTTGGATCTAGAAAAGAATTTCTGGAAAAGTTAGTAATGGCTGGAACTCAAATAACCATAGCTTATACTACAAAACAACAATGTCTGCAATGTTATGTGATAATAAGTCTAGATGAAACAACAGACTACAAAATGTTTCTGCTTGTTTTGGAGTAGGGCAAGATAGTTTCTGTCAATACTAACAAGATTTTATGTGCATCTGAGAAATGCTTTCAGGCGATTGCATAAAATGATGATAGCACTGCCTTGTTTTGTGGCCTTGAGAAAATTAAGAGCACGGCATCGGGTGCTTGTGTCATCTTGAACAATCAGCTCATCGTGCTGTTGTTATATTGTGTGTGTGTGCTTTGCTTCAAAAAGGGAAAAGACACTTGCACTGCTGGGAAACATTTGCAGAAATTTGAATGGAAAAAAATGGAAAAAAAATGTTTTCTTGTCCTAACAGGAGAAGCTGGTCTGCTTTCTATGGCAACTCCATGGTGCTATGTTACTGTTTACCTTGTTTATTTACCCAGCTACCTTTGTCTTGCCTTGTTCACTCAATGTTCTTTTCTCAGCCTTGGTATCTGCTTGCTTTTATATCTCCAAAAGCCCCCAAAAGAAAACAAACTATGTTTGACATACAGTGATGTGTTTCAAACTACCCCTGGGCAGGAAGGAAATTCAAAGCAGAGATCAAACCTGTCCCTAGCCTCAATCAAAACAGGGATACCCTTCTTTGTTCTTAACTTCTAACTTGGGTAACCTGTACAGCATATTTCCAATGTGCACCCTACTTCCTATGTGAGACGTAACTGTCCAGAGTGGCATTCATTGCTAGATGGGTGGTAAAAAGAGAAAGAAAGAAAGAAAGAAAGAAAGAAATTCAGAGACACAGACAGACAGACAGACAGACAGACAGACAGAAAGAAAGAAAGAAAGAAAGAAAGAAAGAAAGAAAGAAAGAAAGAAAGAAAGAAAGAAAGAAAGAAAGAAAGAAAGAAAGAAAGAAAGAAATCGGTAGTGATGTGGAAGAGCTACAATGAGAAGGTATTGATAGTGTCAGCATATACAGATGACAGATCTGCAGCACAGTCCTGTTGACAATTGCATCATCTTGACTACCTGTCCAACTGATTTTTATTTTATTTTATTTTTTTGGGGGGGGGGGATTATGTCTAATGTGCTGATCCTATGTAGAAGTCATCCCACACCTTTAGAAAGTCAAAGAATGGAACTCAGTGCGTCTTTTGACTGAAGTAAGGTTTTAGTTCTAGGATGTGAATTTTCCTACTTTTCAAGACATATCTTCAATATTTCTCTCTTCATGGAATAAGTTAATTGTTATTTGTATTTGTTGCCATATTGTTATCTATAGTAGTTCTATTGTGAGGCCCGCTTACTCAGTCAATATACTCATACAAGGAAGGAAGGAAGGAAGCAAGCAAGCAAGCAAGCAAGCAAGCAAGCAAGGGAGATGTTCCAGTGTTTGATTTCTCCTTGTGTTTCCTTAACAAGAGCTGTACTCACAGTATGAAGGGACCATAAGATTCCTTCCAGCTCTGAAGTTTTAAGAGAATTGATTTTTAAAAAAACAAACCAGATTATAAACTACTGTATCGATATTCCTAGAACTTGAAGCAGATAAATTCATGTTAGAATCTGAATACACAAACTCCCTCATACCTCACAGCTGGAACAGTGAAGGTAGATCAAATATTAATCATTGTTGTAAATAAACCAGTGTTATATTCTACACGATGAAGCAAAGGAGCATCACCTCTGCAAAACCAAGGAACTCAAACATTATTGCCCTGTGCACATTTTTAGTGAATTATTCAAACAGCCTGAAATGACATTGGGCCAAAGACATAAAAGAGAAATTATAACCAGTGTTCATCAAGCTATCATTGCACAAATAATGTAGCAAATAAAATCTCATAAAACCACCCCAGATTTATGGCTGTGTTCCATTGCTTATTAAAAAAGATAGCGAGAATGAGCTCTCGCTGGCTCTCCCCCTTGGTTTCAGACAGTTTCATAAAAACTCAAAACGTGTGCTGTGCTATCAAAAGGCTTTGTTCAGGAGCCTGTCTCCCAGCCCAATCCTTATGGTTGCATGCTGTTTAAAATGAAAAGGCCTGCATCATACAGAGCAAAAAGAGAGCAAACACTAGAGAGGGGAGAGCCAGCAAAGGACAAAGGATTTATTTCATGCTGATGCACCAGCACAGGCTACAGTATCTGCAGATTAAAACTGTAAGAGATCATTCAAGAATGAGGTCGTGGAAACTGCAGTGACCGCACTTCCAATCACGCATACCTGCTACTGCGTGATACCTACTTTCTTTCCAAAAAGCAAAGGCAGTGAACCTTTGGCACTGCAAATGTTTTAGACTAAAATCCCCATCATCATCATCATCATCATCATCATCATCATCATCATCATCATCATCATCATAATAATAATAATAATAATAATAATAATAATAATAATAATAATAATAATAATAATTATTTATTTATTTATTTATTTATTTATTTATTTATTTATTTATTTATTGCATTTATACCCCACTTATCTACATTGTGTACTCTAAGCGGCTTACAAGGCTACAATAGCCACACAAATTACAATAAATGCACAGACAGGACAGGTGATAATAACACTAAACAAAGTTAAAACCTATTTTATGTTTTATGCCGCCTTTCTCCCTGGAGGGACCAAGGCAACTTACAACAAATTCATAAAAGTACAATAAAAGCAGTACAATGTAAAAAACAACACAATACCTGTAAAATACTATAAAAATACTATACAATATAATACAATAAAAACAAGATTAAAAAACAGTAGCTGCAGCAGAGTTTAAAAAGCTCCCCAGCCAATGAAACTAAAAAAGTAAGATGTTATAAAAGTTGTTGAAGGCTGGAGGCTCAAAATGCCTGCCTAAATAAGTAAGTCTTAAGGCCTCGCTTGAATATTTCATGGGAGGAGGCGGTTCTCAACTAAAAGGGGAGGGAATTCCATAGTATTGGTGCCACTACTGAGAAGGTCCTATTTCTTGCCACCGCCCCTCACACTCCCTTGGGTGGCGGTACTCGTAGAAGGGCCTTCTCCGATTACCGAAGGGGGCGGACCGGATTATATGGAAGAAGGTGGTCTCTCAGATGACCTGGTCCTAAGCTGTATAGGGCTTTAAAGGTCATAACCAGCACCTTGAATTGGGCCCGGAAGCGAATTGTACTGCCAAAGATAAAAGGCTATGGGGAGTGTAGTCTAAAACGTTTGGTGTGCCATAGGTTTCCTAACACTGCCATAGGGTGTGCCATTGCCCCATGTGGGGCACCACTGGAAGTTGAGTCCTGCCAACTGGACTTCTTTTCTTGGTTGTGAGATCGAAATGTTTCACTACTCATCCAAGTAGCTTCATTGGCCTGGATGACTAAGAACCTCACCTGAATGACTGAGAATCTTCACAGACACACTGAACTGCATGTTACACCATCTATCTAGGTTAGGCGTGGGAAACTTTTCCCCATTCTCTGAATGACACCTTCCTTTATGGAATTCCAAGATGCCCCTGCAAATAACTTTATTAGACCACAGATAGGCACCTATTGTACTTTTGGAGCGATGCTTAAACCATGTCCCATTCTCTGGCCTTCCTGGGCTCTACTCCAAAACAAAACAAAACAAAATCCGGGTAGTGAACAAATTTTGTGCAAATTGCACAAACCCCGTGTTTTGCAATTTGTCCACTTCTCCTTCACCTAAATATAAGCCAAGGGCCATTTTTTTCAGTCCAAAATAAGGACTGAAAAACTCAAGTTATATTCAAGTATATACGGTACCTCAGGAGCTGCTGATCACTATTAGAGGCATTTGAAGTTGGACAACCATCTGTCAGATTTGCTTAGTTTTGGATCCCTGCATTGAGCAAGGTTGTGAGGTGGATTTAATGGCTGTATAGGCCCCTTCTACTTCTATTATTCTATGATTCTATGATTTTATCCCATTGGAACTAGGCCTACTCTGGGAGGCCTAGATCATTTTCACTGCCCATTAAGCTCAATTAGATGGATTCTTTAAGAAGTAAATAAAGAGATAAATAAATAACATTTGGTGAGTATAGGGCAGTGGTGGTGAACCTTTGGCACTCCAAATGTTTTGGACTACAACTCCCAGAATTCCAAGCCTGTATTGCCAGCGACAAAGTACTGTGGGATTTGTGGTCCAAAACATCTGGAGTGCCAAAGGTTCGCCACCACTGGTATAGGGGAAAACAGGAACTCTTTCCCTGGAGGGCACAGCAGCAGGACTTTGGGACTGGAATCCTGATGCTTAGCATAAAAATTCATAACTTACATTAACAGTCAAGAAATAAAATGTCTCTGTCATGATTCTATATGTCCATGTGTGCACGCATACATACCAAGCCAGCATGCACATGTGGTCCAAGAATCTCAGAAGTGACTCTACATTTGTTAACTGGGAATGAACTGAAAGTTACGGATTTTCTTACACTAAAGAACAGAATGTGGGGGGGGGAGAGATTTAAGGATGGGGGATGTGGGGCCCCCAGGAGATGTAGAGATGCTTCCAAAATGGCCCTCGAAGCACCATGTGGTTTCTTCTTAATGAAACAAAATGGTGCTTATGCCATCACTGGCTAATGCTTGGTTATGAGGCCTTGGTATCATCACGTCACCTTTCACACTGTAAAACTTAAATGTCATGTTGCCTCTTGAGCCATTTAAAAAAAAACAATATTCTGGGATACAACTCTACAAGACCGACCTCCCCACTTAATCTGAAGTTAGAGATGAGCCTTCCCTCCTGAGAAACACAGATTTATCACACATTTTATCATCCTTCTTTTCAAAACTCCCACCGAGCTTTCATTTTGAATTTTGATAGATGAGCTACACCGTTCTGTCTGTCCAGGTAGCTGCAAGACAAATAACTAAGTAGGCTGTGATCTTTGGGCAAATTGCTCTTTGCGAGCACAATGAGTTGTGTCAGCTTCCATATACACACTTGTCAGTCAAATTACCCTTGTGACGAAAGAACATGCTACAAGGGGTCTGTTGGAGCAGAGGAGAATCCTGTGGTGTCAAAAGAAATTAGTCCAAGGAAGCTTGGGGTGTGTGTGTGTGGGGGGGGGGGAAAGCCTGGTTTTATTTAAATGAGATGAAGCTTATGGGAAACCAAGAAGCCCAGTATTACACAAGGCAGAGAAAATCACATCTCTGAACTACAAAGAGATGGCTGGTCCTTTGACAATTGGAATTTGTTATAATTAAAAGGAACCTGGCTTCGTCAATTATAGGTGCTCAGTTCATCACCTCTTTCTGTGCATTTTGACAAGCTGTGTACTTCTGCTGTCCACTGTGGAGCAAAAGCCACCAGCAGAATATTTCATGACAGGTAACTTAAGGATGAGTGTGAATTATCCTGTCATACATTCTGACCAGAATGTTCTAACATTATATTTTACATTGCACTTATCTTCATGATTCCTGTTATTATTACTTTTTCATCACCATAGTTACTGCATTCAAGACGCTTCAAGTAAAAAGAAGAAGAAGGAAATAAGGGGAGAAGCAAAGAAGCAAACAAACAAAACCCACTAGGAGACTGAAGCAGGAAGATAATGAATTGAACATAACCACCAATGGAAATGTAGTCCAGATCTATAATACATGTGCAGGCTGCTTACCTGGCATATGACATGTGTTGGTAGCTGTAGGAGCTCTGCCCAACATGTTGCCAGGCAGTAATTAGGCCCAGGACTATAACTAGATTCACCACCATGAGAATAATTCAGCTTTCATGACTAACACAGTTATACAGTTTGCAGGAGCTCATAGTGATGGCTGCATATGACTGACATGCTAAGGAGATTCAAAGGCGGTTGGGAACCATCATGGCTGCCACAATTTAGAGATGCAAAATAAGGGCACATGAAAATTCCCCAATGCACATCCACCCTGCTGAAAATGAAAACATAAAAGGGCAGCTCCGGACTGCCACAGTGCAGGGTGGGGCTCTTTTGCCTGTGCGCCCGGAGGCCTCACATGTGTGCAGTGTCCCTGTCCCTTAGGGGGAGTGCAACCCCATCCAGAACAGGGAGATGGCCCTCTAACCTGTCTGATGAAGCACCCACTAACAGCACTTCTGTCTTGTTTTGATTAATTTTCAATTTATTAACCCTCATCCAGTCCATTATCTGGCCCAGGCACGAGTTCGGTATCATCATCATATAAATTTTATTGCGTGGCTCACAGGGCCATTGCAAAATGCATCAAGTAAAAACAGTACAATAAAAATATCACTAAAATAACAATACAAATAGATAAAAAGAGGCCTGAGGGTACAGAAACCTAGATATCAATTTGACTATTAGAAGTAGTTAAAGCAACTTTCATTTTAATAAGTAAAGAACAGAACCTTGCCATTCGAAACGTAACAAATTTATCTCTATCACAGAGTAAGATTTTGAGCTTTTCTTTATCAGATCTACCAGGATATTTTTCTAAGATGAATTTCAAAAGTCTTTCACGATGGATTCCAAATAGTGGGCAAAAAAGCACGACATGTACCAAGTTCTCGAAAGATTTTTTTTATCACAAGAGCAGACTCTCTTATGGTATGGGGATTGTGTATAACGGCCCTTTAGATTGGCAAGTGGTAGCATATCAAGACAAGCCAGAGTAAATGCTTTTCTATGTTCAAAGTTCGTTAAATCAGCAAAATAAGATGGGCGATTTAGAGGCTTAGGTGTAATGTTCTTATAAAAAAGGGCTGTTTTTAGAGTGCAAAGTGAACCTATATCTGTTTGAACACAGAGGTCAGATAATCTTTGCTTTAGTAAGCGTTTAGCTGCTGTCAATCCAAGGTATCTCACATGCTCTTGGGAAGAACCAAGTTTGGCTACTAGATTCAGTACAAAAAAATTTCCACGATCCAAAGTTCATCTCCCCATAGGATGATGTTAAAAATTCAGAGCGGGTAATAAACAAGATTTTCAGCCAATAATTAATTATTGATTTGCTAATTAGTGTTGTTATTGACATTAATGCCAATTCTAATCTGACTAATGCAGAAGGCGTTGATGGGGGTACTGCCAACAATAGACGGGCAAATTTATTTTGGGTTACTTCTAGGGGGTATAAGTTTCCCATTCCCCATACTTCAGCACCATACAAACTCTGGGGAAGTAGCTTGGTTTTATAAATTTTGCAGATGGGAGGAATCAGGAGGCCTCCTCTGGTCCTACAGAATCTTAGTAATCCAAACATGGCCTTCTCAAATTTCTGTTTTGCAAAGTCAATCTGTGAAGCCCAGGAGCCTGACTGGTGGAACATTACACCTAAGTATTTGAAATGGGTTACCTGTTCCAGTATTCTCCCATCCACCATCCATTTATGAACTTGAGGTCTTCTACTGAAAACCATAATTTTGGTTTTCTCACAGTTGATGTTGACATAATTTTCTATACAGTAGTTACTAAATTGTTTCAAGAGCCTTCTGAGTCCTATTTGTGTGGGGGATATTAGCAGAGTGTCATCTGCATAAAGTAATATTGATATAGCCTTTCCACCTACTCTGACAGGAAAGAATTGTAAACCTGTTAACCTAACCACCATATCATTAACATATAGGTTGAAAAGCAAAGGAGCAAGAACACAGCCTTGGCGAACACCTTTAGATGTTTTAACAGTGTTGGATAATTGACCAGAGATGCCGACTCTAATCTTAAGGGAAGAGTCGGTGTGCAGGTCTTTAATTCTTTCCAACAATCTGGGGTCTATTTTAAGGTTAATAAGTTTTTCCCACAAGCGACCTCTTGGAATGGAATCAAAGATCGATAAATGCTATGTATAATTGCTTTGAAGGTATAATAGAATATTTGTTGATACAGAGAGAGAGAGAGGGGAGAGAGAGGAGAGAGGGTGATTTTTGTCCAGCAGGATTTGGCAGGACACAGCCAATGCTATCCTCACACATATACAGTATAGAGACAGCCTCACCTGGATTGGTGGAAAATGAGAGGTAGAGCTGAGTATTATCAGCATATTGCTGACTCCTCAGCCCAAACCTTCTGATGACCTCCCCCAGTGGTTCCATGTAAATGTTAAACAGCATGGGGGACAATATAGAGCCCTGTGGAATCCCATGACATAAATGCCATGGTGCAGAGCAATTGTCCCCCAGCATCACCTTCTGGACATGGTCAGCCAGGAAGGAGTGGAACCACAGCAAAACAGTGCCTCTAACCCCCAACCTGGCCAGTCTGTCCAGAAGGACACCATGGTTGATGGTGTGGAAAGCAGCTGAAAGGTCCAGGAGTATCAACAGGGTTGTACTCCCCCTGTCTCTCTCCCGGCAAAGGTCATCATACAGGGTGACCAAGACAGTCTCTGTACCAAAATTCGGCCTGAAACCCGATTGAAACGGATCCAGAAAATCCATTTCATCCAGCAGCGGCCACCACCCACTCCAATACCTTGCCCAAATAAAGGAGGTTTGCTACTGGTCGGTAGGTTTATAAGGCCTTGCCATGCGGCCTCTTTCTGGATCCAGCTGTCTTCTCACCCTCCCTCCCAAATAAGAGAATGAGATCAGATGGTCACATAAGGGCCAGATGTTGGACAGAGTGGAAGTGAGTTTTCACCCACCCCATTCTCTTTAAGGTCAAAGGGAGATTTATAACAGGTCTCAATTGGCAGGTAGTGCAAGAGGTAAATTTAAGTCAGGTGAAATTTATTGAATAATCTTCCCTAGTGAGCTGGTAGACCTCAATATGAATTAGGGAATGGATTAAGAAATTAGGAACATTAGGTGTTAGGTATAAATAGTTTCAGAGCTGCCTAGATGCCGTAAGCACATCTGATCTCGCCCAATTTCGGAAGCTAAGCAGGGTCGGCCCCGGTTAGTACTTGGATGGGAGACCACTAAGGAATACCAGGTGCTGTAGGCGCCTGGAGTAGGAATTGGCAAACCACTCCAGTATTCCTGCCAAGAAAACTCCATGGTCATGGGGTCACAAAGAGTTGATCACAACTGTAACGACACAACACACACACACACACACACACACACACACATAAATAGGTTCAAAGATTAGGAATGAGGGCTGTTCAGACCACAGGTTTTGGGAGGGCACTAAACAGGTGGGCAGCACCCTTCTAATCATATTAGGAATTATTAACTGATCCGCTTGCACTGCATTCATTGCCCCCTTGTTTAAGGGATGTTTACCACTAGAACTGACTGAATTTCATCTAAGTAAACTGTGGCCCAGTTTTAATCCCACAAATGTGTCTTGCCTCTTTATTTCCGGGCTGGATGGGCAAAGGAAACTCTAACAAACATACACATTCCCTTTGCCCTGCCAAACATGAAATGATCACCAGTCATGGGCATAAAAGGATTTATCAGATTGATCTGAGCCCTCTTGGAGCTCCACATCTGGAGTTTTTAGAAGCGCTTGGGCTTTTCATTCATGCTTGGGCATCCATTTCCTTTTGCTCTGCACTTCCTGCTTATCTCGTATTTCTCTTGTTCCCAGAATGAGACTAGCTGGCACAAGTGTTATCCTCTTCACTACCACCACCATCTCCATGAAATTTCAACTTTTTAAACCTCTAAAGTGCCAAAGCAATAATTTATTTATTTATTTAAATACTCCCGGGGCTTCAACAATTCACTTTGAATTGATTCAAAAAACTTATATATAATATATATATATATTCTGAAACCAAACCATATCTTAACATAAATCTCCCTATTTTCTTTTCTTTTGTTTTTGTTGAGTTAGCCTACCTGTAGCTGACAAGACATCTCAGTCAGGTCTTTTCACGATTCATCACCTCCATGCAAGACCAAGACTAGAGATGTGACCTTTTCTCATAAATGGTTCTGTAATATTTGGAAATGACCTCTGCACAAAATTTCTACTCTTCTCCTTTAAGAAATATGACACACATGCAACGGGAGAGCAAGGGTCATTTTTAAAAATGTGGAAATCCACATGCATCCCCACCATGCTTCAAAGACCATGTGCAAGGGCCATTGTCATTCAACACAATCAGCATCATTTGCTTTAAGTAATGGGGATGTTAAAGCTTTAGTTGAGCAATTCAGCTTAATTAATTATTTAATTAATATATCTTTTATTTCTCTTGCTGTGAATACCATAAAATGAACTGTAGTCTTATGGGGCAATCATAATATTATACCTTTTCTCTGTTGTATTTGCAAATAAGCCCAGAGAGAAGTCACATCTCTAACCATATTATATGAGGACTCACTGAGATTTTAATTAAAAAAATTATGAACTCAGGTGTAGCTCATGGACTTACTGCCACACCAAACCACAGTCATTGGGCCACTGACACACAAACTGATAGGAGCACACACTTCTTCCATAGCAAACATAAGAGAACGTTCATTAAGCAGTTCATGATGACCACATCAAGTGATGCCTTCTGAAAGAGCAGCCTGTGGCTGACAAAATGCATCATGAGGTATGCAAAGAGAACTTGAAAAACAATTCTTCTCAATAAAGAGAGTTTGCAAACTTTGTTGCCAATCATCATTTTTAGTAAGACTGAGCTAGGAATCCCAATTTGGGCATCTAGGCTGCAATGGACTTCATTGTACCACATCCTCAGTAGAAGAGCATATTCTTCCTGTCTGAGGGTGCAAGATGTTCTAAACTCCCACTGGCAAAATCCTCAGTTATGCAGTCCCTAGGCAGATAAAAGCTTGATTCAACAATTCCTTCTGGTATAGAGGGTCAAAGACAACGGTTGACACCAAGCTGCTGTTACAGCCTGACAAGACCCTGGGAAGGAGATTCTCCCAATGGTCTTCAGTCCTTCAGTTCATGGCAGAAGCTTGGGTGTTTCCAATCCATTCTTCATGATGTGCATGATTATTCCAATTAAATGGCTTTCCCTTTGAAAACGCTGGGGGTTTGCAAAGGGTTTGATGGACCTTTTGTGACAGAGTCCCTGGTTTTTATACAGCCAATGAACACATTCAAGTAGTCCTAGTCTTTTGGAAAGATACTGGCCCTCTGCTGACCAAATGCCAAGCGAACTTTCATGCTTTTTAAAATTCTGAACACCATTAAACTACGTTTGCATGGCATAATGAAAGCTCTGCATGAGCAAAAACTGGAGCAGAAGAGCTAATTAATTAGACAAGGTTTCGGCAAAAGATATAAAGAAGTGTTCCTTCCTGAGAGTGTTATTGTTTATTTCAGACCCAAGCATGTAAACTGTGAAACGTGGGCATCAAAGCCTGCACCTTGGGGTTAAGTTTGCTTGTGTTGTCACAAACAGAGTTATTAGGGGGAGTTATTTATTAATTGCTACTTATAAACTTATCACTGCAGCCCATCCACATTAGAAAACCATCACAGGCCAGTTTTCCTTTTCTTCCTGGAGTTTTCAATCCAAATATTTATTCTCTCCATTACAAAGAATTCCCATGCACTGGTGAAGAGTTTCCAACAAGCTCCCTCTCGTCATATCTCCATTTTGTTTTACCTCATTAGATCAACAAAGGCTGATGCTTCACATCCATCTCATCGCTGTTTGCAGTCCCACTTGGGACCGGTATGAAGTAATCTAACTGCACATCCATTGCGGGACGAGGGGAGTTCATCCTGACCATGCCCCCTGAACTGCGATTTAAGCAGGATGAGAGATTCCCCTCCCTGGCCTTGGGAATCTGCTTGACATGCTTCTTGTTCCGAGACGAGTGCCCGTGAGGTAAGGCTCGTCATGCAAAGTGCCATTCTCAGTGATTTTCCAAATTCCACCATGCTTACACTCCTCACTGAGTAGCAGTGTGATTTCTCAATTTCCAGTGCAAATGAGACCCTGGTCTTCTTTTTCCCATTTATTGTCCTGGTGTGTTGCTTAGCATTTGGCACAAGAAATAGTCAAGTTCTGTATAGCTCAGTGCTTCCCCCGCCCCCACAGAATCTTGTGCAGAAAATGTGGCATTTTGCAAGAATTGTGCCGTTTCAAGAATTCTGAGCAGATTGGTGTTTCTCCTTGCACAATTTCTTGAGGGGAGGGATAAATGATGTGTACAGTGGACCCTCGTATAACAAACGGTTTGCATAACATAAAATCTGTAAAACATAAAAAGTGAGTTTTCGCCCATCCCATTCTCATTACTGGGTTAGGCAGGGTTTCTATTCCTTTTGGTCACAATGGCAGGTAGTGCAAGGTGTTGGTTAGGTGAGTTTCAGGATATGTGGCCCAGTAAGGGCACCGGACAGACTTATAAGGAATACTTAGAGTTCAGGTTAAGTTTAATTAGATATTAATATGATAGGTTTTCTTAAGGTTGTTGTTATGACTGTCTTGGGGGAATTTTTCCTGAGTTTTTATTTATTTATTTATTTTTATTTATTTATTTATTTATTTATTTATTTAGAATATTTTTACCCACCTTTCTCCTTGGAAAAGGACTCAAGGTGGCTTACAATAATGAGGAACGATATACAGTCCAGAACATTTAAGATATATTCAAGTTAAGAAGGACATGGAATTTGAAGAAGCATCCTAGAACATTAAAAAAGGTAACACTAGAGCTACAAAGAGTAGGCAAGAAAAAAAAATCCATTACGAGGGGTGAAAAGCAACACTGAGAACACTCGTGTCCTTCTGAAACCAGTCAATGCATTCATGTATGGTAATCCATATAAAGTCACATAGTAGGTAGTCCCTCATTCAGGGAAAGCTTGCCTGAAGAGGAAGGTCTTTGCCTGCTTCTGGAAGTGTGCTAAATAAGGACAACAGCACATTCCCAGTTAGAAACTCAGGCTAATATGATCTAGGCTATAAGTTCACTGGTACTATGGTAGGCCCCCTCTTTTTTAAAACTTAAAATTAATTCAATCAAGGTGTGGCCCTGTTTAACTCCATTACTTTGTGTCGGATGATTATTTTGGGTCTGGAGCTGCAAAGGAATGTTGTCAATTCATAGGCTTTCTATAAATTGGAATTACTTGATGGCACATGACAACATATTTCACAATTTATGCGACGCAGAGACGCTGTGACTGGCTGTGTATTTTGAATATTGTAGCAATTTTCAAAACTGGCCTGTGCAATTTCTTGGAGTAGGAAAAGATGAGCAGTAAAGGACTTGATGCCTCATTCTCCATAGTTGGAAGTGAAATACACAGATATTAGAAGAATTGATTATTCTTTCCTTGCTGGGTAATGATGAGATTCACATAATGCAGACACAATAAATAAACCTGAAGATTCACAAGAAGGGACTGTAAATCTTGAAGTCGGCTCCATTTGTTTATAGTGAAGAAACAGCTGCCTTCGAATAAGGAGCAACAATGCAAGAATGCTAATTTGGCTCCTTGCCTGGATCTCAGTGCTAATGAGTGTGTAGTTTTACATATGGCTGCATTTCATTGTGATCTTTTGAACCATCCTTATGAAAAGCTAACCATTCTCCCAAACACTTGGAATTATTTAACCAGAGTTATAATTCACATGGCAACTGCTTATGACAGATACTCAAGCATGTGATCGGTGAAGCTTTACACATGCATCCTCAGCTCCTTAATGAAGAATAATTCATCCCCTCAGGTCAACGGCTAATTTTTAACAGGGGGCATGTTTTGAAGAAAACAAGGTTCTGAAGGGGCCACAGCAGTGGCTCAGTGTAGCAAGCTTTTCCCTCACAAGACATACAGTAGATAATGAGCTTTTTCTTTTACCCCATTGCAAAATAGATGGGGTCAAATCTATTATTACTATTATTAGTATTGTTTCAATTTACATCTGTGAAGATTCTCAGTCAACCAGGTGAGTTTATCTGGAAGTTGAGTCATGGCTACTGGACTTCTTTTTTGAGAGATAGAAACGTTTCACTGTTCATCCAAACAG
>JAHTLZ010000379.1:54686509-54702095 GCA_023846285.1 Phrynocephalus versicolor | reverse complement strand
ACTCACTTTACTAACTTCAGAAAGTTGGACGGTTGAGTCTGACCCTGCCTGAACCTGTTGCATACCTGTCAAGTGTCCTGTTTTGGCTGGGACATTACCATTTTTCAGCCTTTGTCCTGCTGTCTTCCTATAATATTTATTTTCCTGGAATTGTCCCAGGCGGTTGGAGACAAAGGCTAAAGTTTTCTTTATCTTTCTGCTTCGTGAAGATGCATTGGTGGGTGTGAGGAATACAGTAACAATCATGTTGTGGACAGACTACAAATCCGAAAGGCCTTTGCAGGATTGTGGGAGCAGTGGCCTACGCAGAGTGGTGCTAAGGCTAAGACGTTCTTGCTCCAGCCTCTGCTCAGTGCCCAGGCTGCTCGATTCCCTTTTAAATACCTAGGTTGGCCCTGCCACCCACCTCTCCTTGCCACCTGATGCCCCCTTCTGCAGCCAGCTAGACTGCCTGCCTGCCTGCTTTCTTTCCCCTCCCTTCCCTCCGCAGCTATCCTGCTCGACCCCATCACACAGGCAGTCACTTCAATCCATGGTGAAAGGCCAAGAGGTCCTATGGCCGCCACCCCACCCCATCCCCCGCTCATGGCCCCATCCAACAATTCCCACACTCCCACCCAAGAACCTGAACCTGGCACGAGAAAGCCACCCCAATTTCCCCATCTGAACAGGCAGCCAATCAGAAGCCACGTTGGTGATATCCATCCTTCCTATTCCGGCGTGGTATGAGGGACAAACTGAGCACCACACACTGCAGGCATACATTTGTGTTTGTGTTTGCGCACACAAACACACACACACATTACACCTCCCTCCTGTCCCGGCCAGAGCTGGGGAAAAGTTGACAGGTAAGACCTGTTGGGGTCAAACTCCAGTCATGAGCAGAGGTTTGTCTGTGGGACTGCCATGTGCTCCCATCTCTAGTATGGAGAGCCGAAGGGACAGGGTTATTGAGGTACCCAGAAGGTGGGACTGTTCCATGTGCACACCTTGCTATAACAACAGCCAGGGTTGACTCCAGATGTCTACCTCTATATAGCTGGTTCATGACTGCCACATCCAGGCTCCACCTGGCTGTCATTTAAAACAGGAAGAAGAAGAGATGTGGATGAACTAAAAAAAAAAAAAGCACTAGTAAGTTCATCAAACCTCGCTGCTTTATTAGTCAAGCCAGATCAGGTTTGTCAAAGGTGATGAATCAAAATGAATGGAACAACATACTTTTTAAGCAATTTTTTGTTCATATGGTTCATTTGCCCATTTCCACTCCCCACTTCCCTTTACAGGCTGCTCCTGACCATCGGAAACATTAGGCAACCTTGGAAGAGACCAAGAGAGTACTGGATTGGCAGTTCAGGCATCTAAACATACAGTCAAAGGGCTCTTTGGGAGTACCTTGTCTTTATTTACACGACAATGGATTCACAAGATCCATTTTTACCTAACAGCCACTTCCATTTGTCAGATAAGCCCGTGTATTATGGGACCAGGTTAGCTCAGATTTACAGTGGCGTCTTGCTTCTCTGGTACGGCAGCCTGTGTCTCCCCATTGACCGCACAACAACCCCTGTTCCTCATCTCAGATCTTCAACATGGCATTGTCCATCGGGTTTGGGGAAAGGGTGTTGCCCCTCCCCATTCCACCCCATATCAGTGGTCTCTTCTACTCCCTCTTCTACTCCGAGCTAGACAGTCTGTGGATTTCTGAGATACGACACATCTTGTAAAGCACAAATAGTACTCACATACTGATGTTCCAAAATCATTTCTCAACTAATGTTTATAGTGTGAGGGAGAGTTGTGGTCCAGCAACATCTGGAGAGCTACATGTTTGTGCTCTCACATAAAGTGGGCCTCTCAGGTTGTCATAGAATTAATAAGATTAATAAAGACATTGTTTACCAGTAATGTGTAGAACCAAAGTAGATTAGTTGTCCTAAAGAGGACGTCTGTGGCAGTGGCTGCATTAAGGAGAAATAATGAGGAGCTCATCTACAAGAGAGCTGGAAGCTTGCCAGGGTGAAAAATAGCAGGAAGATGAGTAGAAAAAGTGCCCATTACAGAAATTTCTGAAATATAGTGTTTCCCCAGGGAACCAGTCTAAAGACAGTATGCCTCACTCTCTGTACAGGTTTTTTTTTTTAGACAGTGACTTTTCCAAGGCAATAGTTCTACATAATATATCCAGATCCAAACATTCACCACTAGTTTATTTAACCCAAGGAAGTATCTCTGCTCAGATCAGCATTAAAAAGATGGCATACAATGAAAAGACATTGGGCCTTTTCACACGAACCCTAAACTCCACGGCAAATGGCTCCCAGCTCCGGAGCCTAAAACTGTTTCCCCACCAGCTCCGGAATTTACAGAAAATTAAGTGCGACCACGCCCACCTAAGCGCATCCCAGCGCACTTTTCAGGTACCTGCTTTCTGGGGGTGAAAATCCCTGATGCGGATGTAACCTAGTGAGTGCCGGGCTCTCCTTGCTTCTATTTGTTGTTTTTTTGCCCCCCGCCCCTTTAAGAGACAGGAATCAGGACGACGACGGGGCTCGGGGTGGCTTCGACCAGCAAACGGAGGTGAGCCTGCATTCTTTTCTCCCTTTTTTTCTCCCTCCCCTCACGCAGACAGGAGCAAGGAAGTGCGGAGGCATGGGAACACAGGAAGAGCAACAACCCCCAAGATCTCTGGTCCGAATTTAAGTGGCCAGCGGATCTTAGGGGTCGTGTGAAAAGGCTCATTGTAATACATCTGACATACTGAGTTTGTTGATAGCCAATTTCTTCAGTGTCTTTTCTTCCTTGCAGAATAGTTTTAATTTTTCAGATATTTGATCCTGTCCTGCTTCAAATGTAACATTACTCTTTTTTTTTTTTTTTTTGCTTTAAGCAAGCTTTTTATTTTGCACTATCTTGTCTTTCCTGATGCAAGGTCTACTCTAAGGCCTAAGTCTGTTCGGTTCCTGGGGAGAAAACTTCCTAGGAAATGTACAGATATTGAAAGCTACTTTAATATTTTTCTTGAAGGAACTTTTTCTGTTACTCTTTATATTGAGGAAAACAGGTCACTATTATCACTATGACTGCTGCATTTCAAAAAAGCTAGTTTGTTGCACTGCAGTTATTAATACATTTTGGCCCTGGTCCCACATCCCTTTAAAAGCAGTTTAAATTACCAGATAACCTGTGTCTAAAAATGGCGTCCCCACGGCCACCGGGCTTTTTTAAAAAGGGGGGGGGAGAAAACCCAGTAATGATCCCTTAAGCGAGGTTTCTGTGACTCACCCAAGAGGTAGAAAAATGTTTGCCTTGCTTTGAAAATCCAGCTTTTAAGGAGGCAGACGCCATGAGACCATGCAAATGATCCGGGTTTCTTTTTCTTTCTTTTTTCATAGCACCGACCGGCTGTTCCTGGAGCGGATGGGCTGTGCTTCTTTAAATTGCTTTTCAACTTCGGAGAAACAGGAAGCTCTATCCGGTCCTACAAGTTTTAATTTTCCCCAGCCAAGTGGTCCTTTTTTTCAAATGCTAGTGCCATCTGCTGGCCAAGGGGGCTGAACTTCACTTTAAAATAAAAAAGAGCTTTTGACATGGGAACTCTTGTCCCACATTTAAATCACATGATGGGACAAAGAGGAAAAGCCAGACCTTCAGAAGATGAGAATCAAAACCCAGGTGTGACCACGGCCTTTGTTACTTGGACTAGCACACCAGATAGGAGAATACTCTTCCCCTTGTGGTCAGGTCTGACACTGCATAGCAGTAATTGTGCACTAGTAGAAGGCATTATGATGCATGCCTGATTGTCCTCAGTTTGCATTATCAACAACACTACCGGATATCTAAATGACAGAGAGACAAATGCAACAACACTTCCAAAGTCACTCATTGAAGGGCAGTATTCCACACGAGGATTTTGGTAATAATGTTTAATTTATAACCAACAAAATTATTTTCTGCCTAAGCAGTAGGAATTATGTCAGCAACCGAAGCAGATTGCACCTGATGAAAGATTCAGTTTTTAAATCTCATGGTGTACAAGGCTGCACATAATTTTACCTTATTGCATGTGAAGTACGGTATACTCTGAACTCAAAAAAGGAAGTCTTGAATCAGAACTTTCGGAGAGGGTAGCCGTGTTAGTCTTTTCAAGAATTTCAGGCACAAATCAAAGAAAAACAAAACAAAACAGAAACAATCTCTGGTAGACAATAACATCATACCTACATTTGGCCAATTTGTTGATAATGTATAAATGCAAGTATAACATTGTGCGCTTGTGGTGGAATATTTGAAAAAGACACTAGTCACTTATCTAGAGCCCTTTTAAAATGCCCCCGTCCAAGAGCGAGCCTCTCAGAGTTTCAGGTTGGTGATTTTTTAAAAGGGTTCCAGTGGAGGAAAAATTGCTTGCCCGTAACTCTGAGAGGCTCGCTGTTGGGAGGGGCATTTGAAAAAGGCTCTAGCCTTTGACAGCTCAGTTGGAGCCTTTTTAAAATTGTCTGCCCGGAACAGTGAGCCTCTCAGGGTTTCGGGCAGGCAATTTTAAAAAGGCTCCAGATGAACTGTCAAAGGCTAGAGTCTTTTTCAAATGCCACCCCCCAAACAGCGAGTGTCTCAGAGTTTCGTGTGGTTGATTTTTAAAAGGGTTCCGGTACAACTGTTGTGTGTTGTGTTGTGTCGTTGAAGTCATGACCGACTCTTCGTGACCCCATGTCCATGGAGTTTTCTTGGCAGGAATACTGGTGTGGCCTGCCAGTTCCTACTCCAGGTGCCTACATCGCCTGGTATTCCCTGGTGGTCTCCCATCTAAGTACTAACCAGGGCCGACCCTGCTTAGCTTCTGAAATCAAGCGAGATTGGATGTGCTTAGGGCACCTAGGCAGCTGGAGCCTTTTAAAAATGGATGTTCTCCCGGAACAGGAGGGTTGGAAGGCAAGCTGCAGTGGTGATCCACCCCTGCCCTTTGCACTGCAAGCCTCCAGGGCTGGGAGAAAATCCATTTAAAAATGTCTCACCATAAGCACTTTGGCCCCAGCTGCTTGCATTGCCACCCTCTTGGCAAGAGCATGGCCCATGGATCTTCTCCCAGCCCGTGCTGCTTGGAAGCCAAGCAGCAGCAGCAAATCACCACCGCTGCTTCCCTTCCCAGCAGCACGGACTGAGAAAAAAATGTTCTACAAGTTTTTCCTATCCCCAGAAATTACATTCATCTTAAAAGCTTTTATTTTTTCATCTTAAGCGGCATTGGTATTGCTGTACGAGGAGAGCCTACCCAAATTTGTCTGGATTGAGCCTCCTGGCTGACTGAATTGGAATTACATTTAATTTTTTTAACCTAGTCAACATTAGAAAAGGGCCTGACAATTGGAGCTGCCTTATGCTCCTATGATTTCTAAAATCAAAATCACAACTTTTGAAATCATTCATGCTGCATCTGATTGATTGATTGATTTTCATTTTTATAACACTCCCTTTCTCACGGTAAACGGACACAGATAGTATGTCACCAACTATTTGGTGGAACGGTGCTCAGTGTTTCCTACTCATATTGCCTACTCATATTTGACAGCTTGAGCTTCTGGATAGCAGAAGGCCAAACTATACTGTTTCCTTGCACCTCTGCAGGCCTAAAACCAGGAACTAATATACTATAATTGCATACTTAAGGGTCATGTTCCTAATCCCCAGTATACAGCCATTCAGACATGATATCCATCAGCTGCTGATACCAGTTATTGAACTGTTTCTGTTTTGCATCATTTCATAATCTTTGTCATTCCCCCAGAGGCCGATGTTACCGGCCAGAAATGCATTGCCAGAGAAAGCTCAAAATCTCTGGAATTTGAGTTCTCCCTTGGTCACTGTAGGATTTGCTCAGGCTCTGTAGATTCGTCTACTGCTCATGTGTGAGAAAACATCTTTTAAATTACAACCAAGCAACCAGCTTGGGCTCGATTTGAACGATCTTATGTCCCTCGAAAGATTAACTGTAATTGGTATTATAGGACACATTCTTTAAAGCCAGAGTAAGCTTTATCATCTCAAAACTGAGGGAAGATGTTGAATTTACAGCATTAAGGGCACATTTGTGCCAAAGAGTGATTATCATACAAGCAATATTTACTTTGCTAAATTGGGAATTGTTCGGAACCAGCTGTGAGGATGCCAGACAGTCAAAAAGACATACAAAGGGTCGGAGAAGGCTAAAACAGCACAATCAAAGATCAACCTGCCTACAAATTAGATAAGATTGGGGCAGATACTGATATATTCCCTCCTTAAAATTTATTGTTGAACAGATATAGCCGACCCTATTCCTAATTTTTCTTTTATCTTACTAAACCTCACTGTAGACATGAAGGAAAATATATCAGGTGGCTTGCCACTATTGTTACATATTGCATTTTCCCATCTTTAAGAAATCCCACATATATAAGACGTCCCCCTTTCCAACCTAAAATTAAAGTTTTGCAGCCACATGGTTCTCTCCTCAGCTAACTTCCATGTCTATGACAGCCCTGCATTTTTAGCTGAACAATTTTCGACAAAAAATATAGTCTTATACATAGAAAAATATTGTATACAATCAACAGGAGGATTGTAGAGCACCCACTACAGCCCCCAAAACATTCCCCTTTTTATAAGAAGGAGATAAATCTGCAGAAATCCATTTGAGAACTACTCTCCAAGGATTATTTGTGACCACCTGAACTATCTTCCAAGCCTCGTATAAGTATGAACTGTCCATGTGGAGCATGTTCGTTTCATGCATCAACACCAAGAGATGAGGGAGAAATCTATATTCATTGGCCAAAATCCTGTTACTTTACATAGTAAATCACACACTGGAGTAGATTTGGTAAGAACTCCCGTGTGAGTTGCATTGCTTCAAATGAGCCTATTAGAATCAGTTTAGTTTAGTAGTTTAGTATAGAAAGTCTTTTTGAATTAATGGAACTTACAGGGCAGTTGACTCATCAAATCCCCATTCATTTAATGGGCTTACTCTTGTGTGATTTACTACATAAAGCAACAGAATTTTGGCCACTGTGGGTTCAGTCAGACAGTTACAAAGGTGTGTGCCTCATTAAGCCAGAAAGGGTCACTTTAAGGCAGGCATGTCCAAAGTCAGGCCCGAGGGCCAAATGTGGCCCGTTTTCAAATTTTGAGCAGCCCACAGCCTCTTCTCCCTGCCAGCTCAGCCTGTCATGCACCCCACCAGCTGGACCCTCCCCATACTGGATGGAGATGTCAGCTTGCAGTTTTATGGTTTGCCTGCCCTCCCTGCCTCTGTCCATCCCCACCCAGCCACCTGTCCAACCTACCCTTAGACCTTGTTGCAAAGTCTAACAAATTCCTTACTGCCCTTGCAGACAATTTCATGGCCCAGAAGGTAGAGCAGGCAACAAGAGGCAAAACCATTTTAGATCTGGTCATAACCAATAAGGAGGACCTCGTAAATGGGGTCGAAGTGGTGGGATCATTAGGTAAAAGTGACCATGCCCTCTTGGATTTTGTTATACAGTTGGAAGGTGAAGTTAAGCATAGTCAGACAAGAATCCTGGACTTTAAGAAAGCCAATTTTTGTAAACTTAGGGAATTATTGGCTGTAATTCCATGGACCGACACACTGAAAGAGAAGGGAGTCCAAGATGGATGGGAGTTCCTTAAAAGCGAGATATTAAAGGCACAATTTAAAACTGTTCCAACAAGAAGAAAATATAGGAGAGGTCTAAAGAAACCGCAATGGTTTACTAAAGAACTTTCAACCCAGCTAACTATAAAGAAAAACAAGTACAAGGAATGGAAAAATGGGAATTGCACCAAAGAGGAATATAAGCAAACAGCTAATCTATGCAGGGGGATGGTAAAAAAAGCTAAAGCTCAAAACAAACTTAGACTTGCCAGAGACATTAAAGATAATAAAAAGGATTTCTTTAGTTATGTCCGCAGCAAAAGAAAAAATAAGGAAATGATAGGCTCCCTGTGTGGCGATAATAACCAGTTACTAACAGGAGACAAGGAAAAGGCAGAACTATTCAACACCTTCTTTGCCTCTGTTTTCTCCAAAAAGGAAGAAAGAGAACCACTGGGACAAAGAGTAGATGAGGTAGGATGGGAATTGCAACATAGAATAGGTAGACACCTGGTACAGGAACACCTGGAAACATTAAATAATTCTAAGTCTCCTGGGCCAGATGAATTACACCCAAGGATATTAAAAGAACTGGCGGAAGTAATTTCAGAACCATTGGCAATCATCTTTGAGAAGTCCTGGAGAACAGGCAAAGTCCCCATCGACTGGAGGAGGGCTAATGTTGTCCCCATCTTCAAAAAGGGAAAGAAAGAGGACCCAAATAATTACCGCCCAGTCAGCTTGACTTCAATTCCTGGAAAGATTCTAGAGAAGATTATTAAACAGGCAGTCTGCAAATATTTAACAAACAATGCTGTCATTACAAGAAGTCAACATGAGTTTCTTAAAAACAAGTCATGCCAGACTAATTTGATCTCTTTCTTTGATAGAATTACAGGCCTAGTGGATGAGGGGAATGCTGTGGATATTGTTTATCTGGACTTTAGTAAGGCCTTTGATAAGGTTCCCCATGGTATTCTTGCTAAGAAGTTAGTAGAAAGTGGGATAGATAGTGCTACTGTTAGGTGGATTTGTAATTGGTTGACTAATCGCACCCAAAGGGTGACCATAAATGGCCTCTCTTCAGCTTGGAGAGACGTGACCAGTGGGGTGCCCCAGGGTTCTGTTCTGGGTCCAGTGCTGTTCAATATCTTTATTAATGACTTGGAGGAGGGAATAGAGAGTATGCTAATTAAATTTGCAGATGATACCAAATTGGGAGGGGCTGCAAATTCCCTAGAGGATAGGATGAAAATCCAAAATGACCTTGACAGACTAGAGTGCTGGGCCAAAGCTAACGAAATGGATTTCAACAGAGGGAAATGTAGGGTACTACATTTAGGTAAAAAAAATGAATTGCACAAATATAAGATGGGGGATACTTGGCTGGAGGATAGTACCTCTGAAAGGGATCTGGGAGTCTTGGTGGACCACAAATTGAACATGAGTCAGCAGTGTGATGCGGTGGCCAGGAAAGCCAATTTGATTCTTGGTTGCATCAACAGAACCATAGTGTCTAGATCAAGGGAAGTGATAGTACCACTCTATTCTGCTCTTGTCAGACCCCACCTGGAGTACTGTGTCCAGTTCTGTGCACCTCAATTTAAAAAGGATGTTGACAACCTTGAGCGGGTGCAGAGGAGGGCTTCCAGGATGGTTGAGGGCCTGGAGGAAATGTCTTATGAGGAACGGCTTAGGGAACTGGGAATGTTTAGCCTCTCTAAAAGAAGACTGAGAGGGGATATGATAGCTATGTATAAATATTTGAAAGGATGTCATATTGAAGAGGGAACAGGTTTGTTTTCCATAGCTTCAGAGACTAGGACTCGGGGCAATGGTTTCAAACTACAGGAAAAGAGATTCCATTTGAACATTAGGAAGAACTTCATGACAGAGCTATTCGGCAATGGAATATGCAGCCATAGAGGGTGGTGGAGTCTCCTTCTTTGGAGGTTTTTAAGCAGAGGCTGGATGGCCATCTGTTGGAAATATTGTGATGGGGTTCCTGCATGGCAGGGGGTTGGACTAGATGGCCCTTGAGGTCTCTTCCAACTCTATCATTCTATGATTCTATGATTCTATACCCACCCATGGCTCCTTTGCTGCAGCGTCCTCCCTGCCTCCTTCCATGTTATAGAGACTTGTCCAAAGTCCTGCTTGGGGGCCAAATGTGGCTGAATGGTCGACCCCCACACATTTTCACCTCACCAAATCTGGCCCTCCTTGCTAAAAGTTTGGACACCCCTGCTTTAAGGGGAGTGATGTCCCTTAAAATGACCCTTCAGTCTTCTGGGTTTAACTGTAGACCAGCTTTCCAAAGTAGCAGCCCTACAGCTGGACCAAAAAGATCACCAAGAAACAAATCATACTACATTGCTTCATAAGCAGACCAAATTGTAATCTGTTTCTCTGTGTGATCACACATGGAGTCATGAAATCCAATCCTAGCACTGGATTGAGGAATATAAACTAGAGATGGGCAAGAACTATTTATTTATTTATTTATTTATTGAGCTTATATACCGCCCGTCTTCCTGAAGGAACTCCAGGCAGTTTACAACAAACAATGTTACAAAATAGCAGTTAAAATGACACAGAGTTAACCAAATAACAAAACAATAAAAACCAAAATTGCAGATGGTGGGACGGGGGAAAAAACAACAACTTTAATTGAATCAACGAAACGCCTCCCGGAAGAGGAGAGTTTTTAAAGCTTTCCGGAAGGCTGGCAGGGACTCTGCTAGGCGCACTTCTGGTGGAAGATGATTCCACATGGTGGGGCCAGCCACAGAGAAGGCTCGGGCACGGGTGGATGTTCTCCAAGCCTTCCTTGGCGTGGCCACACGCAGCATGTGCGCTCACGACCACCTAGTCGGATGGGCCGGTGTTAACCGCTGGTCGATCCGCTCTGTCAAGTAGTCTGGTCCTAGGCCATGGAGGGTTTTATAAATCAAAACCAGGACCTTGAATGTGATTCGGGCCGCAACGGGCAGCCAATGCAGGCGGGCCAGAACTGGGGTGATGTGGTTGAACCGACGCACACCCGCCACCAGTCTGGCTGCCGCATTTTGAACCCGCTGCAGTCGCCGAAGGAGACTCAAGGGCAACCCCATGTAGAGCGCATTACAATAGTCCAGTCTCGAGATCACCAGCGCTTGCACCACAGTCCTGAGGGAATCCCCATCTAGATATGGATAGATCTGAGCAATTTGATGGAGATGAAAAAAGGCAGCCCTGGACACAGCGGCCACCTCGGCTTCCATGGTGAGCGCCGGGTCCAGGACTATGCCCAGATTCCAGACGGTGTCCGAAGGCCAGAGGGAAACGCCCTCTAGAGTGGGAAAAGGGCCTCCATAGCTAGATGGGGAAGCCCCAAAGAACATAACCTCGGTCTTGTCAGGGTTGAGTTTGAGCCTGTTAGCCCTGGTCCATTCCATGACCATGCCCAGGCACTGATCGAGGGTCTGGACAGCCTCATCTGCAGTGGTGGAAAAGGAGACAATGCTGTTTAGAAACAGCATTCAGATACTGGGCAACAAATGTCCATGCTTATTCTTGCAGCAGTAACCTTGAGATTAGACTGCTGTAGTACCCTTCATGTGGGGTTCCCCTTGAAGACAACTCAGAAGCTACAATTTGTACAACATGAGACTGCTGGCCACTTAATTAGTGTGTCCTTCCTTATATGAGACTTATTTTGTGCCAGCTGTATTAGTGACCAGTGGTTTCTCAGCTCAGTTCATTGGTTATTGCTAGACATGGGCATTTCGTTTCGGAAAGGGTCTGGTTCTGAAATGAAACATGGCTACACAGCTGCCATTCGGTACTGGGACCACCCTTCCAGACTGAAATCAACCGGTCTCTTACCTTGTTTTGGGTAACAAAACACCTTCCCATAATGAAACACCCACCTCTTGTTATTACTGCAATCTCCTACATGGCATAGGACAAACATATCTCCTGGATTGCCTTTATTCAAATGACCTCCTGAACCAACTGTGGTCATGCAGAACTGGCCATATAAAAATCCCATGTGTTGGAGCTGTCCAGCCTGAGTATATCAGGAAAATATATTTTTATCTTGCTGTTGCTATGGTTGGGAATTCTCTTCCTGGGTATGTAAAATATGGCATCCCTTCGGGATTCAGGGAGGTATATAAGATGGAATTGATTCTGCTAGACTTTGGGGGTTAGCAAACTATTGTCCTGCCACTTATGCGGTAAGCATTCATTATATGGTAAATGATTGGTAAACTTAGGTTGTTACTACATTTTATTTTCATTTTCATCACCGTTGTGAAGTACAGCATTTTTCCATGTATAAGACTATATTTTTGTCTTAATTTTTCAACGAAAATTGAGGGTCGTCTTATACACAGAAGTAAGCCAGGGAGATAACCACGTGGTTGTAAAAGTGTAATTTTGGGTTAGAAACAGAGATGGTCACAAAACAAAAATATAGTGTTTTGCTTCATTTCATTTCATTTTTCATTTCCTTTCATTTTGTTATTAACAAATTTCTAAAGGAATTTTCAGAACAAAACGAAATAAGTCATTACATTATAAAATGGCTCCCCTGGGTCCTAGAGGAACCAAATTTGGTGGGCAGCTTCCTTGGACTCTTTATTTATTTATTTATTTATTTATTTATTTATTTATTTATTTATTTATTTATTTTAAGGCTTATATACCGCCCATCTTCCCGAAGGAACTCCGGGCGGTTCACAACAATATAAACCAACAGTGAATAATCAACTAAAGAAGAAAACAATAACAACATTTTAAACGAACAATGTAAAGAATTTAGCTTTAACATAAAAGCAGAGAGCAGATGGCGGGAAAGAGAAAAAAATTAAATTAAGTCACCAAATGCCTCACGGAAGAGCATGGTCTTTAAAGCCTTCCAAAAGGCTGGCAGGGACTGTGCAAGGTACACTTCACTGGGGAGGTGGTTCCATAAAGTGGGGCCAGCCACAGAGAAGGCCCGACTCTAGGTAGAAGTTTTCCGGGCCTCTCTGGGCGTGGCCACCAGTATCGAGTTCGCCTGCGACATCCTCATTGTTCCGGCAAAAGTTGACCGCTGGGGGATCTGCTCTGCCAGGAAGTCAGGTCTTAGGCCATGGAGGGTTTTATAAATTAAAACCAAGACCTTGAATCTGATTTGGGATGCAATGGGTAACCAATGCAGATGAGCTAAGACTGGGGAGGGCTTTTCCCTGTAAGCCCTCCAAATTTGGAGAGGTTTGAGATTCAGGGGCTCTGAGTTATTGAACTCCAAATTGGGTCCCCCATGGAAAAATAGGGAGAGGAAAAATGTGGTGTTTTAAACTCAAGCCCCATTCTCCTCTGTGCTGTGGAAAGTGAAGGAGGGGTTGAGGCTATTTGTTTTTCATTTTGTGCCCATTTCTAGTTGGAAATAGGGGGGAGGGATCTTATAAATGGAAAAACATGATTTTTTAAAATAATGGTATGAATATTGTGGTATGTTCCATTCTAGGTGTCTTTAGACAAAAGAAGAGCATATAAATAAAAATGAATAACTAACGAATGAACTAACTAACTAACTAAACTAACTAACTAACTAACTAACTAACTAACTAACTAAGCTTCAACTATAGGTCATATTGGGGATGAGACATGCATGAAATAGGTTTCTTGGTGTCCCACTGATGGGTTGCTATCTTCACAGTTGAATAGGCAATTTCACTTCCTGGACTCCCCATGAACTGCAGCCTCATTGCTCACCATGATATACTGTCCGATATTATGGTACTGAAGACAACTACTATGGGCACTGGATTAAATCGTAAAAGTTGCCAAGGTTTATATCCTATGATATTATCTAACAACCCCATGCAGAGACAATCCTTTAACCAAAGAGACAGTTTATATGAGCGAGTAAATCTAGGAGATGCTTCTGCACAAGTGGGAATCAATTGGAAACAAGGAGGTAGGGGAATCTGCAAACAGAGTAGGAGTTGGGGAATCTTTTAGTTTTATTTTTGCATGTATTAGTTATTGTTTTTTAAAGTTTCAGATGCTCTGAATATGTGCTTTACACAATTTGGTGGGTCCTTAAAAATGAGTGTACAGGCATAGCAGGCATTGAAGGACTGGATAATTGACCAAAAACAGACGTGCAAGTACGTGCAACTGGACAGCAGTTTTGTGTCAAAGCAAATCTCATAACTTGTACAAAATCATTCTTGCAAGTGCAAAAAAAATCTCCAAGAGCAGCAGAGAAACTCCCCACACCAAACAGGTAAGGTGAATAATTTAGATATTCATTAGACATTTTGTTTTCTTGTCCAAAGATCTGCATCTCTCTCTCTCTCTCTCTCTCTCTCTCTCACACACACACACACACATACACACACACACACACACAGAGAGAGAGAGAGAGAGAGAGAGAGAGAGACTCAATCAATCAATCAATCAATCACACAGAGGGAAAAAATTAAGCAATGTAATGGAGAAACAGTAAAACTAAGTTCTAGACAGGAAAAAAATAGGATAAATTTTCACTTTGACTAAATGGTATCTTCCTTGTTGACTTAGTTATACATTTATGAATGATGGGCCAGGAAACACACATTTGTAAACATTGCATTCAAGAAGAAAAGGAACACTTTAAAGCCTCATCAATTCAAGGACAGATCCTGCTTGATACCAGTTTGAAAGCATGCATTTATGAGAAGCCAGAGCCTTTTTAAATTACATTTAGAGATGGGTACAAAACGAACATTTTTTTGTTTCCACTATTTGTTATTCGTTTCGTTATGTAACAAAATGACAAATGAAAATTCTGATGAAAATGGAACGAAATGAACAGAACCACAAAAATTGTGTTCGTTACCTTTCATTTTCATTAATGGCGACGTGCAATGAAATGAGCTGTTTTAAATGTTAAAAAACGCCCTGGACATCCATAAAAATGCAGCGATAATTATTTATACTGTCTGATAATACCTACCGGGGGGGTTGGGGTCCTTAAAATGTGCATTTATGTCTTTTCTCAGATCGCTGTATTTTTTTCCTTTAAGGGGAGTTAGGGGACATCAACCCAAAATGGCTCCCAGATGACTAATATTGATTTTTTGGGTATTAAAACGCCCTGGACATCCATAAAAATGCAGCAATAATGCAAACATTTTTTTGAATTTATTACCTACCGGGGGTTGGGGTCCTTAAAACGTTTGTTTTTGGCTTCTCCCATCGCAATGTATTTTTCTTTTCCCTTTAAGGATGACAAAATGGATGTCGCCACTCCAGACACAACATGGAAGCAAACCATGTGATGGGATCATGTAAATTCTTGGACAACTTCAACCAATAGCATGCCCAGGTTGCAGACTGGGCAGGTCTGGCAGCCACAGGGGGCATAAAAAGCTATGGCAGCCCCTGTTCTCCTTGCAGTCCCCGGTGGGAGTTAGGGTGGGATTGCTGTCTCTGCGACTCTAGCTTCAGTCCTGCAGCCTCCCTTTGTGCGTGTGTGCGTACCTCTCGGTGCGTACCCTCGCCTGCCCCGCAGTGCAGTCACTCTGCAGCTGCCTTGCACCCTGGGCAATGCCTGCCGCTGCCTTTGCAGCCTCCCTGCGTACCTAGTCTATACTGTGTCTCTGCCAGCATCAATTTTTTTTAGTGTTTTCCCTCTGGTCTGGGGCGTTGGGGGACACCCCCGCACAGAAATGCTTTAAAAATCGTGCAAAAAGCGGGTAGAAACAAAAAACAAAAAACAAAAACAAAAACAAAAATTTTCCAAAAAATTGCGAAAAACAGAAACGAAATGAAACAGACTTCTCAATGACAAACGAAAAACCGAAATGCCATTTTTTTATTCGTGCCCATCTCTAATTACATTACAATGGTATAGGCACTGTGCTGTACTCTTAAGATGTTCATCTATCTATCTATCTATCTATCTATCTATCTATCTATCTATCTATC
>JAHTLZ010000379.1:54651957-54668279 GCA_023846285.1 Phrynocephalus versicolor | reverse complement strand
CAGTTTCTGCAGCTCTCAGGTTTCTTGACAGTAATTAACTGACATATGAATCAATTACATTTGGCCTCTAGATGGGAGAAAAAGCATTTTCTTTGATTTACTTATGGCATGTGTCAAAATATACTTCTGGCTTCCCCAGTCAGTTCTTTCAATTATCTAACATTTTACTAAATAATTAACTCCATATTTTGGTGGTATTAAATATGCAACTCTTTCAGACATTGTAGACTATACTGGGCAACTTTATATTGCATCTCATAAAAAGCTATTCCTTACAGCACTCTGACTATGAAAGAGATTGATTTTATTCAAAGCGATTGAACAATGGATATAAACTACCAGACAACAGGGTATAAGTTCTTTGTTCACTGTGTACCGCCAGCATGCCTTGGGCTAATTATTTCGCAACCTAATTTTTCTATTTGTAAGATATCAGCAGGGCTTAACTTTCTAATAAGGTCCCATAAAGAATAAAATAAAACAACTATTGTAAGGAATATATGTTAAAAGCATTACCAAACTGATGTTGAACCACAATTGTGTATTCTTGTAGACCATGATAGCTCACTGAATTCTTTCTTTTAGGACTTGGCCACTAGCACCAATGAATGCTAATTATTTGACCCAGACATATTTGTCTGAATGTCAATAAAGGCATCAGTGAGAATTTTCAGTTCCTTATATCCAAGTAGGAGTGAGGCAAGAACTTCTGTTTTTTCACCAAGGTGTCTGTAATTTGTGCAAAATAAACATTCATTTCTTTTTTTAAAAAAGTAACATGTGTGCAAGTGTGCACATACATCCACACATACAGAGTAGAGATGGGCACGGACGCCAAAATGGTGTTTTGTTTTTACGAAAATGATTTTTTTAAAAAGCTCTGACCAGCTCAGCTCAAGACCAGAATCAGCAGTATACCTCCACATGAAGGACAAAGGGCACTCATTCAAAGATTTTCAGGCAAAAATCAAAGAAAAACAGAACAAAAGAAAAGAAAAGAAAAGACACAAAACATGTGGCACCTTAAATATTAAAGAATATTTTAATCAGTGTAACATTTTGTGGACATGATGAACACATATTAGACAGAGAAGATAGGTGGTTTGAGAGAGGGGCCAGGAAGCCATTCATGTGAGCATTGAACACACCTCTCTCAACAGAGGTGGGGGACTCAGGCACAGTCTATCTGGCAGTTATCAGGCTGTGATTTCAACAATATCTAGACAAATTAAAAATACTTCACACTTCACCACCAAGGCCATAGCTAACGATCCATACTTTATGGGTTTCAGCACTTTAAGCCATCATTCACCTTAAGGCTGTTGAGTCTGTTGTCTACCTAACGAGCCTATTCAGGCCATTGTTTATCTTATGAGCCTATTTCAGACCAGGGTGACAAGAGGTCAAAGTGAGCTATAAAATGGCAACTAACTTTTTTTCAGAGTGATGAAGCTGTTTGGATGAGCAGCAAAACGTTCCACTCTCTTAAGAAAAAGAAGTCCAGTTGCCATGACTCAACTTCCAGATAAACTCACCTGGCTGACTGAGAATCTTCACAGACATGCTGTGCAGTGGTTAAACTGCAGGACTGCAGTTAAAACTCTGCTCGTGACCTGTGTTGAATCCCTGCAGTTCAGGTGGCTGTTTCAGTGTCGACTCAGCCTTCCATCCTTCTAAGGTCAAAAAACTGAGTACCCAACCTGCTGGAAGGAGGCCATGTATAGCCTGCATCATTAAATTTTCAACTGCCCAGAGTGAGCTATTGGGTGGTCTATAAGCACAACACTGCCTTTTCCATCAGATAACTAATGAAGCCCAAGCTAAATGTCATTTTATTTACTAATGGAGTGCAAGGATGTAATTATTTCTCCATTAAAAAGTGCATTCGTGATTATTTTTTTTTGCCTGTAGTGTCAAGACTTCATATCTCCCTCTCATCCTTCCAGAAGAGTAAATAATCAGTTGCTGAGAAGTTGATTCATTCCCTGTGTTCAATCACTCCAAGACTTTTTAAAGGTAGGGGTAGAAGTTCAAAATGACAAATTCTGACATTTCTCTTGGGAAGCATTAATCTGATTTTATAACTCATCCAAAATTTACTAGAAGCATTGTTCAAATAGACATAGCACATTTTTGTTGGCTTGTTTACTTGCAGTTTTAACCTTGCTTTATATTTTAACTTTAACAAGCAACTTGCTTTATAGTGGTTGACATTTATATCAAGAAGTTAGGTCCATAAAAATAATTTTCCCGAGTCTTCTTCAGGCACTTCCATTGCCAAATATAAGTAAATTAAATGGACGGATCCACGGAAGTCCTATTTCACCTGCAACATTCAATTTCTTTTTTCATGTTTAGGGGAGATTAGGTTGATGAGGTGAACACTAAGAATAACAAGCCTTTTTTCTTACCCTCCGTTTGATATTTCCTGATCTGGGTTTTGATGGGGAAAACGTCATTAAAAACAGAGCTGATTGAAAAAAAAAACAATATGAAGCTGAGTTTCTGAACCTGAACAAGCATAGGGGCAAAATGAGCTGTAGCCCTTTTTTGGGGAGAGGGGAGATGATGGGGGGGATGCAGCAGTTATTCTAAACTAGTTTGAAATGAAACACTCCAGTGTAATATAATACTGTAATTTCCAAAGCAACAGGCTTCAGCAATCTGTCATCTTCATGTATAAGCAATTCACACATTTCCTGGTGTATGCAGATGTCAGAATAATGCCTACATCAGCAGAAAAAACTAACTTCTAGCATAGCTGAACTGGCAGAGCATCTTTGCAAACTTTGACAACTAACGGGTTTTGATTTTATTGGGGGGGGCAATATTGTCGTCTTCATTAAATGAGGACGGAGGAATGGTTAATCAGATGGCCGTGACCCAATTCATCATTTGCCCAGTAAAAGAGTGACTTGAGAGGTCGCCTTTCTTTAGTCAGGGATGTTTCAGGCTGGGGGACCTCCCTTATGAGGAAAGGCTAAAACATTTGGGCGCCTGAGGGCGGATATGATTGAGACATACAAAATAATGCAGGACATGAGTAAAGTGTATAGAGGGGAGCTCTTCTCCCTCTCACAAAGTACCAGAACCAGGGGACATCCACTCAAATTGAGGGTTGGGAGAGTAAGAACAGACAAAAGAAAATATTTTTCACCCAGCACATTGTTAGTCTGTGAAACTCCCTGCCATAGGATGTGGTGATGGCATCTGGCCTGGATGCCTTCAAAAGGGGATTGGACAGATTCCTGGAGGAAAAGTTCATCACAGGTTACAAACCATGATGGGGATGTGTAATCTCCAGGCTTAAAACTGGGGTACTTCAAGGGCCATATGCAGGGGAGTGGTATCAGGAGACAGATATCTAGTCTTGTATGCTCCCAGACGCATCTGGTGGGGCCACTGTGAGATACAGGAAGTTGGACTAGATGAGCCTTTGGCCTGATCTGGCATGACTATTCTTATGTCCATATGTTCTTATGATAAAGAGGTGCACATTCAAACCCACTTTGGTTAAACTGAAACAGAAAAATCCCATTGCAGGAGCTGCGGGCAGACTTCAGAATGCTCACAGATCTCTAGATCAAAAGCTTACCCAACAAAATACTCACACACGCTCTGCCTTCTACTGGTAGAGGCAGAATGGAAGGGCTATTTCTCTTTTCCCTGCTGTCATCCACAAGTTTGCCCTGCCTTCCCCAGATTACATTGATTATACTTTAGGAACCTCCATCTGCAGGATCAATATCTGCTGATTCACTTATCCACTTACCGAAAATACTAAACAGAAACCCTAGAAATATGTATTTATAAATTTGCATTTTTTCCCATGATGTATTTACCAGAAATGGTCACTATAAGGAGCCAGAGATCATGCAATGTATTAGCGTTTGATACTGCATGTTTTGACATCTGGCTGCCGTGACTGGAACCAAGTGTGCTTTGGAATGAATTGGTATGATTGGAGTTCTTTTGCTAGGTGTGAAAAGGCCCTAAATTGCAAAAGCTTTTAGGTTGAAGCCTTTTTCTCAGCTGAGCCTGTGACACCACCCCTGGTTTCAAACTTTGGGGCAATGGTTTCAAACTACAGGAAAAGAGATTCCATTTGAACATTCGGAAGAACTTTATGACAGTTAGAGCTATTCGGCAGTGGAATATGCTGCCACGGAGGGTAGAGTCTCCTTCTTTGACGGTATTTAAGCAGAGGCTGGATGGCCATCTGTCGGAAATATTGTGAAGGGGTTCCCGCTTGGCAGGGGGTTGGACTCGATGGCCCATGAGGTCTCTTCCAACTCTATAATTCTATGATTCTATGATTCTAATGGTAGACAAATCGCAGAATGTGGGCGGGGCTAGGTCCTATAAAAAGAGTGACAGTTGAACTGTCAGGGAGTTAGTCAGAGGGGGAACTGAGAACTGAAGAGAAAGTTCAGGAGCTAAGTCTGTGTTAGTTGGCGACAGGGAACAGAAACTGATAGAGTTAGGGACTGGACAGGGTCTGGCTAGGATATGTTTCGGGAATTGTTTAAGTTACATCTTAAGAAAATTTCACACTGAAATATTAAAACACGCTATTATTTTTGTATGTTGTGAAACTAAATAACCTACATCTTTATGTTGAAAACTTAACCCTCGTGTCAAGTCCCGATTCTTCATAATAGAAACAAGTACAGGTTTTAGTAAATGGTGGCAGCCAAAGTAAAAACAGTTTCAACACATTTACAATGTGCGGCCAGGTTGTGAAATACCCGGTCTGTCGCAGAGCCATATATAGGTGTCTCTAAAGTCTCTGCCTGTCAGGCAGAACAACCAGAATGGAAAATTATGGGATTTGTAGTCCCTAAAAATCCCCCCAACATCAACCCCCCCCCCTGATGTGGCTGGAGCAGATGCACAAACATACTAAATTGAATTGAGTTCAATTACATTTATTGGGGCTTAGTCCCTGAAAACTAGGTACAGGACTGGATGACTAAATGTCTCCCTATTGCCTACCTTTCCTTTTTCTACTCCCCCATTAACTTTGCTCTGTTGGAGGGAGGCCTGACAAAGAGGTCTATACTAGTACCTAAGCAATACTAAATATATGCACTTTGAAACGCCTATGGGAACAAAGAAATAACATTGTACCAGACATCAATTCAAAAACTGTCCAGGGTTCGATGAGAATGAATGGACCTCCACTCTTGATCTCCTCGGGCCCGTCTCCCGAAGTCTGTGAATCGAAACCATCCTAGCTACCTGAGTTTTAACTACAACATTTGTCATGATGAGTCATTTGCAGTTCATCAACAAAACGAAGTGCGGGTTTTTAAAGGTCTCGCAGAGGAAGTCTGGGAACTTTTTAATGATGCCAAATGATCAGTCTCATGATTAATAGCCATAAAGTATTTATTGCAATTGGTCCCGGTAAGACAATATAGCATTTGATTTTCCCAAAGCAGCTATAAAATTGGCAGCAAAGACAATAATGTCGTATCTCACTCCTACTGATGTAAACGCACTCCACCTGCTCCATAGATTTAGCTATCCTTTTTGCTACATTAATTAGAACTCACATGCCCCTCCTTTTGTATCTGTGCAGTAGTATAAAATGTGAGGCAAACTAATTAAGGAAAGACTTCCTTAAACTCACACTATAAAAACCTACCTTCCAGAACAGATAACCTAACAAAGAATTCTTTCCTTTTACTGGAGAAATATAGCCAAAGTACACAGGACTGGACATTGTGACATCATAATAGGAACAGCCGACAAAGGCAGGCATTCTGTTGGCGGGATTGATGGTATCAAGAACAAGGAGCTGGACGGCTCATGGTTTATGCCTGGCTGATGTGCTAGAGGTTGGAAGTTCAATTCCCCACTGTGCCACCATTCTGAGATGGCAACATTCGGGTTTAATTCTCCCAGAGCAGGGCTCCATTGTAACACCTCACTGGTGGAATATGACACCCATTTACCATTACAACCTCATGTCCCCCCCCCCCAAAAAAAAAATACAACCAGTCTAAAACAGACATTCATCCTGTTACTGGACATTGTTACAAATGGACATAAAATAAGAAGGCCAATAAAACAGCTCAAATAGAAAAGGTGAGATGAAGACATGTTTATAAAATAGAATATAGTTCCACCCGATGTAAAGAATTTAAAAAAATCATATGCAAACAAGGACAAAGTGAGAAGTCATAAACACACAGCCACCATATATCCAAAGCAGAAGTGGTGGCAAGGGAAAGGTGAGCAGGCATCTGGAGGCTTAGAGTAAAGTATCATACACTATCATGTGAAAATGAATCATAGAATCATAGATTTATAGCATCATAGAATCGTAGAGTTGGAAGAGACCTCAAGGGCCATCCAGTGCAACCCCCTGCCATGCAGGAAACACCATCACAGTGTTCCTGACAGATTGCCATCCAGCCTCTGCTTAAAAACCTCCAAAGAAGGAGACTCCACCACCCTCCTGTGTGGCAGCATATTCCACTACTGAACAGCTCTAACTCTCATGAAGTTCCTCCTAATGTTCAAATGGAATCTCTTTTTCTGTAGTTTGAAACCACTGCCCCGAGTCCTAGTCTTTGAAGCCATGGAAAACAAACCTGTTCCCTCCTCAATATGACATCCTTTCAAATATTTAAACATGGCTATCATATCCCCCCTCAGCCTTCTTTTTGAAAGGCTAAACATTTACAGTATTACAGCCTAAGCCATTTACAGTATTTTTAAAAAATATATGTAGGGTACACATTGCCACCATCATCCCAGCCAGCTGGGTACACAACGTGCCAAGACTGAAGGCAACCTTGAGCCCCGATCGAACTCAGGTTCATTAAACATGGTGGTGTCATTGTTCTCTATAGATCTATATAGATCTATATCAGTGCTGTCCAACTTTGAACAGGCCAAGGTCTACTTTTTCCAGCCCAAAGTGCCTGAGGGCTACTACACTAAAGCCTCTACTTACGAATTTTATCTGTTCTACGCGCATGCTCATAAGTAAAAACTTTTGCAAGTAGAGCAGCGGTTTCCCATAGGAATGCATTGAAAACCAATTAATCTGTTCTGGAGGGAACAGATTTCAATGCGTCATGGCCCTTGAACTGACCTGCTCGGCTGAGACAGTGGGCTGGCAGACCCAGAACTTTGCTGGGGCAGTGGTGGTCCTTGGGATGGGGGAAGGAGGGGTGGACAAATTGTCCCCTCACTTTTTAAATTGATGGCCGGCGGGCTACTTTTGAACGCTTAACGGGCTACCAGTAGCCTGCGGTCTACCTGTTGGGCAGGCCTGATCTATATTATAGTGATTTTGTTGCTTTTATCCTCAAAATGAGCAGAGTCTAAACTGCTGTGTTGCAGTTTAATCGCTACCCCATTAAACTGTGGCTACCATCGGTGACTACCCTCAGCCAACTTTTCAAAACTTGGGAGTCCATACGGTGTACAAGCAAGCACCTTCGGAAGCTCAGGATCTCATTGCTGCTGAACAGCTCAGTGGTTTATGTTGGGAATTCATTTCCCCACTGTGCCTCCTTGACAGGGGCTGGACTCATTGATCCATAGGGTCTATTCCTGCCCTGCACTTTTAAGAGTATTATTAAACAGGACCCAAAAGGTCAGCCTCTGAAGCAGTATGGCACCAGTAGTTTATTATCTGCAGTTCTGCCACCATACTAGTAATGGAATAAGAGATTTGTAGTTCCCAATGGCATTCTGTAACAATGAACTCAAAGCTACTCACATAAAACAACTCATACTATCAGCTTAACCTCCATGTGTGTTTTGTCTTGTAAAACACTGAGCCATTACCCTTAACAATGTCAGTGTGTTCTTGCTACAAAACCCAGCTAAATTAGCATCCAAGGGAATATTTAAGAGCACCCTTCACAATGAGTAATGTATTAATGCCTTATTGGCTTCTATTAAACTGAGCAACCCTTCAATGCACTGTGAAGGATTTAAAAAGTGCTAATGTATGCTCAAGAGAGAAGGGGGGAAATGGCTTCACTTTAGATCTGCACAGACAGATGGAGCCTGTAAAGAGAATGCATGAGTTCTATAAGGGGGCTTTATGTAAGACATTTGGGGTTGCTTTTTTGGGGGGGATCTAAGCCCAAACTGATATGAAGGTGAGATGCCAGGTCTTAGATTACTGGCTTAATTCTGAGTAGCAAGTGAGCCATTCACTTTCAATGGAAGTATAAACCCAAAGGGTGAAGACGATTAGCCATTTCAAATTATTTGTGACTTATTAGCTGAGACAAAGCTTATCTTCTTTACATGTCTTCATCGTACCCCTGAGACCTGGTTAACTAGTTCCCATTTCTAATACTCATGGATCACAGAGTATGATATCTTGGAAGTACGGCAACCTGCATTTTATGCCTTTAAGAGTTTTGGATGGGAGGAACTTTGGGGCTGAATTTCAGTCACACAGGAACAGCCAATTGTTCCCTCTCTACTTCATATTCCTTTTCCAGTCTTTTTACCCAGTCAGGATTTCGTACCAGTTAGCAATGTCTGTCTATGTTATGCTGCTATCTTACCTGGGAAGGATCCTGATCTTCTGAAGGTGCGGCTCTTCCTTTTCCTCCCGCCACGTGACTGAATATGTGGGATAGCAGTTCCCACATGGAAAGGTGTTTTTTTTTTAATTAAAGTGTAGTTCAGCCCCATGGCCAGCAGGTGGCACTAGGATTTTAAAAAGGACCAGCTGGCTGGTGGTAGAGCTTGGGGAAGTTAAACAAAACAGCATCCGATCCAGCTTCCTGATGCTCGGAGGGTGGGGGGAAATTAAAAAATTAAATTAAAAAAAAACAGTGCCAATCGGCCGCAGGAATAGCCAGTTGTGCTATGAGGAAAAAAAGAAAGAAAACCGGATCATCTACGCAGTTTAAAAAGCCTAGTGGCCATGGGGATGGCATTTTTGGACACTGTTTATCTACAAATTTAATCTTCATTTAAAGGGACGTGGGAGAGTTTGAAGAGTCTGACTTAAGTATTTATGTAACCAGTAAGTTAGTCAAAACAATGAAGTTAACCAGTTCAGATATCGAACAGTGTAACAAGTAAATATGTTTTGTTTGTTATTCTGATATATATATATAAAGATTTGTAATAGAGTTTTTCCTTATTCTTTCTCAACCCAAGAGTCTGACTAAATCTATTGATACTATATTGTCAGTTAAGGTAAATCTAACTAAAACTGACTATACTATCAGAGGTAATATATTTGAGGGAGACAATAACAATAATTATTATTTAGTGGCCACCGCGGAGACTATTGTGGGCAACTTACTCTCAAAGAATATTTTTGCAGCCATTTCAATAGATTTTAAATTACCCAGACAAGTTATGACGTTCTCAACCAAAAGGTCAACGTACTCTCTGACAATTAGGGATGGGCATGAAAAAGGAAAATTGTGTTTTGTTCATTTTGTTTCATTGCCCCCTCTTTCATTTCATTTCCTTACTAATATTTTTTTTAAAATCGTATCAAATGAAATGGTAACAAACTGATACATTTCTCTAGAACACGTCCCTTGGGGGTCCTAGAGGAACCAAATTTGGTGTGTACCTTCCTTGGACTCTCCCCTTTAAGCCCTTCAAATTTGGAGAGATTTGGGGTTTGAGGGACCAAGTTAGTAAATTTGAAAGTGGGTACCCCCTGGAAAAAAATATTTTGAAGCACAATTTTCTGTGCTTGGAAAAACTGTTCCTGGGCAGCTACCCAGCATAAAAATTGCTGTGGACCTTCCTGAAGCTCTTCCCTTTAAGCACCCCTAATTTAGAGAGGTTTGGGGTACCCATCCCTACATATAATGCCATAACTGGAATAATGGTACCTCATGCCAGAACATTATTCTGCTTGAGAGAAAAGATAGCATCCATCAGTTACAGAATTTTTCTGTGTATATGACTATACTTTTGTCTAAAATTACTAGACTAAAAATTGAGGGTCATGCTATACACAAAGTGAGCTGATGAGAGATTTGCTCTGCTGCAAAACTATAATTCTGGGTGGGGAAAAAGGGAATGACTTATACATGGGGTGTCTTAGAGATGGAAAAAAGGCTAATACAGCGGACCCTCATATAACAAATGGTTTGTATAACATAAAATCTGTACAACATAAAAAATTCCGGAGACAGGGGAAATTTGCTTGACCGAATCACCTATGGGGGGAATCCGTACAACATAAAATGGTTGTGATTAGGGATTACTCTGTTTTCAATGCATTCCTATGGGAAATTTGTATAAAGGAAAATTTGCTTAACATAGTTTCATTTGGAACAAATTAATTCCTTTATAGAAGGTACCACTGTACTCAACTAGAGAGATAAATAGACTGATCTGGAATAAATCAAAGCAAAACTATATTTCTGAAATATTTTGCTTAATAACTACAATGGCCATATTTTGACAAAAGTCAGATTAAATAAAGGTATTTTTAATTGCATGTTTCTCCCCATGGTGACTTCATTTCAACAGCTCTTGATACATGAATACTTTTTAAGGATGTCTGTTCTTGGTGGTGGAGGATGAGGAGGGAGCAGTGACATTTCCCTTAAAAAATCAACAGAACCCCCCCCCAAAAGAACACTATAACAATTCTGGAAAGGGGTGACACAAATGGATTTATTTATTTATAAACAAGCAGTACGCCTGCAGATAAAAAGCTATATTCTTATTTGCAGGAGCACAGTTCTTCTTCTGAATGGCCCTCTCATGCCTTGTTTTCTGACTTTTTATCCATTTGGTGACTGTATTCAGCCCAACTTGAATTGAGAAGGGGGGGGCAGTTTTCAAAAGAATTATTAACCGCAGATGTCGGCAACTACCTGTTAGGTGACCTTAGTTTTCCCTTCATTCTATTTCTGTGCCTTTGTACCTGAAATCTATTTCACAGAGGCCAGAAACACTTCTGTGTCTTTTACTGGGCTGCTGGTAGGGAATTGACATCAACTGTGGGTTATTCGGAGGGTCCTGCTGTGAAGAGACATTCACTGTTTTAACTCTGCACAACAAACTTATCACGGGGGTGGGCAGGGAGGGACTTGGATGGAGAATTCAGGCTGAGTTTTTATTTCATTGTCTCTGATGCATCTTCTTTTCTCCCTGTGACAACCAAAATTCTTATTTTCTCCATCTTATCCAGGCTATAATCCAGATTTTTTAGCATCCAAGAGCAAGTGAAATTTGGAAAAGCAACCCATGGGAGATTTTCACACTTTCCTTAGGAAGCTCAAGGGGATAACTCTGTTTTCAGCTTCTCACCTTCTAGAAATTCCCTGAGATAGATTTTCAATTCAGTAGGTTGTGAAGAAGGTGTGGATAAGTTTCTGGATGCCCCTGTTTGTGGTCCAGTTTAGGACCTGCACAACCCACTCAGTTTCCTTGTGAGTCTATCATAGACTCCCACACAAAAACTGGAAATAGTACATGCTGGCACATGCTAATCCCAGGACAGCAGTATCCAAAATAGAGGCCTATGTGGGTCATGGCAGCACTGGGGATAGGCGAGTGTCACTTAAAAGAGACTAGGGAACTGCTCGGGCCCAGTGGATGGTGGGTGTAAAGGCTGCCCTTCTACTAAAAGAGGAGGAACAAAAAGAGACTCCTAGGAGAGAGGAGGGCGGGTGTCAGACAGAGCACAAGAAGGGAGTGTGATTGCAGAAGGAAGCATATACTACACTGGAGCCCAGTGGAGAAAGATAAAAAAGGCAGGTCCTAAGGAGAAAGAATAAGCATTGGGGGAACCTTCTAGTCATGTGAATGGTGACAGAGGATATACCTAGAAATACAAGTCCAGGACCTCTTGGTCAGAAGACTCCCCAGGAGAAGAACCAAAGCCTCCAGAGAAATGGGATTACATTTACAAAGAAGAAGCCTGGAGATGGTTGTGGTGCAACTTGAGTGTGCCAAACGGGCAAAGGGGAAAGCACAAGTAACCCAAGCTCTTGTGTGACCCATCCTACAGGGGACAACATGAGAACAAGGCTGGTTGAAAAGCAAGGGAGACAACTCCCATGAAGATCCAACACTGCTGCAGGAGACAGCTGCAAGCTATGGGAGAGCTCTGGGGACCAGTGTGACTCTCCATGGGGAGGTTCTTTCCCATGTCTGCTCCTCACTATGGGCTAAACAGCCTTCATTATTAGGCATGATCCAAACACAAGGCAGTCCAGGTCCAGAGGCTTCACAGCCTTCCTTGTCAAGGAATGCAGTGACGAGAACTGGATTCACAGGACAGACCTCTTCACTCTTGGTGAACAAAACCAGAGAGCAAGGTAATTTATAAAGAGCCCTTTGGACACTGCTGGGAACTAGGGCCAAGAAGCCAGGACAGGGTACCGAGCCAACTATCTTCCCTCCCAAGTTCCACAAACTCTGTTATGTTTCTGCCTCTCAATCCAGAGCATATGGAACAAAAGAGGGAGGAGGAGGGACACCCAACAGATCAAGCTGAGGCTGGGGGGCTCACATAGCTATTCAGACAAGGAGGGGGGTTGCTATTTTAATTTTCTGATTTGTGGTAACTACACTGCAGCGTTACATATTAAAAGGGGGGGGGGAATCCTGTTTCTTGCTGCACAAGGTGCAATGGTTCGATGTCATGAACAGTTAAATTTATTTATTTATTTATTTATTTATTTATTTATTTATTTATTTATTTATTTTTATCCCGCCCATCTTCCCAAAGGAACTCCAGAAGGTGAACAACAAACACACAGTACAGCAATCAAGAAGAGGGATTTTTAAAAAAGAATCGACAAAATAGTCAAACAAATCACCGGCAGGGTGGCGACACAGAGGGTGGGGGAAAAATTAGTTTAATAAATAAATAAAGGTTGCCAAATGCCTCCTGGAAAAGCAAGGTTTTGAATGCTTTTTTAAAGGCGGGCAGGGACTGTGCAAGGCGCAACTCACTCAGAAGTTGCTTCCATAGAGAGGGGCCAGCCACAGAGAAGGAGCGGTTACAAGTTAGCGATATCTGAGTCTCCATGGGCGTGGCCACTTGGAGTGAGAGCGCCTGCGACATTCTAGCGGTGACATTCTGTCAATTGGAAGATAAGCTCCGTCAGGTATTCAGGTCCCAAGCCGTGGAGGATTTTGTAAATCAAAACCAAGACCCTGAACCTTATCCGGGGAGATCATTTCTGAACTTGCCCAAGGAGGCATCCAATAATGCTACAGCACACAACCTCAGAGAAACTCTCCACCTCTTTGTGCAATGAATTATTGTGTGGGGGGAATGAATGAATGAACTGGATTCTGCCCATAAACTTCAGAGTATGATAAAATATTCCTCAGTGAGCTTGCCACTGGTTTTTGTTGTCCCTTCTCCTTCCATATGAAGGGCATTTAATGTGCTTCTTACATATTCACAAATAAATGAATTCTCCATTTTGAGTCAATGTGCTGCCTAATTTAGCACAGGACATGGGGAATAAATAATCTTATATATATATACATATATATAAAGAACATTTCAAGCATGGGTGCTCATTTAGCAATTAGAGTGGTGCTGCTTCTACTCGATATTGGAGGGGCAGGAAAGAGCAAATGGATTATGAAAGTTACCTTCAAAAACTTCCACCTCTTTCAAAAAGAAATAAAAATTATTATGCGTACTCTGTAAAGAGATAAGATTTCCAGCCTCTGAAACCCTTCAATGTCTTTTTAACCTAAGAAAACCTCATTTTATAAACTAAATAAATAAATAGCAAGCTTCTTTTTTTATCCCCCACTAAATTTGCTTTGTGGACCATGATACTGCAGAATCTCTGTGTAGCCTTGAAATAACGTGACAAGGTAATTTTAATGCCTTCCTCCCCCCCCTTTTTTTTTTGGCCTGCACTTATATTTGAGTGGAGATATGGAAAACAACTTTTATGGCGTAGGTGGTAAAAATAAATGTCCTGAAAGTTTTTCATAGCCAGAATCCGGACAGCCAACATAAAATACTTCATGCTAAATTTACACTCATCGGTAAATAATAAAAGAAGAGGAAAAATCCAGGTTGGTTTTTAATAATGTGCCTCACATTATTTTCTGAAAACAAACTAATAACGGCAGCTCTAATCTTGATCTACCTGCCTTATTATCTGTGCAGAAGAAAAAAAGCTTCATGTTAAGCACTAAACACTGTTATAAATGGACAGAATGAAAAGGATGAATAGCAAATAGATAATATTTTAGAATAGCTGTTGGTTATTTTGAGAGGCAGATCCTTCTTTAGGTTATGAAACAGCATGAGAGGGGAAGCCAAATAATGGTTGAATTCTGTTTTTCCTGTTAATACAAGTTGATCACCCTTTCCATACAAAGGTGTAATAAAGGTATATCAATTAAATGGGGTTTTCTCTCAGTATCCTATAGTATGCTCATCTGATAAAGCCAGTGACTGGCTTTTGCATCTATTCTTTATTGTTATACATATTGAATATCATATCTGGTCCTTTGAATACGGGAGGAAAAGACCTACAAAATGCACCAAAGGCTCCTTTCCACCAGTGCCCACTCAATAGCAACAGTTCTCAATCAGGTCCCATTTGGGATGGATGATTATGCGGAGACTGACAAGGATAGGCAGATTTAAAGTCCTCCATGGTGGAGGAATCAAACCTGGTCTTGCATTGGAAGCACTGCTTTGTAATTCAAAGACCAGCCCACCCAAATTCCAACACGAAGGCAAGCATTTGAGGGACATTTAGCTCGTTCCAGGTTTCAAGCTGTTGTATCCTTGGTTTGAAACAAACCAAACATGATCAGCATCATTGCGCCCTTTCTGCCCTTGCATGAGTCCTTAGTGTTGTCCAGAAACCCAAATCTACTGTGTTGCAGTGGCTATTAGAGATGGGCACGAATAAAAAAAAATGGTGTTTCGTTTGTCGTTTGTTGTTTAGGGGTCCGTTTCGGTTCGTTTCCGATTTTTGTGAATTTTTGCAAAAAAATCATTTTCGTTTTCGTTTGTTTTGTTACCATTTATTTCATTTTTTTGTGATTTTTTAGGATTTAAAGCAGATCACTTGTATTGCCGTAATGAAACCGAAACGCACGACAAAATTTCCGGTGTTTCTGTTCGTTTTGTTTTATTTTAAAGACAAAATTCATTTGTCGTTTCGTTACGTAACGAAACAAAAAAATGAAAACGGAAATGAAAATTTGTTCATTTCGTGCCCATCTCTAGTGGCTATAGGCAGGACCTGGCTGATCCAGAATGACCCATTGTATTATCCTGAGATTCTTCTATGGCCGCTGCCTACAGATGGAAATCTTCACTTGTCTCATCCTCACAGATGAGGATAGGAACTGCTACATCCTATTGGTGGACCATAAGGATGGTCAAGAGGTGAACAGTTATCTCAGTGCTGTTGTTCTGGTGGTGGTGGTGGGGAAGCATTTTGCATATATTATCCAGGTTTTTCTATAAAACTACACAATTCAGGATACAGCCGGGACACAGCTAGGACAAAGCACCTGAAGCATTTAGGGTGGGTCGCTGATTATTTCTGAATAAATGTAACCCTTCTGTGTTCACTCATGGTTCATCTCTCAACAAGAGGAGAGGATGCTAGTTTTGCACAAATACAATTTGTTCAAATTCCTGGGACCTTAGTGGTGGCGGTCGTGGTAGAGTGTTAGGTCAGAAAGTTTCATGTCTGAACACCTCCCTAAGATTGCTACTGTATAAGCCTTTATGGACCTTTAGGAAGAACCAGAAGCCGTTGTGATTCCAGTATGAATCAGACAAATATTTTTCAACGTGTACAATTTTATCCCTATCTTTTTTTTTTTTTTGCCCCATTCAAAATAGATAAACTGATGGTTCAGGAAACATTCTACTTGTTCTTCATATTGTACAAGCATATGCAACTAGATATAAGGTGTGTGATATTGTTCTCTGGTTACTGAATATCCAAAAATTGGGACTAAAAAAAAAGTTGTAATGTAAACCATAATCCAAACTGAAGGGTACAGGGAATTTACCAAGAACTCTTCATATCCCGAGATACCTATTCAGGCACTGAAGCACATACAGTTCTATAAGGAGGTGAGACTGGGAGGGTGCAAGTAAGTCCTGCCACTATACTGCCACCCCCTTCCAGATGTCAATCAGGATTTTATGCCTTCATTAGGAAGATCTGAAGAGTTGCTTGCAACCATGTTCAGTTGAATGCTCTTATAGTACCTCTTCAGACCTTCACAAGGAATGGGGTGAATTGGGGATACTGTTAGAAGTAGGACCTGTAAGCACTAGGGATCTGCCATTTTCTTTCTTTCTTTCTTTCTTTCTTTCTTTCTTTCTTTCTTTCTTT
>JAHTLZ010000379.1:54641489-54651947 GCA_023846285.1 Phrynocephalus versicolor | reverse complement strand
TTTCTTTCTTTCTTTCTTTCTTTCTTTCTTTCTTTCTTTCTTTCTTTGGACTCCAACCCAAATACATTGTCACAAATTGCCTTGGCAGAATACTGGGTGTTTCAGCCCAGAGATTATTTATTATTTATTTTAGAGTATTCTTACACCACCTTTCTCCTTGGAAAAGGACTCAAGGTGGCTTGCAGTAATGAGAGACAGTATACAGTCCAATACAATTAAGGTATATTCAAGTACTGAGAGCAGGGAATTGAGGGACATCTTACAGCATTAATGACAACATTACATTAATGCAATCACAAAGTCTATAAACACAAAGTCTATGTGCTCGTGTATGGTAGATTCATATAAAATCACATAGTAGGTAATCCATCATTCAGGGAAAGCTTGCCTGAAGAGAAAGACAGCAGAGATGGGGCAGTCCTGGCTTCCAGTGGGAGGGAGTTCCAAAGTCTAGTCGCAGCAAAAACACTTATAGTCACTAAAAGAAAGCTGCCATAATGTTTTCTGGGAATGATACTTCTTCAGGAAGAACCTTTATGGAGCCTAAAAGACAGTGAGGCTACGAGCCTCGGGTAACTCTACAGTAACTCCTATTTCAAACTGGTAGCAAAGCCTAAGACTAGGCCTAAGAATAGAAACCAGACCTGAGATAGGCCCTAGTCCAGTTCAGCAAAATATAGGTATCTATGGATTGCAACTCCCAAAATTTTGACATGGACATTCCTTTCACAAGGATGGATTTGTACTACCTGGAATGATGCATTTTCTAGTTTATAGAAAAACCAGGAGCAGGTGAATTCCCATATGTTATTCCCATAAGAGCAATTCTCCCAAGTAGTTTAGTACTTATAATTAAGAGAGGATATTTGTAAATTCCCAATGTGGTCTTTTCTAAATGCTTGGAGAACTGTCTTTGATCCACAAAATCTCCCCAGCTCTCTCACAGCCCACCTTGAGTTCCACCCACCCAGGAGAGGTGAAGGAAGCTCACATTGAGGGGACAGCACAGATTTAAAACTGGTAGTTTCTGAATAAGTGCACATTGATGACCAACCTTTCTTGGTGGAGTAGGATAAGCAGTGTGTAGTCCACAAGAGCTGCAGGCAGCTATGGGGGAATTTGTGAGGCTCCACAGGCCCTCCAGCCCTGTGACCCCAACTGTGGTCTGCAGAAGTGCATCTTCTCTTCCTAGAAGCCTCTAAAAGCAGCAGTATTGAACTTAGCCTGTCTCCCATCTTCCCTGAAGTCCCAGAAAACAAAAGTCAAAGTTGGAAGTCTGGCTGGTTTCCATGACTCCTCTAGAGGACATCTGAAGTGCCGAGAACCTAGAGATACTCTGACTGCCATGGATAGCTCAGCTATGGAGTCAGAGGAGGAAGATGGCTCTCTCCCAGTCCTCCATAATTACAACAAGTGAGGGCACAGCTTGTCCTAAAGATACTAGGAGGACGATTTAGCTATAAGGGAAGCTGCATCAAGAAAGCACGTGCAAGCCTATTCTATCACCAGGGAGCTAGCAGAACTGGTTGACCTCCTTGGTTGGGAGAAATGGTGCTGTAAATTTTCCCCAGTTCTTTTTTGAAGACAATACTCAGGCTTGCAGGATGCACAAATCTTCAGTAGTTTGCTACCTTCATCTTATTAGTCACAATACTGAGGTTCCTTCAGACTTTACAGTCCCTGACAGGGGCTTAGCAGGAAGCTTGGGGAGGGGGACCCACAAACAGACTTGTGCTTCTTTAATGTTTCAGTAACTAAAAGTTTACAACTTACACAGTACTCCCTACCACCACCACAAGTGAGAAAAACAAGTGATAACCAAAAACATATACTGTGTTTTATTTCCTGGAATATAGTTCGTGCTGACATTTCTGCTTACAGGTGGCACAGTAAACTAAGTCACCAGAATAAAAAGGAGCACGGTGTAAAAGCTCAGCTAGATACAAACAAAAAAGAAAAAGCAGGCAGACAGGCTGGCCTCTTTCCCCACAGCCAGGCACCAGACAATACAGTATTTATATCTAGGAATCAGGAAAGATGACATTTACAGAAGAGATGTAACCTCCCTGATACAAATGGGGTGCCCTGACTATCCATTTTACTCAAGGGGTACACATGGTACCATTTTTTCACTGAGATACATACACTATGGAACAACACTGATGTTTACACTAGAGATGGACACTTAAACATTTGTAAGTTCCATGGATTGAGTCCACAGGTATTACAAGCGACCAAGGAAGCCATGACCAGCTTCCTCCTCTATGGATGTTACCCCTGTCCAGTTTGTTGCTCTAGAAAGTGCTCTGAGATGTGGATCTTGAAATTGTTCCCCCACGTCCGTCACACTTTAAGCAAACAAAGTGCGACCACGCCCCCCCGAAGCGCGACTCAGCGCATCTTCCTTGTACCTGGCCTCAGGGTGGTGGAATCCTTGTCGCTGTTCTGTTGCGTTATTTAAACCAGTACACGCATCATGGGGTACCGTTTAATCCACAGCATAACTCTTCCGTCACCCTACGGCTGCCTCGTGGCACTACTTGGAGCAGCCACACGACAGTAAATTCACAGTATGAGAAGCCATTATGCATGGAAAGAAGCCAAAAAAGTCGTATTCAAAGTTCAACAAATGACAAATGAAAATTGATATACCAATATACCAATTTTTTTAAAAAAAGTGCTGCAGAAAAACAAAACAAAATGCACTTTGATGTCGACCCCATCCATGGGGTCACAGAAGTTACATAACAATAAAGTGCATCTTTGGGGATGCAAAAAAAAGCAACAAAACCATGTGACTGCAATAAGACATATTCCACATTTTAATAGGTTGCAGTACAAAGTGGATGTGAGGTAATGGCCTAAGTCAGACATGTCCAAACTTTGGCCCTCCTGAGGTTTTGGACCACAACTCCCAGAATTCCAAGCCTGTATTGCCAATGGCAAAGGACTGTGGGAGTTGTGGTCCAAAACATCTGGAGGGCCAAAGTTTGGACATGCCTGGCCTAAGTGGATGACTGTGGGAGGAGACAGGGTACAGAACCTGGGGCACCCATGTGACACCTGTGAAGCCAATTTGCTGAACTTGCCCAAACTGCAGTAAGTGCCCATCTCTAATTTACACTGATCCAAATAGGAAAATTGGATGACAAGTTGTAGTCCCCCCACCTCGCTTTGATAGCCAGAGATCAGATAACAGGGTTTCATATATGACTTGACATCTTTTATAAACAGTTGAAATTAATCCTCCTTTCTTGTTAATCTCTTCTCCTGTGCATAATTTTTGACTGCAGTTAGTGCTCTGGTAGGTCCTGAGGTGGGACAGTGGCACCTTGTATAAAGGAATTTGTTCCAAATGAATTATGTTAAGCATATATTCCTTTCTACAAATTTCCCATAGGAATGCATTGAAAATGGATTAATCCCTAGTCACGACCGTTTTTCTGTTGTACGGATTTGCCCCATAGGTGATTCTTTTAAGCAATTCCCCCTATCTCCGAATCTTTTTTATCTTTAAGCAGATTTTTGTTAAACAAACTGCTTGTTATATGAGGGTCCACTGTATATGAGTTATTTGCAAATTAGTTGAAATGAATTGCTTGTTGTTTGACTAGGTTGATTCTTTTTTTCTCTCTAACTTCCTAATGAAATTGTTTTCCTCTGTATAAATAGGATACAGATTCTATCAATTCAAGATTACTTCCAAGGCAAACTGTTCATATTTTTCTTGGGATTTTCTTTGAATTCCTGAGTGTTATAATTGAAGAAGATGCAAAGGGAACAAACACAGTCTGAGCAACTAATTTAAATATTTAAATACCCGGAAAAGTGTGGACAGAGATGTGGAATAGCCAATTATTTAAATCAGTATTGGTCAAATATAAGGAAATGGTGTTGAAAACAATTCATAGATAGCTTTTATATCCTACCAAATTTCATAAAATAAACAATGGAATATCAGACATGCTGGTGAAACTGTGTACTCAAAGGGTAAATGGTAAAAGGTAAAGGTTCCCCTCACACATGCATGCTAGTCATGTTCGACTCTAGGGGCAGTGCTCATCTCCGCATTCAAGCCGGAAGAGCCAGTGTTGCGCAAGTCCATGGCCATGTGGCCGGCATGGCTGCAAGGAAACACTGTTTTTACCTTCCTGCCTTTTACGGTGGTACCTATTTATCTACTTGCATTTTACATGCTTTCGAACTGCTAGGTTGGCAGGAGCTGGGGTGAACAGCAGGAGCTTGCTCCACTGCGTGGCACCCGGGATTCAAACCGCCAAGCTGCTGCTGACTTTGAAGTCAACAGTTTTCAGAGCCTTAGTCCACTGAGCCACTACGCCCCTCTCAAAGTACTCAAAGTACTCAAAGGGTACTTAGGACACATTTGGATCTCCTGTTCAAAGTTTGAACCACCCAGAGTAGCTGTGTAGCTAGATGAAGCGGTATATAAATTTAATAAATAAATAAATAAATAAATATGGAACTATTTTGGCAGGATGTAATAAAATGGCTAGAAAAACTAATACATCAACAAATAATTGGCAAATAAACATTTTTTCTCTATGTTTATCAATAGGAATGAAAGTTTAACCAGTACAGTGTTAGTGGAAATCTTTACAGGAACCACAAGAAAAATAAATAACTTATATAGTAAAAATGCACAAGGACTCTCCTTTTAAAGATACTGAGATAGGATATGGAACGTAGCATTAATGGAGAAACTGGCCACATGGGCAAAAATTCTTAGAGGAACTTCACGAAAACTTGGCAACCCCTACTGGCTTCAGGCAAAGAATTAAGGAATGAGATGAATACGGTGGGAAGTCAGCTAGGTTATTGGTCTGCCATCTATTTAGTACAAAAGTTTTATGTAACTTTATGTTATGAGTTATGGGAAATACCATAACTGAAAGAAAGAAACAAGTAAGAATATGCATGTGCCTAAGACAAAAATGATGAGAGATGATTGTGCAGGTCTCTAGGTGTCGGATAATGTTATTTTGTTTCTCTTGTTATCCCTATGGCTTGTCAGTTTTGAAAAGTTTAAATCTAATTGATGTCAAAAAAGGATTTAGGACAGGACTCACCAATTTAGTATCCTCATTGTCACCAATCTGTTCCTGTGTGATGTGAAGACAGAGGAATGAACTGGGTCACTAGAAGTCAATGGAGCGTCTTCTCTCCAACTCATGCCCAAGCATGGGGAGAGGGATCTAGTTAAGGATCTTTGGTGCAGGGGATGGATAGCATTCTCTGAAGGTGTAGCTACACTAATATTTGTCAACTTAACATGGAAATCCAAATGTGTAGTCTCTTTAAATACTCTACTTAAAATTCTGGGTTAATGAACTCAAACACCCTGCTGTGAGTTCAGTGGCCCAAATCCTTTTTCTTAGCACAGTAATCTTCCCCAAACCTCACTGTACCACTGGAGATTTGGTGAGTTAACATTTCACTCAGTTCCATTGATTTAAAAGGGCATAACTAGAGATGGGCACGAATCGAAAAAATGGTGTTTTGGTTTTTCATTTTTCGTTGAGGGGTCCATTTCAGTTTGTTTTCATTTTTCATGAATTTTTGAAAAAAATCATTTTTGTTTATTTGTTTTTCATTTTTTGTTTTTACCTGCTTTTGCGCAATTTTTAAACATGTCCGTGCGCGGGCGTCCTCCAACGCCCCAGACCAGAGGGAAACACTAAAAAAAAATTGATGCTGGCAGAGACACAGTATAGAGTAGATAGGCAGGGAGGCTGCAAAGGCAGCGGCGGGCTTTGCCCAGGGTGCAAGGCAACCGCAGAATGACTACACTGCAGGGCAGGGGAGGGTACTCACTGAGAGGTATGCATGCACGCACACAGGGAGGCTGCAGGACTGAAGCTAGAGAGAAATCTCTTCTTTCTCTCCCCCAAAAACCAGGCTGCAGCCAGCAGGAACACAGAGAGACACACCTGCCTGGCTGGCCTAAAGTGAAAATAACGAGTCGCAGAGACAGAAATCCCACCCGAACTCCCACTGGAGACTGCAAGGAGGATGGGGGCTGCCAGAGCTTTTTATGCCCTCTGTGGCTGCCAGACCTGCCCAGTCTGCAACCTGGGCATGCTATTGGTTGAACATGATCCCATCACATGGCTTGCCTCCATTTTGTGGCTGGCGACATCCATTTTGTCATCCTTAAAGGGAAAAGAAAAATACATCACGATGGGAGAAAACACAAATGAATGTTTTAAGGACCCCACCCCCCCGGTAGGTATTATCAGACAGTATAAATAATTATCGCTGCATTTTTTATGGATGTCCAGGGCATTTTTTAACATTTAAAACAGCTCATTTCAATGCGTGTCACCATTAACGAAAAACGAAACGTAACGAACCTAATTTTCATGGTTCTGTTCAGTTCGTTCCAATGAATGAAACAAATAAAAAATAGCAAAAATAAAAAAATAAAAAAACTTCATTTCGTGCCCTCTCTAGGTATAACTTACTTTAGCACAGTAAGTCAGAACTCCAGTAGGCCCATCCGAATCAATGGAACTTATGAAGGAGTTCTTACTAAAATCTTCATTGAATCAATGGGCAATTTCTAGGGAACTTTACTATGCTAAGCAACAGGATGTGTGCCATTGCTCATTGGCTACCTTGAGCAGAAAAGATTAATATTAAATAGTTCCTGGCATAATGGAAGTAAACTGTTGCTCAGTGAAAACTAAATGCTTCAATATAAGACAACCGGAAACACGCTGAATGATTGGAAGCCTTTTGTCCAATAGGTAGATAGTAAATTCATCATCTGAGGTGAAACATACACCTCAAGTTGTTGCTAAAAGTTCGTAGTTCCCATTTTGGAACTTTGTTTAAATGAGAAAGTCTAGCCTTAACATCTAGCTAAGATGATTTTGGACACTTTCCTGATTTCCCCCGTATCCCATGTTTGCAGTGTGCCTAGTTTAATCAGGAGTCCTGCAAACCCTGAAAAGCCAATGTCTGATCACATAAAGCTATCACAACCTTTAAAAATTGCTTTTGCACAAATACATTTTTCCTTCTCTTTTGTAGATTCAGACTGATCAAATTCTCAATTTCTCTTCTCAGGTGTGTGCACTAAAGATCAGCTGGCGATGAACTTGAGGTATCTCATCATCATAACACTACAAATCCCAAGCTTCCTTAGACTGAAATCATGACAGGTGAAGTGGCATCAAATTGATAAATTGCAGTTTTTCAGCTAAATATAAATAAGTTTCAAAAATATTATCATGTTACAAAGTGGGCACTTAAACCTGCATTAAAATATACAGTGTAATGCTAAACTGGAAGACTTACCAAAATGACAATGGAAAATCTCAACTACTATTTCTGCCCTTCCTTTTAAACTTCTTATGAGCTTTGGAAAGAAAATAGCCAAGAGATCTTTTTGAAAACATGCACGTAACCAATAGCACTTATATTGTTTTCTCTTTCTACCGCCCTCATAATCTTAGCTCCTTTTCTTTCCTTATTTTTCTTCATCAGGCTGGGGAATGCAGAACTTGGACTGGGAGTAGGCACAGGATTTTTATTATGTAGTTTATTGCTTATCATGTCGCCTAGCAACAGCTTTCTTTCCATGAATTCTTCCATTTATGACTAATTTATCACTGGAGAAAGGTTGATGCAAACCCCCCCCCAATAAAAACCCACCAAAAACAAAAACCAACACCACCCCGAGTTATGTTGGACACCATATAAGCAACTAATTTTGTTAGAAAATGTTCAACTTAGTTAATAACTTAGTTAATAACTTAATTGGATTGTAATTTATTATTGTCAATCACTGAGAGCAGAGATAGTGATGGAAGTACAGTGACTGGGTTTGTATATTGACTTGGAATTGGGATGTAGACTGATCTTTTCCAGTCCTCTGGCCACTGCTGAGTTTTCCAAATTTCCTGGCATATTGCATGTAGCACCTTTATAACATCCTCTTTTAAGATTTTAAATAATTCAACTGGGATGTCATCACCTCCACTGGCCTTGTTGTTTGCAATGCTTTCTAAGGCCCATTTAACTTCAATTTCCAAGATGTCTGGCTCGAGGTCAGCAACTGCACTGTCTTGGTTATCAGGGACATCCAGATCTTTCTGATATAATTCCTCTGTGTATTCTTGCCATCTCTTTTTGATGTCTTCTTCTTCTGTTAAGTCCCTTTGAGTTTTGTCCTTTATCATAGCCATCTTTGCATGAAATGCCCCTTTAATATCTCCCATTTTATTGAATAGGTCTCTGTTTTTTCCTTTTCTATTGTTTCCCTCTATTTCTTTGCACTGTTCGTTCAAGAAGGCCATCCTGTCTCTCCTCACTTTGCTTCCTTGCATTTTCTTTTCTTTGGGATGGTTTTCATTGCTGCCTCCTGTAGAATGTTACAAGCCTCCATCCATAGTTCTTCAAGCATTCTGTCCACCAAATCTAGTTCCTTGAAACTATTCTTCACCTCTACTGTGTATTCATAAGGGATTTAATTTAGATTGTACCTGACTGGCCCAGTGGTATTCCCTACTTTCTTCAGTTTAAGTTTGAATTTTGAAATAAGAAGCTGATGATGTGAGCTGCAGTCAGCACCAGGTCACGTTTTTGCTGACTGTATAGAGCTCCTCCATCATTGGCTGCAGAGAACATAATCAATCTGATTTCTGTATTGTCCATCTGGTGATGTCCATGTGTAGAGTCGCCTTTTGTTTTGCTGGAAAAGAGTGTTTGCAGTGACCAGCTTGTTCTCTTGACAAAACTCGATTATAGTACTGTGAGGCCCGCCTCTGTTTCCCCCCTCCTCGCCCGACCCATGAGATGAAGAGATGGGAGACTCTGTTGCTTGAACATGCAATGACGTTTATTGAACTCAACTCTTGATTCAGGGTCTTCATTTACAGGCTCCTCCTTGTCCTATAACAGGGGCTTTACTTCCGACCATAAATCTTCTAACCACCTGATAGACACATCAGGCGGTCCACTTAGAAATATAAAGCAGCTCTTCCCCTTCCCTGCTCAGGTCCAGCGAGAGATCTACCATTCCTCCTGGTAACGGGTTAATCTCACCCATTTTGACTCTCGCATCAGAGTCCGGTTGCCCAAATATCTCAACTCTGCTCACTCCTTCTTCATCACTCCCCCAGGGGTATTATACCATGCTTCCCAGTGAGCTCATAGCTCTTGCTGGGTCCTGCTGCACCACGCTTCTCTCTCAAAGTACTCACAAACCTTCTTCCTCCGCTCACGCCACACAATTTTGAGGTCTGCCCCCAAAATGGAGCCTTCAACACTTTTCTTTCCCTCCACTCCCACTCAGCCACCTCCCACGGGAGTTGGAAGGTTACCCATTCCCCCACCCAGCGGTCTTCTTTCACTATATCTCCTAATTCCTCCTTCCTCCCCTGGACCTCTGCAACTATCCAACCTCCTAGAGCCCAACTGTCCTCACCTTGTTTCCCTTCCTTATTTCTCTCTGCTCTGGTCCCCTCTTGTTTTCCTTTTTTGTCCTTTCTTTTTCTTCTCCCCTTTCATCCCCCCCCCCTTTGAGGGCTGGTGGTTCCTCCCAGTGTGTGTGGGCTTGAGTCGAGTTCTGGCTCTAAGGAAGAGGGGGGGCACACTCTCCTTCTCACAAGTACAGACAAATATTTAATCATAAATCCCTCCATTAAGGGTACCATATAAGCACTGGAGATTTCATAAGCAATCACTTGCCCAGAATTCCAAGTATCTCACTAAACTACAAATCCCAGTATTTCTTGAACACATTATTTAGTCACAGAAATGGACGAGGTAACAGTGAAAGAAAAAAAAAAAAAGGAAAGAGACAATTATCTGAAACATTCAGACAAAATGAATGTATCAGACCTTCAAATGATATATCTGGCATTGGCCTGGAATTAACACTTTACAGTCACATGGTTCTCACCAAGAATGACCCAAATTGCTCTGAGTCATAGATAGCTTGTGACTGAGGCAGGGAGGCATCCATCCTCCCAATATGGGGGTGAGGTATGTCCAGTCCCAGCACACAAGCAGCCCCTACTCCTACTTTGAGCTTTGTGGTACTCTATGGATCCTGCAGATAAATGGACTACGGTGATCATTTGTAGTAACATAGACTGTTATAAAGCCTCCAGTGGTCAAATATAATTGCACTGAAAGCCAATTGTCTAGCTTTTAATTTTAACAGTTGCACATAAAATAAGAATAGTCAGCCATATATACAATCCTACAAAGGAATTTAAACTATAGTGACAAATCAAAGACTAGTGGTTATTCACAATTAATCCAGGTGCATGTGATCAATAGGCATATTAAATAGAGTTTTGAAGGAAACTTTCTCTATGCATTATGAATAAACATGTTCCACAAATGCAACAAATGACATGATCCCCAACACACACACACACACACACACACACACACACACACACACACACACACACACACACACAC
>JAHTLZ010000379.1:54626285-54641479 GCA_023846285.1 Phrynocephalus versicolor | reverse complement strand
CACACACACACACACACACACACACACACACACACACACACACACACCAGTTTCCCTCTAATCTGAAGTGTTATATCCTTGAAGACCTCAATCTGACATTCTACCATAATTCATGTTAGCCTTTATGAGCTGAGCTTAGTTCTTTATGTAATGAAAGCGATGGTTAATGATACTTTTTAAAAAAGAGTAATGTTGTGTCTTCAGGGACAATTATTCCACTAAAATTATCTGTAGGATTAGAGTTTTCAAACCTTCACTGAAGCTGCAATGCTGATTTATTTAAAAGGGCTATAGATATCATAGCAATACTGCTTCTGCTTCAGAATTCATTTGCTAGCTCTCAGAATTGACCATCCCTCAGTAGGTCCTAACACGGCAGCCAGATTATTAATTGAGGTTGGTTACAGGGAGCACATAACCCCCATATTGCAGCAGCTCCACTGAATGCCATTCTCTTTCCGGGCATAATTCAAAGTATTGGTTCTAACCTAAGAAGACCTCAAGTGCTGGGGCTGAAACTTAGATATGCTATCTTCCTTTATGGCCCTCCTGAGTGCTAAAATCATCAGGTGTGGCCTTTCCCTTAGAACACCACCCTCTCATTTGTGTTTGATGGGGACACATAGAAGGTGTTCTCTGTCACTGCTCCCAGAGTCCCAAGGCAGGCCTCATCTGTGCAGCCCTTTGGCAAACAGACAAAGTACTTTTTCTTCAGGCAGGCTTTTCCTTAATGAGTTCTAGATCATTTTGAATTTTGTTCTGTCTTTCAGGGTATTAGGTACTCCACCCAAATTTGTGTCCCCCACAAATTTGACAAGCATTCCCCTCACACCCTTATCCAGGTCATTAATATAAACATTAAGGAGTACTGGATCCAGAATTGAGCCCTTGTTACCTCCTTCCACTTAGAGAAGGAGCCATTAATCATCACAGTACGTTGCTGTAGTAAACAGTTGTTCCAACCATCTGACACCTATTTAACTAGCTAATCAGAATATCATGAGGCACTTTGTCAAAAGCTTTGCTGAAGTCAAGATACGCTATGTATACAGTATTCCCTCTGTCTATCAGGGAGGTTACCTTATCAAAAATTGGATCAAATTAGTCTGTCAGAATTTGTTCTTGACAAATTCATGTTGGCTTCTCATTATTACTGCACTGTTTTCTAAGTAGTTCCATAGTGATTGCTTTACAATCTGTTCTAAATTTTCTCCAGAATTGAGGTCAGGCTGACTGGTCTGTAGTACCCAAGGTCTTCCTTTCTTCCCTTTTTGAAGATAGGGACAACATTAGTCCTTTTCCAAACATTTGGTACCTTACCACAATTCTGAGAAAATAATGGACAAACTAAAGCAAAAGCAAAGTATGCTGCTTATATACCGCCCAACAATGTTTAAAGCACTCTCTGGGAAGTTAACAATTAATTATGCAATCTATACATTCCCCATCTCCCACCTCAGTAAGCTGGATATTCATTTAACCGACCTCAGAAGGATGGAAGGCTGAGCGAACCTTGAGCCTGGTACCTGGGATTGAACCTGAGATCGTGAGGAGTTATGACCGCAGTACAGCAGCTTAACCACTGTGCCACGAGGCTCTTTATATGCCACGAGGCTCATTATAGTGGTTCTGAGAGTTCTTCAGCCACTTCCTTCAGTGCTGTTGGATGAAATTAATCGAGCCCTGGAGAGATGAACTTAATCAAAGTAATAAGGTATTCCTTGACTATTTATTTATCAGTCTCCATCTTTAATCTGTTATATTTTCTAGGTTTTAAAATTGTGGTTTTAATGATGGAAGCCACCTTTTAAACACGACACGAGTTAATGCTCAGGCTGCTGCATATGAATATATGGCTGCATATATTGAAAATGCAGAGCAGGTTGGTCGCCTAGAACATGCAATTGGCTGGTATCATAGCCATCCTGGCTATGGCTGTTGGCTCTCAGGAATTGATGTCAGCACTCAGATGCTTAACCAGCAATTTCAAGAACCTTTTGTGGCTGTGGTTGTAAGTATAATACTGCAGTTTGTGAGTTAAAGCTACAAAGAATTTGATAGAGCTGCCTAGATGCCCTAAGCACATCCGATCTCGCCTGATTTCGGAAGCTAAGCAGGGTCGGCCCTGGTTAGTATTTGGATGGGAGACCACCAGGGAACACCAGGTGCTGTAGGCGCCTGGAGTAGGAACTGGCAAGCCACTCCAGTATTCCTACCAAGAAAACTCCACGGACCTGGGGTCACAAAGAGTCGGTCACAACTGTAATGACACAACACACACCTTTTTAAGGAGAAAGGTAGGATCAAAATGCATTTCATACTGAAGAGCAACAGTAACACGTCTCCCTACCAACCTGACTTGTTGGTCTGCATCTGGCTGTTCATGCCAGCATACAGTGTTCTGTTCAGTCTTTCACGCATACAGTCCAGCAGGTCATCAAGGTAGCCTGTTGAAGAATGACTAGTCCCTGGAAGAACTGTCAGTTCCACATGAAAACCAGGACAAGAGTGTGTCTTCATCACAAGTTCCACAATTGGTATGCACTTTCTGTTTGCAAAGTTTGTGCCTTTTTCCTTTAGCATGCACATAGCAAGCACAGAAGGGCTGCCCAAGTGCCCAATTATTCAGAAAGGCACAAATAAACCTGTTGCAAGGGTCCAATTTTTAAAAAATTGGCAGCAACTACTACAAAAATGTGTATAATTGTGCAGAGTTTTTTTTTTTAAAAAAATGGAAGGACCCTCACAAGGGAGCACCACAAAATACCTCCGCTTCTCATAGGCAAAGGCAAAGGGGAGGGGGAGGCTTCTAATATCCCATATAAGAACAATAAAAGTGAGAGGCCGCATCACTGTTTTTAAATGATACTCTATTCTTCAAAGAAAACCTAAGAACCTTCTGATTCATGAATGAGGGATATTGTGCTTCTGCATCCATAATTCAAAAGGCCAGGAAATGGCCCAATGTCACTGCACAACATCCTGCCCACGCTGCTTGCTGGAAAAAAAGGATTCCAAGCTTCACATTGCAAAGGGCAGCTTTTTGGCATAGTGCAAAAGCAGACTGCCTGATACATTTGCATCAAATGCGGTGCTGATCTGAAGTCTAGTGTCAAACTTATAATTTTTTGTTTGGGCTGCCCTCCTTTTCTGAATTGCCTAGTTAAATGTTGCTTTGCCTTGCCAGCACAATAACATTACTGCACTCACGTGCAGTGCTAACCATTGCTCTTTTAATCTTTCTCAAGCTCAAACAATAATACTCTTGTAGTTGTGAGTTTTTTGGGGCTGTTTGGCCATGTTCTGGAAGTTTTTCTTCCTGATGTTTCACCAGACTCTGTGGCTGGCATCTTCAGAGGGCAAGGAGCTTTTCCCTTGCTGATGATCTGCCCTAAGTTCTCCTATATTAGGAAAGATTATTAAGGAAATATAAACAAATAAATAAATACAAGTAGATGACTGGTAGGAGTGGGGAAGAAGTGTTCTTCCTTTGATGTAACTGAAGCCTGCAGACTTTTAAACATGCCCTGTAGATTAGAGAATACCCAGCTCTGGAACAGAAGCTACATAGAGCAGCTGTTAAGTGACAGAAGAAATGAGCATTAGACCACAAGCCTGTCATAAACAGTGCACTCTTAATCAGAGAACATCTGCTTTTCCATTTCTTTTACGACAACCTCTGCCTTGTATTTAATCTGAAGCAGAAAGATTTTCCTAATAGGTGCAACAGTGTTTTACAAATTGGGAGGGGAAAGGGGTGGGGGGATCACACACAACCTGCTTGCTAAAAATAAAGTATGCCAACTACAGACGTTTCAATTAAGATAGTTGTGTCTTCTAAAGCGGGTGGAGGGTTTCAGGGGAAAGGGAGAATGAGGAGGGTGAGATAATCACTCTAGCATTTGGCAAACCTGGAGACTGCTCTGCATTCATAGGATTTAATTATTGGCAAATTAGTAGTGCAGATGCCAGCACACAATGGGTTCCAAGCTCCTGCTATTCAATTTGAGCTTTTCATTTAGCTGGATAATGAAAGCACGCACAAGATCGCAACATCTCCAAAAGGACAATGACAGAAAATATGTAGAAAATGATGGACATTCTCCATGGGTACCCCGTCTCCCTTCCTGAAGCATGTAGATCTTTGCATGCATGGCAGCAGATCTTCAACCAGGTATCTTCCGTGATGGTGGCATGCCAATGCCCATAGTTAAGGCCATCTTACAAAGGAGAAAGAACCTCTGTTCCTTCCTAAGGTCTTGTAGCCAATGCCAGTGGTGCAGTGTAGGTTTCTAATACCCTGGGCAAGGAAGGTATTGCTGGGTATGAGCCCTGTGTCCCCATGCAATGGATGGGGGTGGTGGAGCACAGAGGAGCAGTGGGAGAAGCCCCCAGGGTTGTGCCAGTAAACAGTCATGGAGCTACTCATAGTCTGGTGGCAGAAGCCATGTTGGAAGTGGGTCTGGTGCCCCCTAGCAGCCTGGACTTCCAGGAGAGGGAAGAGGAGCACAAGGAATGGTTGTGAGAGAACAACAAGTAGGGCAGCCCATGCAGCCCTAGGGATTTTGCAGCTGCCCCTCTGGCCACCCCCCATGCTACGCCACTGGACAAATCTAAATAACATGCAAGTGGTGGGAGGAAGAGACCACTGTGCAGTTTAAGAAAGGTGGCAAAATTATATTATATTATAAACCTTAGTTTACTAGCATAATTCATTCCAGAAACATGCTTGTTAACCAAAACACTCTTATATAAAAGCAAATTTTCCCGTAAGAAATAACGGAAACTCAGATGATTAGTTCTGAGGTTCCATAGACCACATGCTGTACACAAAATGCCAAAACTCACAAAAGAAGTTGGCTAGAAGTCCAGTCCACACCATGATTTAGGTACCTAGCTACGGAATCTGCTCTGCTTGTGACTAACAATTGGTTTTTACTCTGTGTTTTTCATGTGACAATAATGAAGTACAATTGGTAGCCCTATACACACTTGGCTAGCTTCCCCATGACTAGAAATGGTTTGAAATCAGTAAGAAATAATATTGGAAACAAATTAAATAAAAATATAAATATAAAGAAAAATAAAATCCTAACCTGCACTTCCCTTAAGTTCTTATCTTGTTTAGCATCCTAGAAAGTCTACACAAAGGGCCAACCACTAACACAACTTGTTTTTAAGGTAAAGTGGCTTCTTGAAAATGGTTGGTCTTTTCACCAGTTTGGTGGCAGTGGGTCGAGGTATAGCTACTAGTAGACCAGGGACAACAATGGGCTTCCCCAGTTGTCTGAAGAACACCTGGCGTCCAGCAATCATGATTAGAGATGGGCACGAATAAAAAAAATGGCATTTCTGTTTTTTGTTTTTTGTTGAGGCGTCTGTTTCAGTTCGTTTTCATTTTTTGCGAATGTTTGAAAAAAATCATTTTCATTTATTCGTTTATTCGTTTTTGTTTTTACCTGCTTTTTGCGCGATTTTTAAAGCATTTCTCTGTGTGGCCGTCCCCCAACGCCCCAGACCAGAGGGAAAACACTAAAAAAAAAATTGATGCTGGCAGAGACACAGTATAGACTAGGTACGCAGGGAGGCTGCAAAGGCAGCGGTGAGTGTTGCCCAGGGAGCAAGGCAGCCGCAGAGTGACTGCACTGCGGGGCAGGGGAGGGTACTCACTGAGGTACGCACGCACGCACACAGGGAGATTGCAGGACTGAAGCTAGAGAGAAATCTCTTCTTTCTCTCCCCTAAGAGCCAGGCTGCAGCTGGCAGGAACACAGAGACACACACCTGCCTGGCTGGCCTAAAGTGAAAATAACAAGTCCTAATTTTAACAAGAACCTAATTTTTGTGGTTCTGTTCGGTTCGTTCCAATTTCATCACAATGTTCGTTATTTGATTCATTACGAATAACGAAATGAATAATGAATAACAGAAATGAAAAGATATGTCTGCAGTCTCAGAAGTGTCTCGACTCCCACTACATTTGCAAATAAGTTGCTGGAAAGTTAGCCTACCCTTTGACAACCAGGTTCCTTCCAGATGTGATGCATGGCAACTCCCATAATGTTCAGTGTCCATGTCCTCTGGTTATGATGGAACAAGGGGTACCAGACCCCTTGAAGATGACCAACTGGGAACAGCCAAGTTAACACATTTAAAAGAAGCAATCAGGAATATCCCTCAATAAAGTGTTTGCCCTCCCTTTCTCCTGCCTATGATTTCTCCCAGCTAGGAGTCCTTTGTATATGTACAACCCCTTTTCATTTGATTTTAGAGACAACAGAGAAACCATTTGTCAGCAAAAAATCCACTTCCCACATCCCATGTTGCTGTGAAGATTGCAATTATGTTTTGATGTTAAACCTGCCGCTGCAATTTCCCTGTTATGACTGTCTGGATGAAAAGGCAGGAGACAGCATACATTTCCCTTTTCAGTGGAACATGACATGTACTTCAAGGAGCTGATGAGACCCAATATTCAGCAGAAATGTCTGCATCATTCAAAAGAAACTAACAAACAAGCCATCCGCTTTTGACAGCCATCTACTCGATGTGGGAGATTTTGCTGAGTAAAGGCTGATTTGGCTTCCTGATTAACCAATCTGATCAGGTGCTTTCGTTTGCAATTACCTCTAATGCTGTCAAATCTTGGTATGAAAATTGCATCGCCGGGACCCCGAGATGGTTGATGAAATAATCGGAATCACCTTGCATTTGTACAGAACTGACATTGGAACCCATGCATTTCTCTTGGCCAACACAGCTGAGGTTGTGTCTCTGAAACATACAAGAATGCATTCCAGGCTTAGTTATCATGCATACAACTATGTGAAGGTGATTTGAAATTTTCTACAGATACATGCTAAAAACTTTGTGCTACAAAGCTTTGACATGAAAGCTGAGATCAACAATTGTTGATCTTGTCTCAATATGTCTTTATTGGAGCTGTGTATAGGTCCACGGTTTGGTTTCTAGGACAATTCAAGGCTTTGGAATATATCTCATTTCACTCTAGAGTCAACCTTGCCACATCTGAATCAATGTGTGACACATCCAACTCAATTTTTAAAGTCAATGCACTGAAAATCCAACATAATTGTCACTTTTTTGGTTTTGCCCAATGTATTATGACATTTGGAGACATGATAAACAGTAAGAATTGGAGTAAGCCTTCCAAATTTTAGATGGCCTACTACAGTGTTTTATGCACTAGTCTCCTTCAAAGTTGCTTTTTTTTTTTGCCAGAAAGAAATCCTGAAACTTGCAAGCTCAAGGAATTTGTACTTCACTGAATCCAATTCAGGCCCTGGATCCAAACTGGTTTGTCATTACGGTTCACTCAACTCCAGAACAAAATATGACCATGCCACATCAGTCTGGATTGCATACGAACGTCATCAGTTGATGTCAGAATTTGGGACTTGTCTGAGTCCTGTGTACAATCTGAACCTTTATATCTGTTTCAGGTTTTACTTTCTTTATGCAGATTTAGTTGTTAGTTTATGTGCACTTTATTCAATACAGCATTGTATTGTTTGACATTTTATTATTATTTGTCGATTGGCATGGTTATTTGTCATTGTTTCCATTGTTCTCAGTGTCTATATTTATCGGTTGATGTACTGTAAGCTATTCTGAGCAGCTAGTGGAAGAGTGGCATGCAAGGAGAGAGATGAGTAATGATGACAAATAATCCAGGGAGGAACACAGCATGACGGGTTGGCAGGTGGCAGAGGCCTACTTTTAAGATGCATGGTTCTTTTCAACTAAAAATGACTGCATGTCATGGCTTAGGACCTAGATACCTGAAGGACCACCTCATTCCATATGAACCTACCCGGCAATTAAGATTGAGCCAGGGGGCCCTCTTGAAAGAGCCATCTCTCAAGGAGGTGAGAGGGATGGCTTGTAGACATAGGGCCTTCTCGGCAGCTGCCCACAAGCTATGGAATGCCCTCCCAAGTGAGATCTGCCTGGTGCCAACATTGATGACATTTCGGCGCCAAGTAAAAACCTTCCTGTTCCAGAAGTTTTTTAATTGATAACAACATAGACTGTGGGTCCTCTGATGGCAATTTTAGTGTAATGATTTTAGTGTAAGGTTTTTATTATTGTTTTAATTATTTATTGATATTTGATGTTTTAACTGTTTTAATTCTTTGATTGTAAGCCACCCAGAGACCTTTGGGTAGTGGGGGCGGCATATAAGTTAAATAAATAAATAAATAAATAAATAAATAAATAAACAAGTGTGAATTTCCATTTCAACAAAGCCCTTATCCTTGGTTCCTATTTTATCTCCCCCTTTTTGAGTTTCACAAACCAGTATTTCCAAACACTTCAGCAAGTTCTTTTAACAACTTCATGGTGTGCACCAGTTCAGAAATTATTATTATTATTTTTTTAAAAAAGCGTCTTCCAAAATCACTCCAGTTGTTATATAAACACAAGGATTCTGCATTCAGACTGCAGAAACAACTCACCAGCTGATTAATGGGAATCAGTACATCTCAGATTGTTTAAGCCAGGGTTGTCCAAACTTTTTGCAAGGAGGGCCAGATTTGGTGAGGTGAAAATGTATGGGGGCTGACCATTCGGCCTGAAGGGAGGAGAAAGGGCATGGTCCATGCGTATCTGCAAAGGCTACAAATGCTCCAGTTTCAAGGTGCTCAAGGGCCCACCGGCTGTTGCACAGCCCAGGAATCAGCCCACACACACCCAAGATGCACCACTGCTCGCATATGCTGCCCTCCATCGCAAGGAAGATGGGGAAGACGCTGCAGCAACGGAGCCAGGAGTGGGTAGGCAGGCGGGTGGCTGAGGGGATGGACGGAGGCAGGGCGGGCAGGCAAACAACAAAACTGCAAGCTGATGTCTCTAGCCAGCACAGGGAAGGGCCGGCCAGCGGAGATGAGTGACAGGCTGAGCCAGCAGAGAGAAGAGGCTGAGGGCCACTCAAAATTTTAAATCAGGCCACATTTGGGCCCCGGGCTGGACTTTGGACATGCCTGGTTTAAGCAAGTCACCCAAAGATGGGAATTAAACACCTGCAGTCCTTCACAGATATGATATAGTACGAAATAACCACATAATTTCTAAACACTAAAAGGGAGTCGATGCCAAATTTTACCACTGTTATATAACAGCTGAGAAGTGAAGAATACTTATTACAGCTATCATTTGCATTGATTTAGACTGTATTAACATGATTAGCATCCTGGAGGTATGGAGGAATTCTAAAGCCCCATCAGATTCCTTGCATTTACATGCAAATATGATAGAGTTCTCCCCCCATCCCCGGGCCATATATATATATATATATATATATATATATATATCAAGGTCTCCATTGCAAAATGTCTCTGTTGCATTTTCTCTTTAAGAAGCAAAGTGTACACACAGATACACACACTGCAAGTGTGGAAAAAATGGGTGATTCCTAAGTATGATCTAAAAGTCACCAAGAGGCTTTAAATTCCTGAATAAAGCAGAAAGCAGCCTAGTTGGGGGAGATTTGTGCAGAAAAAAAGATGAACAATGGCCTTTCTTTCCCATTCCTTCTTGTTTTCACAATATATTGTTCTTGGTAAGGTGAGGGTTCTATCAATGGGACCTAGGAATTCTCTATTATTCTTCCCAGAACAACATCGCAAATGCTCATGTTTGCATGAGATGATATTTATCCCCATCTAACAGAGTGATCTTATCTGCCATTACAATGAGATGCCTCAATAGCCAAGCAAGGTGGAAGAGAACTGCCTGCATGCCTCCCTGCCTGTTTATTCTCCTTTCTGTGTCTTCTTTTCTTCTCAAAATAGATTTCCAACCACCTCAATCAGTGGGATGGAGAGAACTGATGCCAAATCCAGAGCTTGGTGTAGTGTCCTCTAAAGTTTAAACCATATTGCCATTCATCCCACTAGCCTACTTAACTCCTCAGAGATACTGATAGGGTTCTGAGGTTCCTTCCAATTAAGGTTGCTTTCACACGACTCCTAACATCCGCTGCAAAATGCTCACAGATGCGGAGCATAAAATTGTTTTCCCACCAGCAGCAGACTTAAAAAAAAACTAAAGTACGACCACGCCCACTTAAGCGCGCCCTAGTGCATTTTACAAGTACCTGGTCTTGAGGGGGTAAAATTCTTGTTGCTGTTCCTTGTTGCTGTTTTAAAGCATTGCATGCCTGGCCCTCCTCCGCTTTTTGTTTGTTTTTGTTGGGTTCCCCCCCCCCCCTTTAATAGACAGGAATCCTAACTGGCTTCCTGTCCTGGAACAATTAGCTGTTGCCGACAGCAGGCGGACGTGAGCTGCATGTTTTTTCTCCCTCCCCTTACTGCAGACAGAAGTAATAGAATCAGAGTGCAGGAGGGTGGGAACACAAGAGCGAGGACAAAAACCACGTTGGGGGGATCTGCATTTAAGTTGCCAGCAGATTTTAGGGGTCATGTGAAAGCAGCCTAAGATGGTTGTTGCTTTATTTAAAAATCTGAAGCACCAGATAAGCTACTAGCATCCTTCTTTGCATACAGGCAACTTCTTCCCAAGGGGAAGAGATACAATATCCTTTTCACATAAGATGCAGAGACATTGTTGAAGTGGGAGAACCATCTTTGTCTCATTCTGTGCTGAAAACAAGGAACCCTGTGGGGCTTTGCCCTCCCAGTCCAGAAATAAAGAGGCAAGGTATGTTTGTAGGATTAAAATTGGGCCACATTTTATTGGTATGAAATTCACTAAATTCAACTGTTAAATATCTCTTAAACTAGGAGGCCTGAATGTAGTGCAAGCAGATCAGTTAATGATTCCTAATAAAATTAGAAGGGTAGTGCCCACCTGTTCAGCACTCTCGCAAAACCTGCGGTCTGGGCAGCCCTCATTCCTAATCTTTGGACCAATTTATACCTAACACCTAATGTTCCTAATTTCCTAATTCATTTCTTAATTCACATTGAGGGCTACTGGCTCTCTAGGAAATATTATTCTATACATTACACCAGACTTAAATTTTCCGCTTGCACTACCCGCCAATTCTGACCAGTTATAAACCTCCCCTTTGCCTTAAAGAGAAAGGGCTAGGTGAAAACACACTGCCACTCAAGTCAAATTGAGTAGCAGCCAAAAATTTCCAACCAGCCTTTACACAACCAGATAATCTCATTCTCTCAATTGGGAAGGAGGAGGGCTAGATCACAGATGAGGCCTCTCACCATGTGGTGAGGCCTTATGAAGGTTCTGGCCCCTGCTGGGCAGCCCCTAGGCTGCACAAATGTGACACTAGCCAGGCAGGGGGCAAAGTGGCCCCGCCCAGCACTATTGCTGTTCGGAGCTTCCATTAAGATTTTTCATCAAGATGTCTCAGTGAATTAAGACAGGTTACAACTGATGAGAAATTGGAATTTACCAAACATGGTGTCAATCCCAGTAATTTACCTCCTCTCCTAAAATACATCCAAGGTAACTAACTAAGGAGCAATCCCCACTAAATACAGATTGGTTCTTCATGGATTGTGACTATCTAAAAAACATGCTGGAGTAGAAGAAGCCTTTGGTCTCTTCCGGCTTTTAGAGATACATACAGCATGGATTGGGCTGCCTGAACACAAACGAACTAGGTCACCTAAGCTTTTGAAAGGTAATACAGTAGGACCCTGGTATCTGCTGGGGATTGGTTCCAGACCTTCCCATGGATAATGAAAACCGTGGATAAGAGAAAACACCAACAATCCCCAAAACTGTTGTTTTGTGAGTAGCTTGCTTTACAGCTACTGTTTTATGACAGTAGCTAGCCTTACAGCCTCTATTTGTGGCAGTAGTTTGCTTTGCGGCTACTGAATTATTTATTTACTTTTTTTCCTCTGCCAACCGTGGATAACTGAATCAGTGGATAATGAATAAGTGGATACGGGGGTCCTGCTGTATAAGTTATCTTTGATTAGTGTTTCACCCTGGCCAAATTTCCTTTACAAAGTGAGAGGTCCATGTCGGGAGCTACGGGCTCAAGAGAGAACAGCAAACCATATTACCTGGGAGTACAAAGGAATTTGCAGGAAGATCAGGTTAGCATCTTGGCACAAGCTGTCCACACACATTATTTTCAGCAAAAACTCATCACACAGTCAGAAATTCCGGTGACAAGAAGATGGGTTGTTAACATTAATTAATTTGCCACTGCATTTAGCTCACTTTTCAAGCCATTTTCTCTAGCATTTGCTACTCAGCTCTTCTGATTATTGCAATGCTGCCAGATTTCATCAGGCACACCGTATGGCATTTCTGTTTGCTCCGCAGAACAAGCCATCTTTTAAGAAATACACACAGAGCGAACGGCAATGCTAGAGGAGTTCATTTCAATTAGATTTTGCCACTTACAATTCCCTTCTTGTGAGCAATCTGGTCAGTTCCAGCAACAAAAGGCTCTAATTTGAAACTATTCTTCGACAACAGGGAACATTTTATGCCATTGGTTACAGCATTCATCAGGACTGCAGATTTGTAGGAATCTGATGGCAGATTAATCAACTGTAGCCTGGCTGTTTAATCAGTGAAGGGCCAGTGTTTATCACTGGTTCTACGTTTTAATCAGTAAAGGCAAGTTTAAGGCAAATGTTGTTCATCTAGTCTGACCATCTGAAGCTCACGTGTCCTTGTAATGCTAATATGCATGTTTATTTCAATTTATTTCTTTGTACTGCACACAACTAAGCTATGGAATTTCCTGCTGCACAATACTGAATATTGATAAGGATGGCTTTCGAAAAAGGACTGGCCAAATTCATAAATTGTGAGGATATCAGTGCCAATTAGAGATGGGCACGACTCAGAAAAAATGTTCATTTTCATTTTCGTCTAGGGGTCCGTTTCGGCTTGTTTCCGTTTTCGTGAGCTAATTTCAAAATTTTTCGTTTTCATTTCATTACGTGGCCCAAAATACCTGCTTCACCCTGGGTGTCCTGGGTGATGGATGCTCATGATACATCAGTGCTCCAAGATCTTTGAGTCCAACCTCCTTCCCAAGCAGGACCACCAGAGTGACACGTACAAAAATAAATCATTCCTGGCACATGCCCATCTGGACTTTGTTTACAATCCACCACAAAAGGAGAGTAATGGATAACTACAGGTAATGGATAGCACTGTAAAGAAGCTCTCTAAATGATGCATTTAAGTTAGGAAAGTGATATATTTGATCTCACTGCTTCTTGTGGCCCTGTCCTCTTTTTGAACTTCATTGGTAGATCCTAAATATCTATTCTGGATGCTGGGAGACCCCAAGAAACAAGGATTTTTGGTGCCATGGAAGGTTGCAGGAGGACTTCTCAAGGGGAAAAAAGTCCTAATCCTTGACATCTCAATTATTGATCTTTAAACAATAACATCCAATACATGCCTGCTGAGATATGAACCTTCACTGAGTTTATAGAATCATAGAATCATAGAGCTGGAAGAGACCTCGAGGGGCATCCAGTCCAGCCCCCTGCCATGCAGGAACACCCATCACGGTACCCTGGACAGATGGCCATCCAACCTCTGCTTAAAAACCTCCAAAGAAAGAAACTCCACCACCTTCCATGGCAGCATATCCCACTGCTAAACAGCTCTAACCATTAGGAAGTTATTCCTAATGTTCAAATCGAATCTCTTTTCCTGTAGTTTTAAACCATTGCTCCGAGTCCTAGTCTCTGAAACCATGGAAAACAAACCTGTTCCCTCTTCAATATGACATCCTTTCAGATATTTAAACATAGCTATCATATTCCCTCTCAACCTTCTTTTTATAAGACTAAACATTCCCAGATCCCTAAGCCGCTCCTCGTAAGACATATTTTCCAGAACTTTAACCATCCTGGTCGCCCTCCTCTGGACCTGTTCAAGGTTGTCAACATTTTTAAAAAAAAATTAAAGAGTGAATAACTGAACACAGTACTCCAGGTGGGATATGAACATAGTAGAATAGAGTGGTACCTCCCTTGCTCTAGAGCAGGGGTGGCCAAACTTTTTGTAAGGAGGGCCAGATTTGGTGGCTGAGAATGTGTCAGGGGCCGGTGTCAGTGTTGGCAGAAGATTATTTTTTTAAAAAAACATGGGGCAAAGGAGGGGGAGGGAGGGGCGGGCCAGCCAGCCGCGGGCCACTCAGAATGTCCTGACGGGCCGGATTTGTCCCCCGGACCGGACTTTGGGCAGGCCTGCTCTAGAGACTATGCTTCTGTTGATGCAGTCACGAATCACATTGACTTTCTTGGCCATTGCATCACAGTGCTGACTCATGCTCAGTTTGTGGTCCACCCACACTCCCAGATCCCTTTCACAGGTAGTGACAAGATCCCTTTCACAGTTTAACTAGGTTTACAAGTATATGTTTGGAGGACTGCAGTCCAACCCTCTTATATATGCACGTTTTCTACCACATGTAAAAGCTGCACTGACTGCAGGAGACAGCAGGGTATAAATATATGGGTATGTTACTTATAAAATTAAAATTACATGCATAAGTCTTGTTTAAAAATGTTAAGGAGTTTGTACTGGTGGTTTTAAAAATGTTGCTTATGAGTAAAAAGACAAAGCATTTCATAATAGAGAAAATGAATTTCCAATATCAATAAGAGATATTTAAAATTTTATAATGTAATTGTGCAATGCTGAGCTGTATTTTTATTAAATAGCCTCATATCTCATGTTAGCAGTATTGATATATTTGTGACATTCCAGATCAATGGAACTTGTATCTCATTGTTTAACTGCTTGGTTCAACTTTTATTACACTAAAGATCAGAATATAAATGGTCCCAGAAAAGCAACAGTGAAATACTGCTTAACTTTTATTATAACAACAGTCCAGTTTGAGGCACATATACAAAAGTAAGGAGAAAATTCAAGAGGGGGGGAAAAGCAATTAGAAGATGTTAGAACTGTAGTAAGGCAAGTGTCCTCCCTCAATCCCTTTTGGACCACATTCTGATCTTCTGATTTGTGTCTGCTTTAATCCAATGTGATTATTTGTTAAGTTCACATCTCCTGCTGATTTGCACTGAGGTATTAAAATTATTCTAACATTTCTGGGTTATTTTTGTGTGTGGATAGGTATATGAAATTTGGACAAAACAAATACTGCTCATAGAACGTTATTCCTGGCATACTCTCTCTCTCTCTCACACACACACACACACACACACACACACACACACACACACACACAC